>JARYHS010008074.1:259030977-259233930 GCA_031002005.1 Vandiemenella viatica
CTTCTATCAGGCACAGTTTTTTCCTAATAGAGTTTAATTTTTTTTTTAATTTTCTATTTACTTAAAAACGTTAAACTCTAGTAATTCTAAAAGTTATTGAAAACATTTAAACCAGTAGATGAACTACTAAACACATCGAACATTGTACATAGTTAAAAAAAATGAAAAACATTAGCTAAATATGTGTATTATCCTACTGGTGATAGTCTTATTTCTTATGGTAAATATATTTGTAGTCCCAAATAATATTCCAGCAATAATCAGACAGCATGTCAAGCATCCACTTCCATTCGCCCCGCTGTTCTAAAGACAGGATGTCCTTATTGAACTTTTCACAGTGTTCTCACGTCGCTACAGCTTTCCTGGAAATAATCCATATGAAGGGCAAGAAATGCACCTTCAGCGAAATATTAGATCCCAATTTTTTTGTATGCAGCAGTTATCTCATTTACCAAGTCTTTATAGTTATGAGCTCCCAGGCAATTATCGTTGACATTCTTGGAACATATTCATGTTCGTTTTTCTTCTGCCGTCATGGTCTCTTCAAAATTTGGGTCTCTCTGAATTTGTCTCATCTGGGAGCCAACAAACACACCTTCCTTTACCTTTGCTGCTGTAGGAAGAGGAAATTTAAGAGGTACATAAATCCTCTTCCAGTTTTATTCACGGCGTTAACAAATTGCTTCACTAGGCCTAATTATTTTATTTGATGTGAAAGATGGAAGAAGCTAGCTACTAGTTTCTTACGCTGATATTTTTTTTTTCCTCCCGGTTTCCATTTTCGACGAGTTCATTCGTTTTTCTTATAATGAGAATTTTTGTCACAACCCCATTCACATATGAAACATCTATATTATTTGGTGTAGCCTTGTTGCATGCTCAATATTATGGCAATATTTTGAGGTGGCCACATATCTTCCATTTACGTTTATTTACATGTGAGCATATATTCCAAAATGTCTTATCTAGTATAACCAACTGGCATGGAAGTAATTACGTTTCCATTGTGTAGTAGAACTGCCTTTAAACTAATTTTGGGTGCATCTTTAAAAAGTCTCGAGTCCTGTGTAATCAGTCTAACATAAACTCAATTATTAATCTCTATCAATGACTTGTACGTTACAAAATATAGCAGAAGTACATAAAGTGTACCAACATTTGCATATTAAAACAAGTGAAATGCAGCAGTCGATGTTGCCAACTATTTTTTCTAAACATCCATTTGTATAGAAAAAAAAAATTATCTGAAAGTTAAAATATATTTTTTTTTAATATAACTAAACATGTGCCTGATGGATAATTTCTGATTTCAGGTTTGAATTTCCCATGCAAAAATGCTATAGAAACACACATTCCAATATCAGTAAATTTTTCTTTGTGGGATAGTAATAGTCTCCTAGCGAGTTTGAAATGTAAATTGTATTTTATTACTACCATAAGAGGAAGAAACCCACTAATTACAGATTTTTTTTAATGGCATTTGGCTTCCATGGGCCATACAGCCAGCTCAGGTATGAGTTTAGTCCATCCATTGTATTCAGTTTCTCCACGTGTGTATATATATATCTTTCAAGTAATTCCAGAGACACCACAGGACGGACACGACAAGCACAGTCACATACAAAACTTATTAAACACCCATGCCCTCGGCCGGACTCTAACCGGTGACCTTCGGCACGTAGGGCCAGTACTCTAGCCCCTGCGCTACCGAGGCCGGCCTGCTTACAGAATCATTGATAGAAGCGGGTATAGTAAATATCTATAATGGCGCGAGGCAGACACCTATTTAGATGTAGCCACAGACTCAAGCGAAGGTTCTAGCGTCTGGTTTTTACCGTAACTAACAGCCGAGTGTGGGATCAGAATGATTCTTGGAAAATCAGCAGTGCTAATATGGACTTCGATAAGCAGTTACGTAATGATTTCCCACCTAACAGGATTCTGACAGCATTGCTTACGATTGGTAGAAAGCAATCCCCTCTAAAAGACAACTGAAGGTAAGGGGTTTTAAGAGGTTAGGCGGGGAAAGACGAGTTGCTAGAGTGAATTAACTTTTACACTGGAGTGAGTATCTGCATGGAGAAGCAACTGCCTTGGATGCGGAGAGCTCGCTGCTGAGGTGGACACCGTAATCTCACCTCACTGGCATACTATAGCGAAGGTAATCAGTTTGCATCCGCTTGATCTCACGTCATTCAACTTTCAGTAATTACACTTTTGTCAGTGGGTATTCTTAGGTAATCAGCTGAATTTCATGTCACACCAATACTTCGTACTCATTGCCGAGATAAGCTTCTTAACTGATTCTAGTTCCTTATAGAACTGTGGCAAAGTTTAGGCACTCGTTTAACTTGAGTTGATTTTCACTTTAGCGAGCATGGTGAGTGAGCGGTAACTGTGTGGCCTCGCATCCGGGAAGACTTGGGTTCGAATCCCCGTCCGGCCACCCATATTTGGGTTTTCCATGGTTTCCCCAAATCACTTCAGCCGTATACCGGGATGGTTCCTTCAAAAGAACATGGCCGTATTCCTTACCGTTCCTTGCCCCAATCCCTTCCCGCCTCTAGTGACGTCGACAAGGCGTAAAGCCATAAAAAAAAACCTATCATTTAAAATAGGCTATTTGACAGTATTAAAAAAATATTGTAAATTGAACTAATTCTCGTAGATTAATGCTTCAGGAAGCTAATGTTTTCAATTTTGAAAAGAAAAGTGGATTATTTTGTAACATGACGCGCTGTCGCCACGTTACAAGGTGCATTTTTATTATATATGTCATAATGTTGAGTAATTTACATAAATCTTGGGCGACCACCTAAATAGATTTTTGTTGTAATTTTATAAAGTACGCAAGATTCCAAGTGAGTAATGTAATGAAATGGTGAACATACAGTGTATCTTGGTAAAGCGAATATTAAAGAATTATTGAGCTATGTAGGCTTGAAGCTAATCTGGTGTTCCCGAACCTTGGCGACAAGAAGTCGTGGATTTGGGGTTTGCCGGACCACACACACTGCTCCCTAGGGATAGGCGGTCAACAAGGTTACTCACCGGGCGGGAAATGCCTGCCGCCAGAACACAGAGTCGTCCCCGAACTTAGCCGACCTCTGTTAGATACGCTGGCCAAATCACATATCAGGGATATCACGTGACATTAGGTGCCGACCTGAAGATCCAATCCAAATGAGCGTATAACTTAAAATCCTGGGAATTTCTGTTGTATGTGAGCTTCGAGACTGCAAAGGGGCGGAGCGAGAAGTTTCCTCGTGGGAGAGAAGAGCGACATTCTGACTTCGATCTTCGAGTCCAAGCTATGCGAGTCTAGTCTGAGGTGGACTTGGAAAGTTGGCTTCTCTCGCCAACTGCCGTTGTACGATATCTGGCTGCCAGCTTGCCTTGCTGGAGCAAGCTGATCACAGCAACACAGCCGGTAATGCGATGATGCGCATTGTCAGACCAGAGATGCCTATAGCCGACTTGTGAGATAATCTCACATATCGTGGGTCCGCTACAGTCACCGCAGACATCAGACGCAGGACTACAATGGTAACTTATTACGACCAAGCCATCTGATTGTGCATTCCGTGAAACAGAACCCGTAAGCGACTTTGAGAGGATAGGTCCATGTTCTCACTTTGTAATTGTAAAAACCCCTGAGCTAGCGGCATAATTTGCCAGAACTAGTTATTTTCGAATGATATATTGTTCATTCTGGCGCCCATGATTTCCTTTTTTTAACTGTAAAGTCACAGTATTATGATACCTTTGTCTGAGGTCGTCATAACTTGTATTTTTCATTGTTTCCAATTGTCATTATTTCTTGCATTTTGATTCTGAGATATATTTAAAAGTAAATATACAATTGTTTGCTTGCTCATGACGGCTAATTGTAACTCTGAGCGTTGCTTTTATGATTTTGCCAATTTGTGTTAATGTTAACGGTAAATTCGCTCAGACTTGTAATCGCCAGTGATAAGAAAATAAATGTCATATTGTGACAATTTTTCCTAAATTCCAACTAACGTCGAGATTCTTGCAAAATTAATAAATTTTCACTCCTTCATAAAAATTAAAATTAAAAATCCACAATTATTAATCATAAAGGTATGAAAGATAATTGTAACGTAGTTTGCCCACCAAGGCACCCACTACAGACAGCGCGTCATGTTACAATTTTTAATAAAAAAGCTAAATAAAAATTATACTTTTCTTACCTCTGGTCAAGTGACAGAAAACGCTCTAGGATTGGTGGTCGCTTGAGTGACGTCACACGTCTGTAAGCGCAGCGGCTGAGAATGGAGCGTTTCCTATTATCCAAGTTTTCAACTGTTTTTATGGTTTGTTGCTGGTCATTTCTTGTTATTAATGAAATTTCATTTTGAATACAAAATCGAGACCAATTTATAAAAGAATACAGTGGAAAAATATTGAAAGTAGACTCCTTATTTGTGTGGCTAGCTATAGAAATAATAACTGAGTTTTATTCTGTGGAGCTTAAAACTGTAACAGCTTCAATTTGAGACTCATTTATATTTCAATTGAAAGTTAGAGATTGGTTGTTTTACGTTAGCAAACCATACGTCGAAAAATTCTATACGCGAAATTTGTGCCATCATGCTGCAAATAAAGAAAAATTGTATGGGTGTCGCAAATATGCGCAAAAAAATGAAGGTATTTCTTGTAGCTAATAAGCAGCTCTTTCAAATATAGTAAGAGATCGGTATAATGAACTAAAACTCTACATGTAATTGGCTCAGTAGTTTTTAAAATCTTTTATATATATAAAAATAGACGTGTGTTTTCGTATATTTCACTTTTCAGCCACTACTACCTAGCACAGATCACAGGTCTTTGTGTGTGGAAGTAGAATGGAGTTTCCTGTCGTGCACAACGTTGGCCGAATGCCGATAGCTGTGGGGATGTGGGAGATATGATGATTAAAGTTGGCCAATGCAGGGCGTTTTCATATTTCGACCAAAAATTTGTGTCTCCTTATACTTCTCTTTTCTGCGACAAGCACATAGCATAGACCATTGGTGTTTGTGTGTGGTAGTAGAATCCTATCCCCTGTCGTGCACTATGGTTGTTAGATGTCGGTAGTTATGTGGATGTGGGAGATACGGGGGTTGAAAGTCGTCGATCTGCGGTGAATAAGGTTTACCAATAAACAATTTAAAACCATTTTCAAGAAGTAGTCAAATACCCTATTGCTGAGCTTTGGCAATACGTGAACTATAATCTTTGCTCAGATTCTTTCACCTGTTATTCCGAGTGAAACCCTTTAGCTAATCAGAACCTACAATTGGAGTTGCTGTTGTCCAAACGCTAGCAACCTCAACAAAATTCTCTGAAGCGCCTGCCTCTCGCTTCTACAAAAGTCAGTTTTATGCGGGCAATGAACGTGTCAGTCTTTGGTTCGCTCTATGGCTGTGCCTCCGCTGTGACACTTTAGTTTGTAACTAGGAATCATTTGTCTACAAAGTACGACTCTGCTTATAGATGTGAAAATTGGATGTGTTCAACTAAGCACAAATTTTTGAAGTATATTTCGACGTAGCGTGTATAGGAAAATGTACATGCAATACAAACTGAAATTTTAATCATTATTTTTGCAGGAGGTAACTTTGTTAAATTACTCTTCTTTCCGACATATCTATCTGGATATACTCATTGAACTGTATATTAGAGATGAAACGGATAGCCGGATACCGGTTATTCGGCCATCCTACAAGCCGGATAGCCGGATATTCGGCAGCCGAATATCCAGCTGAACGTTGTTATTTGAGGTTAGGAAACATTAAAATTTCGTCAGTAAAGAAATGATATCATATTTGGGAATATTTTGATATGAATAGTGACAATAAGTTTTCGATTTTGAATTAATTTTCGTGAGGCGCGTTTTGACACGAAGTTTGAATCATTTCCTTTTTATCTTTGTGGACTTAAACAAAACACAATGAAGTAGTTTTTTCTGCCATGACAAATCATTTGAAAATGAAAGATCCAGTAAACTTTCATCATATTCGGAAAGTTACAGCTGCTATCATACTTACATTGCCTTTAGCCATCCCCGGGACAAGTTCGTCTTCGACACTGAAAGAAAAGCGATTGACTATATCATAATCGTTTGAAAGGAAATTAGATTGGGACGCAAACGACGCAAAAGCAAAAAATATCACTATGTACACAACAATCCAGATTCCTGAATTTCTCAGCTCAGGGGTATCTTTTGAAGGCAAACTAGAACATGGAGTTTTTGCTATGAAGCATTTCCCTGTTTCACTCTGGAGAAAATGTATCAAGGGAGCTTAATAGTATCGCAAATCGTTGGACTATTGACCAAACCAAAATACACTTATTAATTCGTGACAGTGGCTGAGTATGCTTCTGCAAAATGTTTCATCCGTTTGCTTCAGACAATTTTGACTGAGCCTTTGAAGATCCAGCCTGAAGTGGCAGGAGTGATCTTAGCTCAACAAAATTGCTGACGATTCAAAAAGAGAAAAATTACCCGACCGTCAGCTGGTGTCAGATATCAGCACGAGATGGAATTCTACTTTTTATATGATAGAGTTCCTGTTGGAACAAAAAACGGCTGTATCACTATATGTGGCTGATCGTGGAATACACACTAATTGGACGGGTCAACCGTGGTGTTTGATGGTAAAGTGCGTTAAGCTATTGGAGCCCTCTGAAAAAATAACATAACTAACAAATTCTGGTCTCTATTGCAATTCCGAAGTAATATCACAAGTTTCTGCCAAAAAAAAAAAAAAAAAGTATAAATATCTAGATAACGTTCAGAAAGAACAAAGAACTCCTGACTCACCAAATATGAGTGCCTCTTTGAAAACTAAATTCAAAAGTCGTTTCGGCTCCTTAAGTGAAGATTCAAAGTACTTGATTGCGACCTTCCTACAGCCAAAATTCAAGATGAACTATTTGGGGTTTGTTGAAGCTCGTCATAAGATTCTATTGGAATCTATAAAAATTACTTACGAGGAATCTCCCACCAGAAACAGTTCATCCTCAACGGCTGTTCTAAGGAGTAGAAGCGACGAGATAGAATCAATTGTGACTCACGAAGCTCACGACACGTTTTGGAATTGTTTTAATAAGATAGGCAGTATCACGACCAAGCTAGCAAGGTTGACATTTATTTAAAGTCATCTGGAATTGATTGGACCCATATATTTGGTGGTCAGTTAATGCGACACAATACCCGAATTTGACCAAATTTGCTAATATTTTTTTAGCGCCTTGCAGTAATCTACCGGGTGGTTATAATTAAACTTTCCATATTTAACACGTTATAATACAAAAACTAATTACCATACAAGTACCAAACTTAGTAGCGTAATGTCCAGAATATGGGGTGCATGATTTACATGCGTCACAGCGCAACCGTCCAGTTCCAACTGTGACAACCAGGTGCCGTGATCAGTGATCATGATCTATAGTCTCACACACCTGACCAATCGAAACGATCGAATTATCAGCCGATCGTTTCCAAATGCTTGGCCGGCACAATCACCTGACCCCACTCCCTGTGATTTTTAGTTGTGGGGCTATCTGAAGAACAAGGTTTACTGGGGGAACATTCACACATGTGCTGAGCTGAAGCGCAGCATATCAAGAGAGGTAGCCAGCATACCTACGGACATGCTTCGTTCTGCTGAGCAGAATGCAGTCCGGCGCTTTCAGACTCTTCTGGACACTGATGGGCGCTATATTGAGCCCCTTTTGCTGCAGTAATGGTACTGGTATGTAATGATATGATGTACCGTATCAGCACATTAAAAGTATTTCGATTGATTTGATTATGCATTATTTCTCTTCCACATGTCCCTGACACTAATGCTACAAGTTTGGGACTCGTACGGTAATTACTAATTAGTTTCCGTGTTATAACGTGTTAAATAGGGAGAGTTTAATTATAACCACATTTCTTTGAAGGTAGCATTGTTCACGAGGACAAGCAAAACTGATTATTCCCTCCTATTACAAAGAAATTGGGATTCATTCTGTATAAGAACTATTTTTTTATGTTAAAATCAATAATAAACAGTATTTTTATTTGAAGACACTGTGTTTTTATTTCTGTTTAGACTTATTATATACTTAGCATTTGTGAATTTAAAGAGAATTTTATGAAATTTTAGTAATTTATTGAGAATCCGATACCCACCGGATATCCGCCGGATATTGACCTACTATCCGGTATCCGGCCGGATAGTAAATATAGGCCGGATACCGGATGTTTGCCTTCTCTACTGTACATGTCAAATTTCATGTGACTGGTAGCCTACCGTTTAAAAATGATTTATGGTTTTCTAATGTCATTGTAGTGAATTACCACGTTTTCAACTGCTCTTAATTTATAAGATGGTTCTTACATCGCGTATCAGTGGTAAGTAGATCAGAAAAGTGTAAAGATGTAATGAGAAAATGCATCAAATTTTCATCTTGGAGAAAGGATTGCCGTGTATTCACAGCAGTTCTTCTTTAAATATATACGATAGTGTGGTTAAAGTTGTGTAATTTTATTGGAGTTGTGAGATTTTGCGTTTATTTGTTTAAGTTTTTATATGTTTGCAGATTGATTCAGGAAGAAAGGTAAATATTGAAGGAGGTGGTAGTATTAACAGTATTGATTTAAAAAGTTCATATAAACATTTGTCCGATTTCCATTCATTTTGGATATATGGGGTGCCGGAAAGTGCCGGACCTTACCCCCATTAGATTTTTGTGTGTGAAAATTGTTGAAAAACGAAGTGTACACGGAAGATGTAAACACAAGAAACGAATTGCTCGCTCGCATTGTAAACACTACTACCCTCATAAAAGTACACCAGGATTTACTCAGAAGAGCTACACGTACTGCTGCGAAGAGAGCTGCAAAGTGTATTGAAGTCGGTGGTGGGTTTTTCGAACATTTAATTTAAATTTTTGTAAAATATGCATGTGTTTTTACATGGATATAGTACTTCAATAAATTATTTGTGTGCTCTAGATATTTTTCTGTGGTTTATTTTATGCATAACATTCCAGCACTTGTATCTCCAAAACGAATAGAAATCTGACACATGTTTATATAAACATTTTTCGTCAATACTTTTCATACTGCCACCTCCTTCAATTATTACCATTCCTCCTGAATCACCCAGTGGATGTCTCTTGGTCACTTAATTTTTTTATTCGATTTGCTTGATAATTTCATACATGGTTGAAGGACATATATCGAATTTTCGTGCAGGAACATGAAACGTGTTTGAGAGAATTATATACATTGTGTTACTATATTCAGAAAGAAGAAAATGTTTGATATCAGAAAACCGAATTGACTAAAAAAAGTTGGATTTTCTATTGTTTTTATTGGTATATTTAAGATATACATCATAACCTGTCAACAAATATTCCGGACTTGGTTGTGAGAAATACGGTTACTCATCGTTCAAACTCTGGTGTTGCACACTTTCTCCTAACGGCCCCGGTGTTGTGAAGAGTGATCTCGCTGTTGAAAAAGTCGAGCATGTCCTATTACAAGACTTGGAGGAGAAGTGACGTCTGGTTCGCCGTGTTTATTTCTTTCTGTAATTTGTTGCCAAGCAAAAATTGCTTTCACTGCACTCATTCATTCTCATGCTGACTGGCAGCGAATGGGTGAAACGCAACTATGAGTTGCTGATATATAAATACTGTAAAGCAATAATTCAGTGCTCCCTACGTATCAGCATGGTTACAGATTTTTTTCAACTTAAATTGTCAGACCTCGTAACTTCTCTTCGTCGCATCGTTATTTTTTTCCCCTAACTTTATTTGAAATCTTGTATGTGTGTGTCAGCTTACTGTCAAGTTGCCAAAAGCTATAGGGAGGAAAGGGAAAACTTAAAAAAAGATGTTGGGAAAATTACAACTAAATCCACAGGCAGGATCCAAGTCGGCTACAAAACTATGTAAAAAATTGAGAAACTGACAAAGTATTAAACCCAATTATTTGCAGAAATAAAGAACATCAGTAAATAATTGAATAGAAGTGTAAACAATTTGTTATCACAACAACGTGATATCGAGCTTTCAAATACAGAAACTTGTATCCAGATTTTCGTTCCGTTTCACCTACAAGTTATCTGTACATTTCTCATAATGTTGATGATGTTAAAGTTACGGATGGGAATATCGCTGTAGCTTATAATTCATCGTTAGTAGTTTCATGTTGCGACTTCTTTGATGGGTTGATATTGAGGATAGCGATGTTTCAAATAGAGTACACTTTCTCCAAATGTAGTCTGAAAATAAGAAAAACTAGACCTTAATCATGAGAAAAGTTATAACTGAAAATCTTATCAATAGTTTCGTTGATTATTCCATTATATTGTTCATGGAAATCTGTAACTTGAAGATATCAGGCAGTGACAGTTTCTAAGCATCTGCTTGTACTTTACGTGTGCGTCAGTATGTATTTTAGATAATTTTTTTTCAAATCATGTTTGCATCTGTAACATCTAGTAATAGTGTATTCTCTTTAAAGATTTACATTCTTCAATAAGATTTCCCGTTAGCAGGTCGTAGACAGTCATTTGAAATTTATTGTCCTAAGAATGTAAGAAGTTAAGCTTAAGTGAACGTCATCAGTGTACGGATTGAGGTTAAATTTTCATACATGAAAAACTTTGTTCTCCTTCATATTTTTTCTTTGATTAATAGACGTAGGTACCTTTTTAATATCGCCTAATGTCCCATTCATTGCACTTCTATTTATTTATTTATTTATTTTTATTTTTTTTGTAAACCCTAACCAGTAGTTTTCCTTACACAGAATTCAGTTAAAAAAGAATCGTTGTGTCGAGGATATACGCTACATACAGATAATAAATCTCTTATGCATGAATTTCCTTTCGGTTGTTAACATCTACAGAAGTAGTTCCCAACGAGGGTGGTTCCTCCCACTGGTGGGCGTTGAAGATGGGGAGTTTCTGGTCCACGACAAATTTAGGGGATGGTGAGTACCAACCGCCGCCCCCTGCTTTACAATTTTATATGCGGCTTTGAAGGCTGCACCAAAAAGATTTTAATTGCATTCCTATGATCATATCTAGCCAAAAGATTATTTGGCTTAGTCAGTAATTTATTAGCTTTTACTTTTCAGTTTTTTCCTCTTTTCTAAAAAGGCACTAAATATCGAAACATTAGTCTTATCACACCGATCGCTATCCACTAATTAATACGAAGGCAAGTCAATAAATAAATCGCAAAACGAGGTGAAGGCAATAATACTCAAAGTAGCTTTCTGAAATTTATTTCCCTTTTCTCAGCGAGTGGCAAATAATGCTTTTTGCTGCTGTCGCATCCGACGAGTAGCCGCTGGGACTATGGCATCATTTTCAAAACGTTGGCTACTCAAATGAAATTTTGCGGACCGGAAGAGATAAAAATCACTGCGCGGTGTCGGGACTGTACGGTGGATGTCCCTGCCGTTCCCTATAAAATGTTTGCAAAAGCTTCGGAGTTTATCTTTCTGTATGAGGGCGGTCATTGCCTTCCAGAAGAATCACACCCGCTGACAAGAGCCCGAGTCATTTGCGGCGAATGGCCTGTCGGAGAACCGGAGTCGGTGTATTTTTTCTTTCTTAAAAGGGGCGGTGAATATTTTTTGAAAAGGGGGTGTTAT
Organism: Vandiemenella viatica; assembly: GCA_031002005.1. Classification (NCBI taxonomy): domain Eukaryota; kingdom Metazoa; phylum Arthropoda; class Insecta; order Orthoptera; family Morabidae; genus Vandiemenella; species Vandiemenella viatica. Next base: position 259,042,649 of record JARYHS010008074.1, read on the forward strand.
GTCAAACAACGTTGGGAACCTATGAGTTCTCGAGGCTAACTCTCACATCCTAAGGCCGCGTTTACACAATGCTAGTTTGTTGAACGAGTGTACTGTCTTGAATGCGTGCGCAGCGCTTAAAAGTCATTCTCCTCGTGTCAACAGGTTCAAGACAGTTGATTGAGGACAGTGGACTCTGTTCATGACCAACTTTTGTCGTGCGAGTTCAACAAACAACATGGCAACTAACAAATCGAGTAAGTGGAGTGAAGCAGAGGCATTAAAATCTTCAGAACTGCATGAAAGTGAAGAAATTATGTGGAATTTTAATAATAAAAATGTTAAGAACATGGATTTTAGAGATGCTGCTATTAAAAAAAAATGCCCCAAAAGGTGTCCTGTTTCTTTTTATATATGTGACAGCAGCTCTTCAAATTGAGATACAGTTAGTCTTAAATGATTTCTGTAACTCTCTACAGTTGCAACGTCAATAAAAAAAAAGTTGCTGATGCACTTAAAGCCTTTCTTTCTGATACCCACTCTCTGACCCATTTTCAACGTTTTCTTTTGTTATTCTTCATATCATTCAATTTTATGATTAACAAATCAGCTACAATAGTAATTCCTTCTTGTTTGTAATATGGACATATTTTCAAGAATCTCACAACGTACTACTAGAGAACTGTCCTGACAGTGTACTGTTTTCAAATTACTACTAGCAGGCTAGTTCACTCTCTTACCTCCACCATCCGACGCTCCTGTATACTGTCGTTCCAGTCAACTCTCATTAGACTTTTCGGAAAAGCAGCATATCGGGTGGCTCCAGCGATCGGATAACTGATATATACCAGAATGGCGTCCCGTTTTGATTCCGTAAGAATAGCTACGGGTATTTTTGTTTTTGAAATAGTGTCTTACATCTCTTGCAGAAGACAAAGCATTTATGTTAATAATTTACTGAAAATAATTTACTGAAAAGAGATTCAGAGCAGAAAAATTGATTGTGCCGATGGACTAGTGATTAACGGAAGCGGTAATGGTGTGCGGTGCGGCTGGCAGCCGACGCGGCAGGCGCAGGCGCAGGCGCGAGCGGCGGCGGCAGCCTTCGGACACGCGAGGGGAGGCGGCGCCCAGTGCTGGCCGCCTGGCTGACGAGGACGCATGGGGGGTGCAACGCTCGGGCATGGCGCTGCGGCAGCCCGGCAGGTACCGTGCGAGGCGCAATGCGGGAACTCTTAAAAACTGCTTCGCTTTGCGAAACTAGTACATCTATTAGTCTGTAGAGTGAATGTAGAAATCGCCTGTGTCCAGTTACCCGGAACGGGTATCAACGGAACAAGTAATTTTCAGTTTCTTCTCAGTTTAACTTTGAGCCTGCAAATGAACTAATTTTATGACTTACATCTAGAGCGGTATTCCGGAGTAATTGGTATTTTTCGACCTTAACCTTGGACTATACACGGTCAAGTGCGTTATTTATGTACGTACTTTTCCTTTAGGTAAAGTGTTATTTCGGAAAATGTTTGACAGTTGCAGAAGATTCTGAAATAGAAGCTGCAACCTAATTATCGTGTAAGCTGATTGACGAAACTAAATACTTAAAGCAGTATCAACCAACGTTGGGTCTTTTTTACTTACTACTGGATGTGCCTGTTTTATATAAACTAATTTAACGTTAATGATTATATGTTTCCTTGTAATTGTTGATTTGTTTTTAACTGCAGGTAGTTTACGGTTTGTAGTTTAATCATCACGATTTTGATTGCAGAAATATTTTTTTTTGTTATTTGATATTCCTTTACTATAATTTTATACTTCTGTTTACGATAATTCAAAGTAGAAGAAAAGAAATTGATTAAATCATCGCAATGGGGAATATAACATTTCTGCTTGTCATTTGAAGCCCGGAAGTAATTTTGCTCGCTTGTTTAGATATTATATCGGTGGTAGTTAATAACAATACACTTTATGTTCGTAGTTTACATTGCTATACGCTTTAAGAAATTTCCATATTTCTAGTGTTAAATAAATTTTCGAAAAAAGAAACGGTTACCTTATCCTTTGAGATCCGATTAATATTTAGTAAATTAGTGAAATAATTTTATGATTATAGTTCCCACTTTTTTTATTTAATACCTTCTTCCTCCAAGTATTGTTATTTTTCTATATTGACACAGTGTTTTTCATAGGGATAGACATAATGGGTTATTTGTTCTTAATGGCTTTACGGACACAATGTTCCTATTTTGTGATATACTCTTTGCCTTATAGTGGTTACTGCTGAACTGCATTTTACTGTAAGGCTAGCGCTGTTTACCATATTTAGCTTTTTTAAATAAATAATTAAGGGCACTATACTTTTTGCTATGGATTAGTCTGTGATTCTATATAAATTTGTATAAAGTCAGGATTGAACGCGAAATTAATAAAATTATTTAATTTAAAACAGTGTGAATCGAAACAGATGTCTGAATGGCTAAAACTGTTTAATGCCAGTTTTTTTTTTTTTTTTTTTTTATCAGACATCCAATTTACGTTAAATGTGACAGTTTCAATGGCTAGCGTAATTATAAATTTGTGAGAGTTGACAATATTGATCATATAGTGTGTCGTGTTTCATGGCTTTACAATAAAACACAACACCTTCAAAGGTCACATAACAGCCAGCCGATCTAATATTGGCGCTATGTTGGTTGATTAGTTTTGTGTTATACGTAATTTCAGATAAGCAATGAATGGAGATACGCAACTGAAATATGTTTATGATGCCCCAAAAACATAATTGATGTCGAGCGCGTTGCCGAAATCATTAGATGACGCATTGTTTTTGTTTACCTAATGATCAGCTGTACAGTGATGTAGGCCGTAACCTTTAGACTTTATCTCGTAAGATATTTTCTTGAATTTCTCATGTTTGACTTCTAAAGTATTTCTTTAATCATTTATTATAATGCGGGTTTCATTTTATGGTGGATGCGATATCCAGAAATAGCCGACATACCTGGCATCGTCGTTTGGTGGAGCTGTATCCGCCGCTTGGAGTGTTGGAGTTTTCCTCACCACTTGTGTAAAGTACATCTTTCTGGTTAATTTACGTATTTCTGAAACTTAAATAAACAGTCGATTCACCATGGAATAGTGTCGTGTTATTTACATATTGCCCTTAAAGTTATGAGAGCGTCCATAAACTACGTGGTTTCGTCTGGGAGGGGGGCTAAGAGGTTGGCTGTTAAGCTACGTTGAGCTACGTGGAAAAAGGGGGGGGGGGTGCTTCCAAGCCAAGCCACTTAGCTTCTTATCGTATTAGTTATCACAGTTAAAATAAAGTACAGAACACACAACAATATGTGAATATTTATTTCTGTCATTTAACTAACTCCGTATATAATTTACGGTAGTGTGACAAGAGAAAACAGTAAAAAATATCTTTTGGAATCAATAGGGGAAAAAAGCTACGTGTGGGGGATGGGGGGGAGGCAAAAGCCAGGTAGGGCTGCGTGGGTGGATGGTTTCACAGGAGGCCTAAATGGAGCTACGTGGTTTATGGACGCTCCCTATGAACCAGGGTTCAGGAAAGTGCTCTGATTATTCTTAACGTTGCCAGATCCGGCCAGAAACAATAGTATAGGCAGCGGGTACCATTCCGTTTTTTGTTTTGTTTTTTTGTTTGGCTTAATATGCTGCTCTGTCCGCGTACTGTCGAGTTCTTTACTGATTTTTTCGTTGCTATTTTATTTTGTCAGTCAACCGGTTGTTTATGAAGCAGAAAGAAGGGCGACGCAAGAAGATTACGGAAAATAGTGATGGGGAAAACTGGCATCTCAGTGCCAGTATTGTTGCTTGAATTTGTTTGAATTCCACCGATTTTTAACCGTTAAGTTATACCTATGCACCCCGCCGACAAGGGGACTGTATGCCAATGTGACCCTAGTTGAATAACTTTAAAATTGTGCGTTGAACTACAGTAGTGTTGCTTTCGCTTTATCAAGATATGTTAATGACAGTGCCAGTATACAGTTTAGAAGTCGACGAAGTGACACCTTTCAGTTTAAAAATCTACTGGAAACTGTTCGATCACAAGTAAGACAGAGGACATGTTTGCCGCTTCAAGTTTGTCCTTGGTAATCTGTTTCTTTGTTTATCGAGTCGAATTCCTTCTTTGCATAAAGTAGGTATGGGCAACCTTTGCTTAGCTGAGGGCGTAATTTCGGGACTTAATCAGGCCGCGGGCCGTAGGTAAGAAATAAGTAGGTAGTAGTAAATAAAAAGGCGATAAAAATTCACACATTTTTTTATTTATTAGAATTAAAAAAGCATAATCAAACATACAAAAAGCAAATAAACAAAAACAGATAGAAAAATCAAATAAACTTGACTTGAGTTTGAAGCTTATTTGAAATTTCTGAATCTCTCGCTGGCCGGATTGAAGCTGGTGGAGGGCCAGGATCCGGCCCGGGGGCCGGGGGTTGCCCATATATGGCATAAAGTGAATACTTGACAGTGATCACTCTCATTTGGATACTCTGTTGGATTCAATATTAATGTTTGCTTTGTTCTCTAATAACCGAATATCATTTAAGATAAACGGACATTTGCCACTTAAGTAAAGAAATGAGAAGACTGTGGATACCATGGATGAACATCAATAATTTTATAAAAATGTGCCGGTGAAGAACAAACACATGTCGCCCAGTTCATGGATATGTGTGACATATACAACAGATTTACACATACTATCAACGATTGAAATAGTTATTGCTTGAAATACATCACTTCTAAACTATTTATACCCACAATAATGACAGGTTTGTTCTGGAATAACCACACAGTCTTATTAGCGTGAAGACATTACATACATATCTGAATTAGTAGTGGCTTTAGAAGCATGATTTATTTGAAGCAGTTCCTTGGACACCGGAGTGTAGCGTGTGGTTGCCGCGTGCTCCCTATTTTTTATCGGAATCTTCCCTGGCTTGTTAGTGAAACAGCTATACTTTTGTCGCTCGCCAGGGAGAAAAATAACCTAACTATGATCTCTTCGTGGCTCGTCCGCGCGTGTCTGAGCCATGCGTTCCCATTAACAAATACTCTTTCTATAAGGCTTGTTAAGAAATAAAAATCACACTTCGGAATTTTATGTGAATTACTGAGAGAATTGCCTTAAATTATTATCAAACCAAAGGATTCTAGTGAGAAACTATCTTCTTAAAAATGACTTATTGCTTATTTAAAATGTGATTTGTTTTATAGGTTGAATATTTTAATTAACAATGCAAACCGTAAGATATATACAAAACCATTTTGAGCCTGAGGATTGTGATTGATTGTGAAGCAGATTTATCATTAACAATGGAGGCCTTAATTGCAGAATGGCTCTGTTTTTCATACTTGTTTCGTTAATAACATATTTAAGTTAGGTGATAAACAAGAGACTGGACGACGAATACCTACGTGGACTGTTCAATAGTACCATGCACAAATAGTTTTTGTTTTTTTGGGGGGGGGAGAGGGTGGCGAGAGCTTGGGGACGAATCTTTACTTTTAGTTTGCTTATGCATTTAGTCCAACAGTCACTCAGTCGAGATTGTCCAGCCGTACTAAATAGACCGTTGTTTTAGCAGAAAATCTCTTTCCTGGCAGTGATTTTTAAGTTTAGACAAAATTAGTAGTAGGCGAGTATGCGAAAGAATTTGATAGCTAGCGTACATGCATCAGTTTTGTGATTACACCTGCAGAAGTGTCAAGTTGTCGTGGTGCGGTCCTTTTTTACTTCGATATATTATGTAAATGATGCAGAAATACACAATATAGATTCCGGTTATTGCCGTGTGCTCTTCCAAGAAGTCACTAAAGATTATGCCTCGAATCATATCGGAAGGCAGTGGCCTTCCTTTTGAAAAAAACAGTTTTCATTTTCTCTTTGCAAACCACCATTCTTATTTGTTACTTAACTGGTAGTGTTGGATCCATATTTCGTACACTGTTACGAATTGAAGCAAATATTCTTCAATATTCAGGTGAAATAATTTGACTGTTCTTGCAACGACTCGCATGTCCCTGGAAAGTATTATGTATGCGGTTATTGGAGATGCCGCTAGCATATTTACATACACCTTCCATCTTTTATTATTACCATTTCAAATACGTTAGAACTTCGTTATAACGCTGTCGGTTATAGTGCTATCCCCCGTATATGGCGCTAGTTGTGTGTGGTCCCGGTCCGACGTAATATTAAATAGCAGGAAAAGACCCTGCATATAACGCTCTTTGATGCCACTTACAACGATCGAAAAAGTCTGAACATTGTTTTAAGAATCGCTTTGTGCCGTCGTTTGAGCTACATGTATGTTCCTCTCCTTCCGCCTACTACCGCCAAGTCTCAGAAACACTACCGGCTGTAATTCTGTGGTTTACTCCTTTTTCGTCTTTCCTATACTGTACTGTACAGTGGAACGTGAAGCTGGCAGACAGCTCTTAGTGGTCAATAGGGTTCGAATCTTTGACCAAAAAATTCGAGAAATATGCATACAAATATGACCTTAAAAATGGGTAAATATGACCTAAAAGAGACAAAGTATGACCAAACATTAAATTTAGTATACGTGAAAACATGTTCAACTGTACATCGTTTATTTTATGCAACAGTGTCGCTTTCATGTAGACAGCACAATTTTCTTCCGTGCACTCACTACTGTACCATTGAGAAATTAATTTTTTTCGAAAGTTATTTTCTTGATCCTGTAAAAGAATGGATTACTAGAATTTTACTTTTAAAAACGAGATTTGACTATAAATTTGTGGTGAATTAGTGTACACACCATTTTTTATTCTTTTTTGATGCCAGCATTGCAGTATATCACCATATGTATCTTCAAGTTCACTTAAAACTGTCTTGTATTATGAGAAGCTTCGTTCGACATCGCAAGATGTGACAGGAGCGTACTTAAACAGAGTCAGGTCACTGCAATTTAATTGTGGGTCGTCTTCAGTTAAAACAAATTCACTACTATGTAAAATTTCACTAATTTTACAAATTGTTCTATATACCGTATTCCCACGCAACACTTTATCAAATTTGTTTTTCAGCAAACTATCCACACTGCCCCCTGCTTGGCCTATCTTGGTTTCCACACTTTTATCGCCAAACGTTCATTCAGTTCTAGACCAATTTCTTCAAGACGCGAAATTGCGGTTGTGATGCCTGAAAAACTTGACTTTATGTACGCCAAATTGCTCGAAAAAAGTTCTTGGACAATTTTTATGGAAGACGCTTCACTGCTATCAAAATTAGAAACTATCTTCTTTATGGTTTCATAATATTCATAGTAATAGCTAACTGCATTGAGCCATGTGCCCCAATCGGTAAGTACTGGTTGGGGTGGAAGAGTGACGGAAGGTGCGTCCTCTTTAAATTGTGCCACTCTCATTGGAGCTTTGACAAAAATCTTTCTTACATTTGATATCATCCTATCAACATCAGGGAAATTTAGTCTTACTTCCTCGGCAACCCTATGTAATCCATGAGCGAGACACGTTAAATGCACCATCGAAGGATACAACATCCTTAGACTTTTTCCAACCTTTACCACGTAGGGCGCAGCGTCAGTCACAAATAGAAAGACATGTTCTCGCTTAACTTCACCGTACCATAACAGTTACATAGCGTTGTCGATACGGACGGCAATTGTTGAGAGGTTTACTGATTCAAGAACACAGTCCAGTAAATTTATATCACCCGGTCTGTCAGAAAGTAGGGTTCAACGATAACATTTACAATGTATCTCCCTCAAGTATCAGTACTTTCAACCATTGATATCCAGATCTTATTGGCGCCCATCTTAGTTCTGATTGTCTGCAATAATTTTTCTCATATCAAGACGGTAAGTAGTTCTTCCTCAATGTTGATTCGGCTGGAATTAAGGATTGCAATCCCGCAGTGTTTTCAATCCCGCGGGATCCGCGCGGGATTTGCGCCAGTCCCGCGGGATCCGTGCGGGATTGGTGCAAACAGTTTTTTAACGCATATATTTAAAACAGTTACTTAAAACGTTAATAAATTAAATAATAATTAAATTAATAAACAATTTTTAATGTTAAATGATAAAAATTAACAGTTAACAATATTTTGATTGGCAAAATGACATTAAAACTTTTTAGCGTGTCTTAAGTGTATTTCGAGGTTTTACATTTTTGTTTTTTAATATAAACCAATTTTTAAATAAATAATAAAAATGGAAAATATTGAGTCTTAGGTCATATTATGTGCCTTGCATCACATAAGTTTAAAAATATGGTTTGCTTAATGCTCAACTTACCAGAGTTTTTTTTTTTTTTAAATTCTAAATAAACGTTCCATAACACCGAGAAAAGCATTACATTTCACAAAGTGAAGTGAATATACTCTGTAAAGTGTAGACTTGGCTCAGAACAAGATCTTATAACTTTTTGTCACTGCACAAGCACGAGACTTGGCCTTTTTTTGCGTGATTCATTATTATATCTCCTAATTTCTTGATTGATATTACAGTTGATTCAATGTTATTAAAAGAAACTACTCACCAACACGTAAACTATCAAGTATTTCAGATTTACTTATGTGGCGTAACGACGTTGTTAGAGTGGAAATTATTATTTTTTAGTAAGAAACAAGACTTTCTAGGCAAATGATTGCAGTGAAGTCCTCATAGGTAGTATCTCCCGATTTCATTGCAAACACACGAAATTAAACACTTGAGGAAGACGGCGGAGGCAGCCATCGAAGTGTGGTGTTCCTACAACACAATTCGTCGATACACCCGTGAAAATTTCATTATAACTTTTTTTTACCTTTAGTCGAAATAATAACAAGGAGAATAGGGATTAATCGAAAGCCTGAGCGGCACATGTAAGCAGGTGGCTTTCGTCAAAGAAACGCATTGAGGCAGCGGCCAAAACAACAATAAGTCGAAGGATACACAATTTCCATTTGATAGCTGTTAAATAAATAGGTATGCGATCGTTAAAATTACGATAACATTAGTTTCATATCAACGAATAATCAAAGTTTCAGCCGCAAATTAGGAAATTGTCACATTACTTTATCTGCAAATACAGAAAATGGGAATAATGAAACCATGAATAAAAAGCTGTAACCGTATAGTTCAGATAACGTGTGCGACACTTAAAAAATAATTATATAGTTAGAAAATCGTACTGAATACGCACCATAACTCAAATTACAGAAATGTGTACTGGAAACAAACGTAAGTTTTGATGAATACGTAAAAGTGTATTTATTTACTTACGAATGACGAGGGTTGACAAAAACAAACGCTTGTTCACATGAGTCAAATACCAACTGCAAGGGTACCGACAAACAGTGCAAAATATCCGACAGAGACCGAGTGGGGCAGCGAGTCACGCAGACTGACACACGTTTCCGCCGGATTTTGCGGATTGCGGATCCGCTTAATTTTGTGCGGGATCCCGCTTTGCTGGATTGCAATCCCTAGCTGGAATCGTCTGTATGCTGTATTTCTCCAAGAAGGATTTGAAATGCTCATTGTTCACTTTATTAAGTGGGATGTTGGCTGTTACCATCATTTCACAGAACTCTTTAGGAAAAATTGACAATTTGGAAGACGACGAAGCTGTAGATGTGTCCAAAAAAAAATCGCTGTTCGCTTTGTCGAGTTGATTGCCGTGATACGTTATTCTTGTCTCTTGATGTATTGAAATGTTGCTGCACATGAATTCGGTTTGTTGCAGTCACTTTGGTTTCACATAATTTACAGGAAAGTCTTTCATCTTTGCTAAAATACTCCTCCCCAAATTCCTTTGCGTAACTCCGTAACTTCGCACTTTCAGAAAATTTTGTTTTCGGCATGGTGGTACTCACTGATCCACTGCAGATTTAACACTGGTTGAGGATTATTTTCAAAATCATTGGTGGCTGTTTGAGTGGCCGAAGGCTTTGTGCTTGTTTCGATGCGTAGTGTGTGGTATGCGGGGAATACCTGACCTTGGTAGGGAGGGGTTTCCCGTTAAGCAGCAGTTTGTCCGTATTGAATCATAGGAAGACAATTGGTTCCTTTCAACTCAACGGCTGGTCTTTGCAGTGGACACTACTCCCACGTTACCGTTGCAAGTGAAAAGTTGATTGATTGACACGGTTGGACACAGGCAATTTAAAAGGCGGACGGAGCATTAACGTTTGGAGAGTGACAATAATTTATAACTTTAATTTTTGACTGGTGAATTGTTGCAAGTTCAGTGACAATTAGTTTTGTTTCTTTCTCCAGTGTGTCACAGGAGTATATTACTGTGAATAATTACCTTAATTTCTTCTCATCTTTAACTTCTATCAAAAAATTACCAGATATTTCTTCAAAATATGACCATAAAAATTGTTGGAATATGACCGAAATTAGGAAAACGGTCTGAATAAGCTTTTTATGCTATATAAAATACATTTAAATACAATCAGAAACTTTGAATCAGTGTTTAATTCAGCATTTCAGCTCAAAAAGAAGGCAGAAAAAAAATTATGACTTTTCCTAAGGATCCGAACCCTATCAGCATGTCAATAGTCGCCCTGCAGACTGTCTCAGCAGAGACAGCCGGAGGCCTTGAAGTCGGCACAGGTCAGCAGTGGTGCAGAAAGAAACTGTTTCGTGACGGAAATTGGCATACCATATATAAACAATCTTATATAGATAGTTACTTGTTTAGAGATTTGAAAATAGACACTCGCTGTTTTTGCTGTCGGGATATTGGTGTAGAGATTAAGTAGTAGAATACTTTAGAACCGTTAAATGCTTTAAATTAATTACCAATATCTATTAACTATACAAACAGAAAAGATTATTTTTAAAATGTAAAACTAAGGCCCTACTTTAGATATCAAGGTAATAAATAGGCTTTGTAAAATCAGAAAATGAATTGATTAAAAATGTGTTGCAATCTATTCTTCGAATACTTACGTCTACAGAGATTGTGTAGCATTTCATTCGTGTGTTGTTGTTTCATGATTATTGTTGAAGCATGAAGACTGTAAAAAACCTAAATTACGTATTATCTTCAGCGGAAAAAATGGTGATTTGATGAAAATAAAATATTAAAGCAAAATGATCTATCGAAATCTCTTGGTATACTAGCATAAAATTTTATGAATGATTCTTAAAAAATACTAGAAATAGATTTAAAAGAATACTTTTCTGTGGATGACAAGCGGCAAAACATTCATGCGCGAAATAGTGGTTTCACCAAGTACGCCCACTGAAGATTGCTATCGACGGATCTTATTTGGAAGGTAAGGAAAGTGCAATTGGCTGCTGCTGCGGGGGGTCCATGTCGCCGACAAGGAAATTTATAGGTCCACGAGATGAAAATGGAAATTCATTCTCACTCACCAATGCAGGCATTTCGTAAAGTAAATTCAAGTTTTATTTAACGGAATTAACAGATTTATTTACCAGTTTCAATGGTGTTAACTTGAAATTACAAGGCGTCAGTCTGAATTTAATAAAACTAAGAACATGATTTCAGCTTTTCTTGCGAGGGTTAATTTATTCAAGCAAAATATTAGAAAGAATGAATTTTCGCAATTTCCTAACATGTCGTGGACAAACGCTGAGGGTGATGACGTTTCGGCCTATGTATTAACATTCTACCTAAACGCCCTTCGCAAAGACTTCAAAACCAGATTTGAGGAAGTTTTGACTATGGATATACCGCACTCTGTTATCGATCCATACGGTAGCCTACTATTGAAGAATGCATATCGTACTACAAGAACAACTGATCGTAATAATCATCAAGGAATAACTCAAGACTCGGTTTAAAAAGGGGCTACATAAAGATATATGTGTTGCATATCCTACATCAGTACCTGGGTGATCGATCTTCGCTCGGCATCTTTCAATTTCTGTTCAATATGCAAGATTTTTATTAAAGTTTGATTGAGTAAAGTTTGATTCTTGAAGGTTCCCTAGACATTTTTAGGTGTACAGTTCCTTGCTCTAACCAAAGAGATTTTCAATTCGATAGTTTCAATGAATGTCTGAATAAAACTTGTATGTACGTTTTCTTTCTTTCTTTTACTGCAATCTACTTTAAAAAAGAAGGCCAATTAAAATTGAACAGCATAGTGTCAACTGAAAAATACTGTTAGGGAAAATTTCAACGCCAAGCCATGTGACTGCAATGAATTTTATTTCGAAAATTAAGGTCTTGACGATACACACATGATTAGAATTGCAGAACTGTTCATGTACTTCGACCGTGGGAATTTAGCACGGTGTGGAGCCGCCACTTGCTACACGAGCCTCTACACGTTGTGGCATAGACTCAGAGGGCCTAGATGTGATGCTGGGAACACACTGCGACGCGATTCATAGGAGCGTCCACAAGTTATCTACAGAAGCTGTAGAAGGACCAGAACGAACAAGTTGCCGACCGACCATGTGCCAGACATGTTCAATGGGCGATATGTAAGGCGAACGAGCAGGCCAGAGAAGCAGTGGTATCCGTCGTTTTTCGAAGAAGGCTTAAAAATTACTCGCCACATGTCCTGCTGCTACAAGGAGAGGCAGTGGCTCGAGCTCTAAAACTTGTTGCTGTTCCTATTGCTCTAAATACACAGAAAGCGAAATCGCATGTTTTAGCCAATGGCGCCGCAAACCATGATACTGGACGTTTATCCGCTATGCCGGTCAACAGCGCACTCCACCCTATTGTGTTTACCACGGTAGCGTGTGCGGCCATCACTGCATGACAAGTTGAAGCGGGACTCGTCCGAATTCATTACATTCTGTTACTCAGCTCGCCAGAGACAGCTTTCACTTGCTTATTGCATTCTGAGGTGTTAATGGTTTCTGGTTAGAAGCCAACGCAGTGACACCAGTCCAGCCCTCAACAGACGGTCTCGAACCATCTATGCAAATGTGTCCACACATGTTGCAGTGTTCCAATGTCGACCCATCACTGTGGACGAAGCTGTTCAGTCGGTTATTACCATGTGGACTTGATGGCGGTCTTTGTTGGTTTAGCACCCGCTCGTTGCTGTGTACGACTCTGTTCTGTCGACTGGTTCCACTCATCCATCACTGTCGTAGCAACGTGCCCTGTATGACCCTCCATGTCACGATAAATTCGTTTCCTAGAGACCAGTCACGTTCGAACTTTCATAAGGTATTGCGTTCGTGGACGTCGAAAAGGAATAACGGCACTTGTTTCATGTTTCCAACTCGTTTGACCGCTCTGCACCGACTGAGCGTGGAGCTGCATTGACTTGTCAGGTTACACAAAAGAGGCGCTTCTGGGCCTACGTGCACGCCAACTCACTGCAATCTTTATTACTTATTATTATGATTGCATTGTTCTACACATCCTCCGATTTTGTAGTGATTCAGACCATTCCTTCAGGGTGTTACAATTTTAGCAAAAGTGCGGTATATAATTAACTTTATAAAGTTTGGGATGAATTGGAATTAGGCAGACAGGGAGTCTATGACGCAAAACATTTCGGCAAGGGGCCACAGCTCCAAAAAAGTTTCTTAACATCTGTTTAGAGGAAGATTGGAAATTTCCGGTCCTCTATTATCAAACATTGTGTTAGCGTTATTTATTTTCCTCAAAGAAGTCTATTAAACATTGATCCCGTAAAACGACTTGCAAATAATAACGGAGGTTGAAAACTGATTAGGATTCCGTCCGTGTAACAGACAAACAGAGGACAAGTGTGGACACGAGAAGGGGTGAGCCGACTAAGGGATGCAAGTTGCTATCAATATCGATAGTCAATAATATCGACCTCATTAAGCCGATAATATCTATATTTTCCGATATTTGTATATATTATATTAGAAATAAATATGTTAATCAAAACGAAATAATAAATTTGCTGTAGTTTATTGAAAAAATTAGTCTACAAATATTCAGTGTCAACAGAAACTGATAACAGTAATTTGCATGATTTTTTCCCATATCTATTTTTAGTTCGAGTGACAGTGGCTTCTGTCTTTGAGAACAGGCCTTCAGAAGGTACCTCAGAGGTTAGTAAATGACTAATTGCAATTTTAGAAATACCTTAATGAAGCTCGTATACCAGTCATGATTGATTTTAATTCATTTTGCAGCAAAAACTGTACTGTAATATCCAAACAGCTAATGTTGCTGTAACAGATGTACGTAATACTAATTTAAAAAAAGTTTCACACTTTTAAAGTTCTCCTTTTGAACTTATGAATCTGTTCATAATTTTTTTAAATTAATTTTTGTTTTGATAGTTCCACGAGAAGGGACTTTGTATAACGGTGGTAAGTGCTTCATTAAATACTTAAAACCCTTGCTTTCAATTGTACTAACAGATCTATTGTCAACACTGATAAAATAAGCAATTGCATTAGTTATGCGGTTATATTTTTAACCCTCTTTCGAATACTGTAATACATCCTAAAGACAAACAAGAACCAGCGAACGTGAGCATAACGTAACAGTTTAAATAATAAAACGGAGAAAGTAAACTAATAAGGAACGAATAACGCGCAAGAAACGGAGTGGAACCACAGAGTAAGAAAATACTTTATCGATTTTTTATAGAACTAAATCAGTGTTTGACTTGTCAAATTTCAAATTTTTTTCCCTGCCACACATACATTTACAGGTTTTTTTTACTAATGGGTTTGTAGTTTTCGACATTTCACAAGCAACATCGATATCGTATCGACCATATCGATATTTTTGGTCCGATATTATCGGTTGAACGATATATCGTTGCAATCCTACAGCCGACACTCGGCCGACTGACGGTGCGATGACATGTCGGTGATCAGACTGTTAAGTCTGGCCCGAGCTTTAACTGCTCTGATTCAAGATGCAGATTCCTTAAAATGTTTACCAAGTTCATCCACTTTCAGAAAGTAATATTTAATATATACACCCCAATTTAAAAATCAATTTTTTTTTTTTTTTGTAACAGTTTAACGTCCCTTTTTAACAACGTGGTCTTTAGAGACGGGAAAGGATGGGGGCAAGGAATGGGAAGGAATTCGGCCATGGCCTTTTGAAGGAAGCATCCCGGCATTCACCTGGAGTGATTTGGGGAAACCATGGAAAACCCAAATCTGGATGCCCGGACGGGGATTCGAACCGCCGTCCTCCCGAATGCGAGGTTAAAAATCAAACTAAAAAAAAAAATCAAACTACTTGAACGATTCAGATAAACGCAAACACAAATAAAATATCTTTCGAATGGAATTTAGCGCGTGGCAACTCAAAATAACCTCGATACGTACTAGATGTGCCGTCCCGTAAAATTTGATTGAACTGAAAGAACAGCTGTCGTGTTGTGTGGGTAATGTCTTTGACGATACCCCTGTTTCTTTACAAAAAATCCGGGATGTTACTGGTTTGAATGTTGGAATCAGTTTTACATTTTAGACATTATAAAGGTGATTTAGATGTCAACGTTTTCCCTCTCTGCTCAAAGTGGTGGTAACGGTAACGATCACGTCACGGGGCTGTTTATTGCTACATAGTCTGGAATCTCTAAGCTAAGGATTAGTGTTTTTTATTGCTAGCGCAAAGCAATAAATATAAATACGAACGTTTGTGATCTTTTCATTTTTTTAAGGAAGGAATCGTAGTTAGGAAAATTTCTGACCTATATTCCAATCCCGTTGATGGTAGTGAAGAGTAAAAGAGAAACATTAATTGAAGTAGTACATCTGCCGTTTAGTAGAAGTCAGATGTAGGAACATGTGGCCCCAGTCACATCCAGACGAACAGTGGAACCTGTACTGTTGCATGCTGATGCTTGTCAGAGATGGTAGTAATCGCTGTTGCCCTATCAAATACGCTGTTTGGCGCCATCGTCTTCAGAGTCTTGTTTGCTTGAGTGGCTTCTTGGGCAGCCGGGCACGTTGCAGCAGTAAACGCGTGGTAAATCGATACCGTTTGCGATGCCGTAAGATGGATTTCCCGTGGCCGCGGGTGCGCGAGGGTCTGTACGGGCGAGATGCCACTAGCTTGAGCAACTGTGTGTCCAGGAAAGCGCCGCAGTAAGGTTGACTTTGCTCACATGCCTTATCGCACATAACCGGGTTACCAACTGAACATCAAAAGTGACGTCAGAAACGAAACCTTTCAAGGTGAAAGACTACCCTAACCTAGTAATTTTAAAAAAAATCTTATTTTTGATATAGAGAGAACCATATAAAGAAGCATTTGGACATTGAACAGCCAAAGAAGAAGAAAAACATATCAATTTGGAGTGTGGTGCTAAAGAAGAATTATGAGTACTAATCTGATCTCAGTTGAGTGCGTTGTCATCGACAGCACGGCTACCTCAAATTTGTCGATCTGCCTAAGTCTATTCTGCTGCATTACATCCGTTCTATATACAGGACTCGCTCATTTTTTTCAGTTTTGGATTATTATTATTATTATTATTTTTAATCTGGAATTGTCAGAAGAAATTAATGCTGATCGAAATGAAGTACTTTTGTGTTTTATAGACTCATTTTGATAGTTGACTGTTACTGCAAAACGCCAGAAACCGTTGTTGGAAGGTTTATTGCTGATATAAATGGTACCTTTAGGTCGGCATTTTTTTGTTTGTCTCTTTGTTCTAATTTGATGTTCCGATAATAAACCATTCTGCCAATAATCATTTGGCATCGTATAGAACGAGACAATTTTTGGATTTTATCGAACAATTGTATTCTTTTTAAAAGCATAGTGAGTTACTTTGTTGCAATATATTTTAAATTTCGAAGTGTAATATTTCACTTCAGAAGGTTTAATATTTCATGTTGACTATATATGTTTCAGTTTACATTACATTTGCTTGTGATTTTTCTGACTTATTGTGAGTTATTAGTTCAAATTGGAAGGAATAAACTGATTGTTAGAGAGTTTAACATACTTATTTTTGAAAAAAAACTGAAATTAGTGGTTTCTGCAGTCCAGAAGAGGAAGGATAAAAAGTGTTTTTTAATGTGTGAACCATGTCTGATACGATCAATCGTGACAAGTTAAAATAACGGAAAATTAAGTTTACAGGCTTCTGTGCTTACACGTTTTTCATACCTCACTTATGTAACCTCACGGATGATCTTGATCAGTGTTTTTCAACCTGTTGTCAATGGTCCGCGAAGATTGGTCAGGCAGAATTTAAAAGCTTTGATTCTGATTGCATTACAGATATCATACCGCATTTGTATTGTTTGATGCTATCAACGAGTACAAGCAATAAGTCAATGCCATGAAAAGCCGAGACGACCAGCAATCTGTTTTTTCCCCTATGATATGAGGATATGAATGCAATGTTGCTATAATAATCCTTTCACTGGGCAAGTTTCCAGAGAGCGGATTTCCTTCGAGGATTACTGGTCCGTAGAATTATTTTTGGCACTTTACTGGTCCTCGAGTTGATAAAGGTTGAGAAACGCTGATCTATATTATACCCAACGAAGGTGACCTTGACTTTCTTTCTCGTTTTGTTTATCCATTATTTATTCACACTAGTTTTAATTCAGTTACTGATTTCAACGCAAAAACCTTGTTATCAGCCTTTCAATTCCTGGTCTGTTGTTTCTCCCATGGATCGTAAAGGGAAGCATGAATATCACCAAAATATCTAATCAGAGGAGCAGAAATTTGGTGGTGTTTGTCCAGGAACCTTAACGATGTTCAATAGAGTGGTCGTAGAAGCAACTTTAGTCTCGTGTGACTGGGACGCCGACTCAGACGCTACAAAGTGGGCCAGACGACTGGCGCTGTCCGGGGCATGACCCCGGGACTCCTGTCGGCCAGGCTATTTGCGTCCCTCTAATTCGCTGGCGCTGCTTGAGTAAGCGCGAGGCGCTCCACATTCCGCCGCGCCACGTTCCTCGCGCTTCTGCCTGCCCGCCGCGCCGCGTCTCGCCGACCTGAACTGACCGGCCGGACCATAGCAAGGGCCATTCAAAAGTAATCAGTCTCTGATTTTCTTCACGTTTAGTACGTTTTGTTTGATAAAGTCTACAACGTGGAACGTACAAAAGTTCAAAGATTACCAGTGAGTAACGTTTAGGTTCCAAGCAGGCAGTGTAAGCGTAGTGCCTGTGCTTCTTTTAGTCCCTTTTTAATTTGACCTTTGGAATGAGTAGTATCAATTTCCTGGTATCTGATATACATGGTTAATGAAAAGACGGTTTTATTGAGACACTAGGTAGTCTTTAAATTTTATTTCCGTTTGAAGCTAGTGTTGTTTGAAATCCAGGGTGTCCTTAATGGGGTCAGTCTCTTGAAACTAATAGAACATTCTTTTCTTATTCTAAACGCGTTTAAACGGCATTGTGTTACTTGAAGTGGGTGGGTACTCCGAGTAAAGTTTTAAAGATCACTTTTTATGAATTCGTGGTGTTGTATAGCTTCCCATATGACCGGCCTCTTCGTAGCTTACGTCAATAATGATTGTGAATGTGGTAATTTACTCTAAGTAAATTAGATATTTAGATTTTATTATTGTGATTTCCAGCACATTTGGCGCAAATGTGATTCCATTTCTAAACATAGGTGCATAGCAAGCCTAACGGCGTTTAAAAATTATTTCCATATACTTTTATTTATTACATTAAATGTTTTAGCGGACATAGTAGTAACCAGTGAACAGAATCAGCTCAGAATGTATTATGAACTTGACCGTAAATTCCCATGCATTTAATTATGTGTGGTGTGCCAAATTTTAATTATGTTTTATACTAGTAATGCCGTATGGATCATATCGGTATCTGTTCCACGGCCTAAGCAACCTGTTATGGGACATAGGATGTATGAGGTTGTTATCCGCCAGTCGTGTTATATTTGTCACGTGAGAACTCGCATAAGCGAGTAATTGGCACTTTGTAACACAGACGACGGGTGTTTGGATGGTAACAGGGAGTATGAAGTGGCACACAAGTTTGCAAGTATAAATTAATTTATGCAGCCCGCTGAACTGTGTGTGCTGCTCTGAGGGCGTTGACGCTGTGCATTCTAATGAGCAGCTCCGATGCAGCAATTCGATGCAGTTGTAGCTTCATGCCGATTTGTGCTAACAAAGATGGCAGAAAAATAAATAAAAACGCCACTCTGTCGGAGGAAAAGATGTTCTGGCGGTATCTTTCCCTGCGTCTTAATGTTCTGATTTTGATTTGATTAATTTTATTTTTCTCGCAAAGATTTTAACAGTTTTTAAGGTAGTCTTTCCACTCTTACTATGTTATTTGAACTTGAACCTTTCAACTGTCCCTTAAATTCTGGTCACCATCAACATTTTCTCTCTTTTTCTACGCTATACCATCTTAGTTTTACGCGGTTATAAATCCTCTCTCTGTATTTCTTCTCTATACATGTTCCTTTCGAACTTTGAATCATAATTTCGAGAGTTTTTGTTTTCCCTTTCCTAGTTGTCCCGTTTAATTTACTTATCACAATTTTTTACTCTAGTCTCCTTTTTCGCAATCCAATTGAGACATTATAGTCTACGTGCTAACAAGAAGTCTCATATCTTGTGCCTTTTTCTCCTTTTGCAACACATTTTATTTGACTCTTGGTATAAATAGCTTCACGAGTTTAATGCTGCGTTGAAGTATTCCTCCTCCTTTTTCTTCTTTCCAACCTCTCGACCAGGCCTTAGCCACCAAATTCAGTGGTACTCTCTCCGATGACTGTTTAACAATCAAGATGATTTAGTGAAATGCTGTAATTCACTCAGGCTTTGAGAATCTCTATAGCAGTTTTGTATCAGGCATTAAAATATAGCTTTCTTTCTTTTGAATCTTTAGTACTCTTCCGACGTTTATTCGTGTCCTATTTGTTATGTTCGTAATTGTATTACATTATAATATGTCTTTCTGATATGTCCTTAAGTAGTATTTATGCTTTTTATATGGATGATACGACCATGCAAACTCGTAATATTCTGAAATGAAATGGCACATTCACATCGGCAGCCATGACTACATAAAAAAACTTGTATCATTTGATCACTTTTTATTTCGACACACATTAGTTCTGTATTTCTGCTAGTCGCGATGGAAGCAACATGTTTTTTTTATTAAATAGAACAAGGTTTCTCAAATTCGTAGCTCCACGTTGCCCTTTGAATGTCAAACTCCCTTAATTTTTTTAGAATTTTTGTCTAAAAAAAGTAATACGGTCAGAAAGAGCAAGATTTTATTAATTTAATTGATCGGCTTGTTTCTTGTTGCAAGTTGAGTCTAATTTATGAACAGTTTTGTTCTTTTTCAATTTCAGTTCACCATGTTGCGAGTTACACCCTCGAGAAATCCATTCAGCAGTCATTAAGGGGGCGTTCATTAATTACGTGTGGTGAAATGGGGGGGGGGATTTCGATGGAAATCTCACATCTTTTTAATTTCTTGAAGTACATTAGAGCAAAAAACGTCTAAAAAAACTACGAGGTCGTTCAGCAGGGGGAGGGGGGGGGTGGAATTCCGGAAAAACATCCACGTTATTAATGGTTGCCTCCTAACGTAAAACTTGTCGCGTACCCCACTCTGCGAAACTGAAGTGGAAAATACAACTGTTACGAAAATATTTGGAGTTAGCCATGATTCAACGGTATTGTGTACAGATCGCTTGATTATGCTGAATTTGAGTTTCATGCATAGAACTGGTGTTGGTTTGAACTAGCATTAAATTGCAATTAAAAATGTTTTGACAGTTGTAGTTATTTCTTCTTGGCAAATAGTTGAATATGATCAAATTTTGCGTTCAGAGGAATTTTAAGAAAATTAAGGATTTACGCTTGAGATAAATTTGTATAAAAGAGAGATAGACGTTAATTCTTTTATTCTATCTACCCAAACAATAATACAGACTGACATAATAAATTAGTTTTATAACGGTAAAAGTTTCATTTTAATGTAGATACGAATGATTTGAGAAAATGTCTCTTAAATATAATTGTTGAAAATGAAACTACATCGTCACTGACTTAGTCTTATAAGAGTCACATTGTTGCATTAAGCTTAGAAAATTTTACTTTAATATTGTATAGCGCGCTTCCACTGTTGCCTCACGACAGTAACCCTCACCGCCGAGAAGGTTCTATTCAAATATACGCGTCGTTAGGCACAGCAGAGAGCTGTTTGCGAGCTACAGTAATTGCGATGTGGCGACTAGTGATGTTGAGGGCTTCCCCACTCGTCCGTGCTCTTGCCTCTCCGTAACCCCCTCTAGCACATTGTACACAGCGATCGGACCATCTGCACTCCACATAGTGTAATGACTTCCATCTCGCATCGGATATCTATGTAGTCGGAATAAAAAGCGCCACAAACATGAGAGAGAGAGAGAGAGAGAGAAGGCTTAGTCTTTGTAGCAGCGTTAATAAAGTCATCGTTTGGCATGATAGGAAAGGCGACAGCCATTCATTAATTATAGCCGGTTATTTACGACGTAGAGATGATATCAGTCCACGAAGTACTGCTTTTTCATATCTGCTAGATGTTGACAACTGCGGTAAATAAGTTAGCAATTTGTCGTATCAAGTGTAGACATATCTTTTAGAACAACATGAATCCATGTTAAAGTTCTTGGAAAGTATGTGCAACGCAACGTGTTAACCAGGACAAACCGAGCGCTGTGGCCTCGCATTAAGGAGGACGCCTGTTGGAATCCCCGTCCGGCCATCCAGATTTGGGTTTTCCATGGTTTCCCAAAATCACTTCAGGCAAAAGGCTATTGCTAGTTTCCTTCCCTTTCCTTGTCCTTAGCCCTTTCCCGCCTTTAGTGAAGTCCTCGTCGATGCGGCATAAAGCTGTATAATTAAAAATGAAATAATAAATAAGGACACATTGTAATTCCGTATCAATCAACCACGTTAGTAGTAATGACGATTGATAATAAACATCAGATTAAGCAGATAATTCGTTAGTACAGGCCATTAATTGTTAATGAATTTAGTGAGTGATTGGGAATTGTGTATCACTACCTTCCCTACCATGCCGGTCAAGAACTGATAACGAAAATATCTTCTCTAACGGGACTGTAGACGGCTGATTTTGTGTTGGGGGTCGATTACCCTCACTAAACAGTAAACTTATGAACCAACGGGGTGAGTTTAGCCAGAAATGCCAGAAATAAAGGTCCATAAATATTCTGGTTAACACCGGCAACTAGGTTTTGAAGACATACTTCCTAGCAGTGAACTGCCAGACCACTATTATTAACCGGTGAAGATGATTCACGAAGGAAGCGGTCCTATGGTAAAGTGGAGCTGACGTTCTTCTGAGGATTTCGCTGGCCGTGTAGTTGTGCAGTTAGTGAGACCGAGCGTCGTGGGTGAGTGGTTAATGTTCTGGCCTCGCATTCGGGAGGACGCGGGTTCGAATCCCCGTCCGGGCATCCAGATTTGGGTTTTCCATGGTTTCCGCAAATCACTCTAGGTGAATGCCGGGATGCTTCCTTCGAAAAGGCCATGGCCTAATTCCTTCCCATTACTTGCCCCCCAGTCCCATCCGGCCTCTAATGACCATAGCCGTCGACGAGGCGTAAATCCGTAAAAAAAAGTTATAGTAAAAGGATCTAGCAATGTGAGACATACTAGTGGACAAACTGATACTTGTGAAATGATCGGAAGACGAACGTCTTCAGTCAACAAACGTTTGCTCGTCCATAAAGTGAATTCTATTAATAGTTAAAAGTTTTTTGGCATTCGGGCATCCAGATTTGGGTTTTCCATGGTTTCCCCAAATCACTCCAGGCGAATGCCGAGATGTTTCCTCCAAAAGGACATAGCCGAATTCCTTGTCCCCCGTCCCATCTCCTCTCTAATGATGTCGACGACGCGTACAGCCATAAATAAAAAATGTTTAGAGATGCTGAATGAACCACTGTTCAGTTTGCAGTTGCTGTCATAGGACTTGGCATCGTTTGTGCCTTTAAGAGCCGTTAAGGTGGTCATAAGAAGACCTCGCATTTTTAGGTTCTACAAATCTTATTTTAGGTGCCTAAAATAGGCTTTGCTCCAATGCAAAATAGGCAATTGAAATTGTGGTTATGTTTGCAAAATATTATCAATAAATATTCGTTAATTTATAATATAACATCGAAAAGTGTAATTCAGCACAACATTAATGAATTTAATTGATTTTACCTGGCTGGCGTTTTTAAAATCAATAAAACTCTAAATGTGCATATGTCACGTTTTTTCTGTTGATGGAGAAATACATTTAGAATACAAATCTGTCGCATATTTATTTCCTGATACAAAAATTAGTATGTTTATATGTACGTATTTTACACTGAAGATCCAGAGTATGACGCTTCGGTCAGCAACGGCCAATTTAAGACAACAGGTGTCTGAAGCAGGCGTTAGATATGTTTCTGCTGCTAAAATGGCAGGTTATCACGGTTTAGGTGAGTGTGAACGCGGCGTTATATTCGGCGCACGAGAGATGGGACACAGCATCTCCGAGGTAGCGATGAAGTGGGGATTGGCCCGTACGACCATTTCACGAGTGCACCGTGAATATCGTGAATCCGGCGAAACATCAAATCTCCGACATCGCTACAAGAACGGGACCAACGACGACTGAAGATAATCGTTCAACGTGATGCTGGGCCATCAACAAGTGTCAGCGTGCGAACCATTCAACGAAACATTATCGATATGGGCTTTCGGAGCCGAAGGCTCTGACAGGTGACACGTACGAACGCATCCTGGCTGATCACTGCATCCATTCATGTCCATTGTGCATTTCAACGGACTTGGGCAATTCCAGCAGGACAATACGATAACCCACACCTCCAGAATTGCTACAGAGTGGCTCCAGGAACACCCTTCTGAGTTTAAATAATTCCGCTGACTATCAGACTCCCCATACATGAACATTTCCACCCCCTCGTACTCTTACGGATTTATGGACAGCCCCGCATGGTGTCAATTCCCTCCAACACTACGTCAGACATTAGTCGAGTCCATGCCACGTGGTGTTGTGGCACTTCTGCGTGCTCGCGGGGCCCCTACTCGATATTAGACAGGTGTACTAGTTTCTTTGGCTCTTCAGTGTAATATATATATTACTATTTTTGCTGTATGTGTATTATTTTTAAACAAATAGTTAAAATTACAATGCACAATCAGGCATTTATTTTGAACAACCAAATTGCACCATATATGTATATATATTTAAATTCCACTTTGATTGTTTAGAATCTGTCGGTTCGAAATGTTAAAATTACAGGGTTTTTTTTAATGTTATTTTGATAGAACTGTACTGTCTTTTATTAATACCAAGTTAAAAGTTACGAACAGTTTGAGAACCGGACGATCCCCGATGGAGCAGATAAATTTTCCTCGAAACTGTACGTTCGGAAGGCTCACAAGCTACTCTCAGCCTGCTATCCAATGAGTACCGTGGAGGACGGCAGGGCGCGGCGCTGACACTGTCAAATCCTTCTAGTGCCAATGGTTATTGTGGGAATCTACCTCCGCGAATCCTGGGGGAAGCAGTAGAAGGCGTAGGAACCTCGTGACCTTTACATTTTAAAAGTTTCGAATTAGCGGTCGCATATAGGCACAATAACAAGGCGTTAGGAAGATCCCGGACTTGCTTTACTACAAGAATGACCAGCCCGCGATCCGCATGCGACTCGCCTTGAACATTTTCCCGGCCCGCGAGATTCATCACACTTTTAAGTATTTTTTATATTTAACTTTTAGTGTTATATATTTCTTTAAAAGAAACAGTGACCGAGCGACAATGAACCCATACACTTTCGTTTGAATTGTTGGAGCTAAACGCTTGACTTAGCTGACTTAAAAACGGTTTTATTGATTTTCGAAAGAAAAATACGTAAAATAAGCAAAAATAGATCCTAACTACAATTTAGGCATTTTTAGGCTCTATGAAATCACAGTGGCCATAAATGTCCATAAATCGTATATATATGATGCTATTTTCATATTTTTCAATCAGAAACAAAGTAGTCTTGGCCTAAAATACTCATACGTTTTCGGGCGATAACGATGGTTGATCGGAAAATATCACGTCATCGGCAGCATACTTGTTGACAAATAAAACAAGCTGTTGCAATGCCGGTAACTGCCCAATTACTTTAATTACGTTGTTACCTTCTAGGGCTGGTTGTTTCAAAAACCAATGATTGCAAATTTTGGAATACAAGTTGGCATTGCTGCTCCGGACCTGCCGTATACATTCAAAATCCAATCTCATTTTCGAGAGCCAAAGAATCGAAGAATTATTTCGCAAAGTTAGGTCCGTGACGAATAACACACGGCAAGGGTATCGAGTAGCCATTTAGAATTATGTTTAGAACTAGCCGGGTTTAACGGAGTATTATGGTAATTTATTTATCTGCTGTTTCTTAACTAAATACAATTGTTATAAAATAAATCTCACTGTAACTTATCTTCCCATGTGCTGTAGCAAAAAAGCTTCGGTTGCCAACTTGGTCCAGGTTGCATTTCAGCCAAACCACAATCTCCGCTAATATTGCCGCTAGAAAAACAAAGCTTCAATCACATGCGAATTAGTTCATACCCTGTATCGCATGTCAGTGTCATCATGCATCGCAATATAAACTCGATCCCAAATCTTCGCAGATTCTTATACTTTCCTTTCTTATTACCTGTGATGAAGATCGATGTTTTAACGGCTGAGGTTACATGGGCTGAAATAATGATCCCAGTGAAAACAAGGATGCTAAAAATAAATCTTAACAACTTACGCTATGCCACTTGATATTTAATTGTGGTTTAGGCCACATATATCGTGATCAATTTGAAACTCCTTTCATTCAAACCTTGTGATGATTTCAGTAAAATAAAACCTGATGATTAATATGCCAATTTAAACGAAATACATACTTTTTTTTCCAGAGCTCAGACAAGTCATGTCTTAGCAATTGCTTAACTAAATAGAATTGTTATAAAATAAAATTCAGTGTAATTCCTCGTGCCTTGCGCTGTGGCAAAAGGTTTCTGTTTCCATCCAGGTCCAGGTTGCATATCAACCTAACCACCAACTACGCTAAATTTGCTACCAGAAGTACAATACTTCAATCTCACGCATATTAATACATGTACTGTGTTGCATTTTAGTGGCAATAATGCATCGCTATATAAATTTGATCAAAAATCTTCAAGGGTTTTTACACTTTCCTTTTTTTGTGATTCAGACCGATGTTAAAACATTTGAATGGATGACAGTTTCATGTTGCTAAAATAATAGCCTCAGTAATTTTGCACTGTGAAAGCAAAGACAATTAAAATAAATCTTATAAACTTACATCATGCCACGTAATATTTATTTTAGTTGTAGTGTAGGATACACAGAACGTGAGCAGTGTGCAACTATTTCCGTTCATACGAATTAATAATTTCAATAATAGGACACAGTTTCAATTATTTATGAAAAAAAAAAAAGTAAATTATTCATGCCCTCTGCTTTAGCGTCAAATTCCAATTGTAATTCTGACTCATGCTATGTAACAATCTAATCAAAACTTTTGCTAACATTGATTCTGGAAACTTAAAGCTTTTATTTTACATATCTATGGACAAAGAATTTAAGGAATACTTCTACAATCAAAAGAATATTACGTAAATATAAGCATCTAATGATTGATATGTCGATTTAAACGCATATACTTTTATTTCAACGTTCTGTCAGATAATTTATTTGCGGATTATTGGAAATGTTAGTAAATAACGTGCATAACCAAGAACAATGGCGTAAACCGTAACGTCATTTGTAACGTTCCCACCCCTCCTGCTAATTAATTTCCGGCTAATTTATTAATGTTTTAAGTATCGGACCTCTTAGCCGAAGATTGACTGCATTCACTCCATCATTTAATCCAGGTAAATGAGGTGGAACAATTACAAAGAAACAAATAAAATTTAGTTAGATGCACCACACTGATTTGAGTTATATTCTGATAAATTGTACACACTTTAGGTTTTCTGTTCAAACACAAATATTGAATCCACTAATCAACGTCTTGATAAGATAATTACAACTTCATATACTTAATTTACTTTATAAAACTGTGAGTGAGAGTGATGTATGGCAGAAACACAGAGAGAGAGAAACAGAACATAATATGGGCCTACATCATGATCCCTCGTGGAGCGACATCACGAATTACCACCGCGTAGCACTGGAAAAAAAACTGGTCAAGACTGAGAACTATCGTTCCATTGTGAGGGCTTATATAACACCCCCCTAACGGGATTCAGGTATGCTGATCCTCTACGGGAGGGGAGTACTGCCAACATTGGATCCTTACTTTCCCATTTGGCGAGAGGACCATCTCTGCCAAACGGGTGGGAACACAGAGTTCCACCGATGTTACCCCACCGGAGAGGTAGCTTTTGTGTTTATAGGGTGGCTACAGTAGTATCCTATCCCCACCAAACTCTGGGCGGAAGCAAGGTGTCAGAACTTCTCCCACATGGCTTAGCCGCCATGACAGTATCTATAGCCACTTGAAAATCTTAGAATTATAAAAAAAATCTTTCCGCTTCACTCTCGCTACCTAATTGAAATGACTAAATCCTAAACTTATTCTAATTAAATACTACTTCTTAAAGTTCCTAATTATGACTTCAAATGTCTTGTGACATCACACATTGCGTGACAAATGACGTCATACATGACCGAGAGTTGCTTATTATAATATTAGATAACTTCTGATTCAGTGAAACTTTGACTCTCATCGAGGTCCCAGTCGCCAGTTCCTGTCACGTTCTATCGAGTTCGTATACCAAGTAATTATCGTAAAATTGAATTAGTTTCAAGTTGATCTTCGCGAAATAAGTGACAAGCGATATTCTACAATCCTCAGTCTAGGTATGAAGATAATACGACTGGAACAATAATGTGGCATCAAATACATGTTAGAATTGATATAACTAGTAATTAATAGAGCAATTGTTCCGAATTCCTAGACACAGCCCACATCATCGAACAGAATTGTCGCCTGCATGAAATCTCTTAATTTGTTACCACAATTGAATCTTGTCGACTTCCTCGCGCTGATCTGATACAAAATTAACGAATGAATATGTACAACGTTTTATCTCCAAGCATTAAAAGAAATTCCTCGTTCCAGTTAAATTCTTTAGAACCAATCACCGCACGGGTTTTCTCCAAGCGTATTATTGCAGGTAAAGAATCTGTGTGAAACGTGTGTAGAACTTGATACTTTTCACATAGAAAATTCCTGGATTGTGACGGCTAGAATATTGAATACTTCAATAACGGTTTCGCAGAAAGACATAAATGAATTGTATCCAAGGGCGTATCCAGGATCAGAAATGGGAGGGGGCAACTCGTATTGGTTTCGAGGAAGTGGGGTGCAGGACTGAAACATGACGATTTCTTACAAAATGAAACTCAAACCTATTGAGGATATTATTTTTGTTTTTGATTAACGTAGTGAACCAAACACTTAATCTAAGAACATACTATGTAGTTAATTAAGATCGTAAATCGGTTTCAGTTTTTTATGTAAACATTAACCGTCTCGGATTTTCAGAATATTTTTCAACGACTTTGTTTGTCACTATCTCAGGGTGTTCTTTCACGAAATTTCGATGCACACTCATTAGGCATAATGCTGTCAATGCTTCCTCTCCCATAGTGCTTTTGAGCTAGTTCTTCACTCGCTGAAGCGTACTGGAGGCAACTTGATTTTTCTTCGAAGGAGAGCGGGGAGGGGGGGGAAGCAGCATAGAAATTATTTAGAACCGAAGGTGATGAAAAATTAATTACCTTAAAACTGAGACTTTATGCATTCGTAACTGTAAACCGTTGTTCATTTGTATATACATCGAGTTAAAAAAAAAATCTGCTTTAGTAGCCCACAATTACTAATGAGCTGTTAAATTTTCCGAATATGTGATTATTGAAGTCTAGTAATAATCGAACGTTGTAAGGATGCCGTTTGACAAAATAACGAAGCAGACAGTATCCCACATATCATTTTTGTGTTTAATGATCCGTATGTGCATTACAGATAACATGGCAGAGATATTTTCGAGGGCTTATTGAAGAATTAGATCAAGATCTAATCATCTCATCTTCATTTACCATCGTGACCTACTTCGTCGCTGCTTTGTTTTGCCTCTGTAATCAATTTTCCCTATAGTGCTCAGGCGAATGTTCTCGGCTCTTCAGTATTCGGTTACATGGTTACAGTTGTTGAGGAAAGTTGAAAATATTTCTTACATGCGTGATTGCCATATCAGATATTTCTTTGATGACTAAGGCATTCAGATAGACGTGTACCTATTTGCTATCAGTGCCCCATTTTTTTTCGTTCAAAATTTTAATTAAAAGGGTTGTCGCCAAAGGGTCTTCGTTTGCTCCTTGCCACGAGTCGGTAATCGATGAGTTCACATGCCACGGATAGCGAACTAGACGCAATTAACTATCACGTGTCGTGAAGCTCGCCCGTTTTTCGTTTTTTCGCTATGGCCAAAAATTCACCTGGCACTAATATTAGCAACCGCAGTTCTTCGCGATATTTTAAAGAGGGAAAAAATCGATGAAGTACTTAGTTTTAAATAATGTGAAATCACGGTTTTTCTTAAACGCCTACAGGCAAGCTAGTGCGGCGGTGTGTTAGAAGGGGTGTACATTAATTTAGAAACGAATAATTTTAGTTATTCCTTCCTTGTGTTAACGCTTTTTGGTCTTAGGCACGACCGAATGAGTATAGAAATATTAGCCTATGCAATTACGAAAAGTCGCCTAAAATTCTTTACCAGGATTGCAGGTGAGCCCGGTGGCAGGTTCTAAGGCTTGCCGATCCCGCTTTATTAATCCCTCACGGAAGCTTAGTGTGCCAATAATTATTTTCGAATGAGCGTGATTTCCACTCAACATAATTAATTTCGATTTGGAAACTTTTTTGAGAGGGACTGTATGGCTATATAGTTTGAGGGTAGAAAATTTCGTATATATTAGTGATTTTTGTATGTTGTTCATTTGAAATTGAAATGGATCTGTTTTAGCTCTTTTCTTGTGAAATGTGTAAAATGAGTTTGGAACTCGTGCATAAGAATTATCGCCCCTGAAAATAATCAGTTCATTTAACATTCCAAGTTTTTGGTCAATACTGATAAACTATCTAACGTTCGTGTGGTAGGCAAGCTTATCTTTCGTGTACATTTTCATTGGTTAAGGTTTGGTGGACCGAGCGTGGTGGTGTAACGGATAGCGTTCTGGCCTCGCATTCGGGAGGACGGCGGTTCGAATCCCCGTCCGGGCATCCAGATTTGGGTTTTCCATGGTTTCCCCAAATCACTCCAGGTGAATGCCGGGATGCTTCCTTCAAAAGGCCATGGCCGAATTCCTTCCCATTCCTTGCCCCCATCCTTTCCCGTCTCTAAAGACCACGTTGTTAAAAAGGGACGTTAAACTGTTTAAAAAAAAAAAAAAGGTTTGGTGAATATATTTATTTTTTATTTTTTAGGAAAAGATAATTGTAAAGTAAAGTTTGCTTCGTGAATTGTATGGTAGCTAAATAAAGCTCTGACGATATTTTTAAGGTGATTCTTCTGTTGCAGTCATAAGTGAAGCTCTAAGGCTACGGCCACACTTGCGTTTTTTTCACGCCGAGACCCAGCGGGAAAAAAACGCGAAATGGCAATCCCGTAGACTATGTCACACTTGCGTGTTTTTCCCGCGCGTGAAAAACACGCAGCCTATCCCGCGCGTGCACATACCAGCAGTTTTTAAAGGGGCAGCTGCTTGTCAACTAGACTGCTCTCGAAATTATGAACAGAGTTTCAGAAAATCAGCAGAATTGCCGTGGCAATATAGTTATGTTAACCTCCCCGACTAACTTAATTCAGAGTGAACCATTGCATAATTCTGTATAATATCATGAACAATGTTTATTAAAATATGAATAAACTTACCTAAATTTGCTTTTGTTTCTTCATCAAAACCTTCCCACATGCCATCCAAAACGGCAGAAGTCACTGCTGTCCATGAAATCCTCTTGATATCTCTGTTTTTATAATCCGAATATCTTGGGTCATACAAACAGGGATATTTTTGTACTTCCAGTATTAGCAGTTCATTATCTACGCAATCCATAATGAGAGCAAACAATGAGAACGCAACAAACAAGAGTCAGTCACCGCAGCGTGTTTTTCACGCAAGTGTGGCCACTCACTGCAGCGTGAAATCCCTTCTGAAAAATGGGCCGGGGCGCGTTCTGCTGCGGGCGACATTGAACACGCGGCTCTCTTCCACTTCCCGCTGCGTGAAATCACGCCAGTGTGGCCGACCTCATATACTTCAATGTAGTTCATATTGTCGCGGGATTTCACGCTCAAATCCTGCGTGAAAAAAACGCAAGTGTGGCCGTAGCCTAAGGAGTAATTCTATTGCGTTCCATCGTTAGATTAAGCTATCCTAACGCCAATACATACGTTCCTTTCTTTAATATGTTGTGATATCCAATAAACACTATTCTAGTAGCAACATGGCAGCCTCCGTTTCATTGAAAGTTAGTCACCGCGAGTGTTAATTGCGCACAGACACAGTACGAAAATAATTGTTACGAAAAAGTGCAGATAAACTGAAGTGTGATTAAAATAATTGCAGGCGTACAGCCAAGTCCTAATACCTAGGACGAAAATGCGCAGGGCTAATACGTAGAATTGTCGTTGATAGTAGCACAATTTCGTCGTTGCCTTCTGCATCCGTCAACAATTATTTTAACGGGTATTTCTATAATTTATGCAAAACTCTTAATCAAAAAAGATATGACACGTAGGTTTGAGCGCCGGTTGTTTATATTTGGATAGTTCGCCCCCCTTTGTCGGTTGTTAAACGATATCACATCCAGTTTGCCAGTGTACCTGTGTTTGACGTGCTTATCAAACCGTGAAATTCAAATTTCCTTCTGGCGTGTGAGATTATAACTTATTTGTCTACTGCGCTTGCTTGGGGATGTCACAGTGGCTAATTCTATTTATATTTATCATGTCATGTGCGGGAAATTATTATTTGTTATCAATTCGTAATGTGGGGATGCGCATGCGTGGGAACGTCGCGTGCGGGAGCAGACATATACGGAAAATATAATTACAGCATTCCCAATGACATTTCTCTGGTGCATGTGTTTTTCACAAGTCGCTAGCGATGGCACACTTATAAAGCAATACAGTAGTTGCCTTGAGGCGTGTATTGTGTTTAAAATATCAACATGCTCGAGAAATTGTCGGAATGCTGCCTTACAATACATTCAGCGATATAGTAGTTGCCTTCAGACGGCTGCTACATTTACCTTCAACCTGCTTCGAGAGAAAGTTTGACGCGATGTTTTAAATACAAATACCTAGCGTGGTGGTGTAACGGTTAGCGTTCTGGCCTCGCATTCGGGAGTACGACTGTTCGAATCCCCGTCTGGGCATCCAGATTTGGGTTTTCCATGGTTTCCCAAATCACTCCAGGCAAATGCCGGGATGCTTCCTTCAATAGGGCATGGCCGAATTCCTTCCCATTCCTTGCCCCTCCCCCATCCTTTCCCGTCTCTAAAGACCTCGCTGTTGAGAGACGTTAAGCAGTTAAATAATAATAATAATAATAAAAATACAAATGGCGAAGGGGGATGCAGTGTAGGTTGTGTAGCTTCAAACTACATTCACCAAGCACGATCAATATTGTAAACTTAATATCTTCACGGTTATTAACTGAACTCAATAGTTGAAATAGAAAAGTTATTTTTGGGAAAGCTTTACTTACTTGCTTTAAATCCGAAGAAAAAAATAGAATCTTACCATCGCAAAAAAAGTTATGGACACAACAAATTTACGATAATATATGAAGGCTGATGCTGATGCAGGAGTCTTGACACGTCTCTCCAGGAACTATATGGCGTTTTTTTCAACAACGCTGGTCCTACTAGTGGTGCGTGTTTATTTATGAACGTGTTCGGCACTGTCACCCCTACCCTTGGCCAATCAGTGTTTCTCAAACTTTTAGCTCCACGTATCCACTGTAAAATTTCCCAGTAAATCGTGAACCCCCTTAACCCCCTCCCCCTTCTTTTTCTAGCTCCACCACTGTGCCTGTTATACGCTTGCGATTGCCTGTCTGCCATTACGTAAATCTTGTGGGGAACCCCCTACGATCAATTGGTGAACCCTTAGGGGTTCTCGTACCACACTTTGAGAAACACTGGCCTATATAAAGCGATCTTTCTGCGCCAATTAGGGACCGTGCACAAACTACGTGGCTCGGGCCGGGGGGGGGAGGGGTTGGCTGGAAGGCTACGTGTGGGGGGAGGGGGGGTTCTGAGCCAGGCCACGTAGCTTTCCTTTCATAACATTTTTCACAGTTAAAATGAGGAACAGAACTCATAACAGCATGTGTACATTTATTTCCCTCAGTTAATTATCTCCGCATGTAATTTACAATAGTCTGACAAGAGAAAACAGTACAAAATGTCTTCTGGAATCAAAAAGAAAGAAAAAGCTACGTGCTACGTTGGAGGGGGGGGGATAGATGCAAAAGCCACGTAGGGCTACGTGGGGGGGGGGAGGGGGGGTTCACAGGAGGCCAAAATGGAGCTACGTGGTTTATGCACGCTCCCTTAGCTTAGTTTGTTCTGCAGCAATGGTTAGTGAATTGCTTTTGTTTTCGTTATCGTACAAGTTAAACAGCAGCGATACCAGATCGCTCAGTGTAGGGCTGCCATCGAAGCAGGACTTTCAAGCAATAGTTTTACTCCAAAAAGTTGGGACGAATAAAGTCAAGTGAGAAATGGGAATTGCTGATTAAGTTAGTCGATATAGTTTCAGGATGTTTTGACCAGACTGATCACTTGATAACGATTATTTCACTTGGCGACCACACTGTCTCTTATCGAACAGGGGCCAGAATAAAAATTACTTTTCGTAAAAATTCTGATTGAACTTAATGTCAGCGGTACAGTCGTAACGTTGAAGCAAATGCGACATATTTGCTTAAAAGTAACGCTCACAATTATCTGTGTAACTTATTGAACTTAGAAAAATTTTGCTGTGTGACATGTATATAATGTCCCTTTCTTTGCAAACGTAATTGAGAATATTACTTCATAACGAATGCAAGAAGCAATTTGAAACTTCTAGATGAAATATTACGGTATTATAATTACATATGTGTCTAGTTTATTATCTGTAACTGAAATAAAACTTGATAAAATGTTAGGGAAAGACAGATTAGAGAGGCAATACAATTGTAGCTGCTTTGTTTTAAATCTGGCGGTGGAAATAAAATATTCGGAATATTCTTAACGATGGGTAAAATTAATTATTACATCATATCAAAGACTAAAAACGTAAGGGATTATCGATGCTGAGATGAAGCATTTTTTTAATACGGTCTGATTGTATTTGTATTTTGAAATTTATTTTGTCTTTAATACTGTTTCATTTCTGCCATCAAGCAAATGTTAACAAAGCTTTTTAAAAAACGAGTAGCCTCTTGTGTGTTTGTTACAGCCAGTTTTAATAATTTTGGCTGACTTAATGTGGATCTTATTAACGCGATAAGATAAACCTATAATTTAATACTGTAATTCGCGATTCGTAGTTATTTAAGCTTTTGAGGTGGTGGTGTTGAGACCTTTTCCACAACAGGTCCTCGTGTTAGGGAGGACGCGGATTCGAATTCCCGTCCCCCGTACGGACGTCCAGATTTGGATTTTCCATGATTTCCCCAAATCACACCAGGCGAATGCCGGGATGCTTCTTTCAAAATACAATGGCCGAATTCCTTCCCGTTCCTTCTCCCCAGTCTTTTCCCGCTTGTAATGACCTTGACGTCGACCAGGCGTAAAGCCATAAGCCATAAGCAATAATAATAATAATAATAACAGGTAATCTAACAATATATCCATAAAAACGAATATTAGCTGTATTAGATAGAAATTAATTTATTTGTGTGGTTTAGAAACTTAATTTCATAATTTACCATAGAAATGACAAGCAGTAGCATAATAAATAAAATCTATATCGAAGAGAACATATTTGTGAAAAAGTCTGTATTGCTACATCGCATTCGAATTCGTAAACCAAGCTATGTATCGTTTCAACATTTGTATTAAAACAGGTATTAAGTTCATTGAATTTTAATATATTAGTAAACAAATATTTGTCTCACTGAGTGTATTCCAAGGCCTCATTTCGATAGCAATTTTCCAAAAGTCGACGCTTATTGTACACTGAAGAGCCACAGAAACTGGTACACCCGCTTAATACCTTGTAGGGCCCCCGCGAACACGCAGAAGTGCCGCAACACGACGTGGTATGGACTCGACTAATGTCTGAAGTAGTGCTGGAGGGAATTGACATCATGAACCTGCAGGGCTGTCCATAAATCCGTTAGATTACGAGGGGGTGGAGATCTCTTTTGAACGGCACGTTGCAAGGCATCTCAGATATGCTCAATAATGTTCACGTATGGGGAGTCTGATAGTCAGCGGACGTGTTTAAACTCAGAAGAGTGTTCCTGGAGGCACTCTGTAGCATTTCGAGACGTGTGGGGTGTCGCATTGCCCCGCTGGAATTGTCCAAGTCCGTCGGAATGCACAATGGACATGAATGGATGCCAGGATGTGTACGTACGTGTCACCTGTCAGATTCATATCTAGACGTATCAGGGCTCCCATGTCACTCAAACTGCATACGCCTTACAGCATTCCTCCAGCTTGAACAGTCCCCTGCTGACATGCAGGGTCCATGAATTCATGAGGTTGTCTCCATGCCTGTACACGTCGATTGGAAACGAGACTTGTCAGTCGAGGCAACATGTTTCTAATCATGCACAGTCCAATGTCGGTGTTGACGGACCCAGGCGAGGCGTAAAGGTTTTGTGTGGTGCACTCATCAAGGGTACTCCGAAAGCCCATATCGATGATGTTTCGTTGAGTGGTTCGCACGCTGACACTTGTTGATGGCCCAGCATTGAAATCCGCAGCAATTTTCGGAAAGGTTTCACTTCTGTCACGTTGAACGATTCTCTTCAGTCGTCGTTGGTCCCATTCTTGCAGGATCTTTTTCCGGCCGAAGTGATGTCGGAGATTTGATGTTTTGCCGGATTCGCAATATTCACGGTGCACTCCTGAAATGGACGTACGGGACAATCGCCACCTCATCGCTACCTCGGAGGCCTCGGAATAGAAACCATTAGCTGTATTTCAGAAGTATTGGCCTGGCTGTTGAGGCACTGGTCCCACTGCGACACAAGGCGGTGAATGGCTGTCTCGTAAAATTCCTGGGGCTGCGAGGTGAACCAGTTCCGCACGTACTGCTTGACGTCGTCGTCCGAGGTGAATCGTTTGCCTCTCAGAGCCTTTTTTAGGGGACCAAAAACGGCATAATTGCAGGGAGAAAGGTCTTGACTTATGGAGGGAGGGTGACCGAGAACCTCCAAGCGTGTTGATTTGATCGCTTGGCGAATGGTGGTCAAGGTTTGCGAGTAACGACGAGCTTTCACTGTTGTTCCGTGCTACAGGAGGTGTATTATAAGGGCCCCGTCTTGGTCAAAGAAGGACGTCAGCATAACCTTTCTGCACTTATATGGATGGCCTTGAATTTTGTTGGTGGTGGTGACCCCCGATGCTTCCACTGGAGACTTTGTCGTTTCAATTCTGGTTCGAAGTGATGACGTCAAAACTAATTTTCAGCCACCACTCGTGCCAGGAACTCATTCCCTTCCCTGGCATAGCGCTGCAGATGATCAAGACAGTGAGCCATTCGACATGCTTCCTGTTGTGGTTGAAGACTATAGGACAGTCATTGGACGCACACTTTGCGGCAGTTCAGTCTTTCCTTCATGACGGTGTACACTTCCTGCGCTTTGCTGTAACTCGGCGGTCCTGGGTATTACGAGACTGTTAACCAGCTGGACGATGTCATCGGTAATGCGGTGTAGTGTTCCTGACTGTGCATCATCGGCTAACGACACCCTTCCTTCCCTGAAGCGCTTATGTCACGCCTTGACCCTTGCAAAGGACATGCAGTTTTCACCGTATACTTGTGAATGACCATTCCCCTTACTCCTTGCGATGTCAGAAAACGAACAACACCTCTTTGCTCTTTGCCTCCATTTCACTGCTTACAACACCCATGAGGGCTGGACGACTGACACATGCTTAGCTTTGTAGTCACATGACTTGCTCCCGTGACCCTATAGCGGCGGGCATGTGATATTACCATTCTGTCACCGGTTTGCACATTCCAGGCTCCGGCTCATTTCTTTTTGAACGTTCCTTATAGTACCCGCCTGTAGTCAGCTACTATCTTGTTGTACGTGTGCGTCATCTATGATCGGCTTACGGAAGCAAGTATGCATAGGAGAAACGTCAGAATTACCTGCTACCGCTTGTGATGAACCCTCCTCGCATGTGCAGGAGAAGAGTTTGATCCATTTTGTAACGCTTTTTGCCGTCCTCTCAGAAATACCTTACGCGTGCGTATTTCGACAATACGAATTAATAATAAATTCTCGTAATTTTCACGAACACGTCATCGTAGAGAATTGGAAACTGTTAGGTATCCATTCATGCGCGATAAAAAAATAAGTTATATTATATGTCTGTAGGTAACTGGATTTCGCCGTCTGATACGTGACTTCACGAACATCATGAAATTGGCCAAACCGGATGAGATGTCATCTGACTGCCAACTATAGGTCGTGTCACGGAACAAACTGCGCTGAAATATACGTGCCACATCTACTTTAGCGAAACGGCTCTCGAAGGATGAAACAAAATTAATATCTCCAGTTTTATATTAATTATATGTCCGCACTGCGTAGAAAAACGACAACGATGAGCAACAACAAAATAAGATAGAAAAAACAGAGGAATATACAAAAAGACACTGACAAAAAGTTTGAAAAATTACTAAACATGCAGAATTAAACAACAATTACTAGTTTAAAATAAGATTCATTTCCAGCATGCAGTTACCGTGTAATATACTGCACATTAAAATAAAATTCTCAGAGCTTTTTCCCTCCATCAGTTATAAATGCAGTTTAGAAATATTACTGTATGCAGATACATTTTACGATTTTTTACCATTCATGTAAAATATTTTCTTTTGTTACAGGTAGGTTAGCTGTCATTTTTTCACGGCGAGATGTCCTGTCATGAACATAACTTGGAGACATTTCCTCCTCGCTGTGCTGTCTGATTGTAAGTGAATTTAATTTGTAATAAATGCGTTTTAGGGATTGTATTTTTAAAATGTTATGAGCTGTATCTAATTTTTCATAAGATACTGACGGAGCGCACAGCGCAGGAAAGAAATGGTGCTCGGCAAGCAACGATCCTTATGACAGTCGTTGAATGTGGTCACACTATTAGCCGAGCCACTATAGGCTGCCAAGAACTAGAAAAATTTGTTTATGAAAATTCATCGTGTATAAATTCTGAGGTAGTTAATCTTGAAAATGGGGCGTAGGAAGCGATGGTGGCTTACGGTGTCGAGAGAACCGGAGACATTTGGAGGCGCATCATTGATCATTGTAGCAGTAGAGGTCACATAGACAGTATGTGACCCCAACGGCTAGTTCGGCTGCCGGTTTGAGAGTTTCGATTTGTCACACATAAGTCTCTGTGTGGCTACCCTAACTTACCGCGATAACTGTACTGGGTAAAGGGGTTCTACAGTTTCACGTGAAGGTCGGGTTAAGGGGCTTTCAAAATCCCCGCCGAGACAGGAATTCAATCTCTAGTCACACACCTTAACCACTGAGCCACCAGACCGCTCTCCTCGTGAACTTGATCGCGCGATTCCCAACCGGCGGGCAACATCACATAGTCCCCATTGCATTCTGCAAATTGCCCCCCTTTTTCGCTGTCATTTATTTACCACAATTGTCGCAGCAATTAGTGTGGCATCACTTTGATGGATTTTGTTTTCTCCGTGGTTATCAGGAGCTATCCTTGCTGGCTGCGTGCATCAGAGCGCTGCTTGATACCTATAAAGATCAGTTTTATGCGCCACTAGTACTGCATCACCCATAAAATCTACATCGGTACTGAGGCTTTTATCTCGCCATGAAGTACCCTATACTGGAAAACCAGTAGCATAAAGCTCCGTAGGATGTTGTCCTCTAGGAATACCAATTTAAAATCGAAGTATCGGACACCACAGGAATAGGTAGTTTAGGGAGCGTACACAAACTAACTGGCTCTTCCAGGGGGGGGGGGGCGGGTAGGGGGGCGTTGACCTGGCTTGAAGGCTACGTGGGAGGTGGGGAGGGTGTGGGTTCCGAGCCAGGCCACGTAGCTTTCCTTTCATAACATTTTTCACAGTTAAAATGGCGATCAGAACTCACAACAGCGTATGAATATTTATTTCCCTCAATTAATTATTTCCGTATGTAATTTACAATCGTCTGACAATAGAGAACGTTTAAAAATTGGCTTCTTGAATCAAAGGGAAAAATAGCTACGTGTGGGGGAGGGGGGGGGTTAGAGGCAAAAGCCACGGAGGGATACGTGGGGGGTGGAGGGGGAAGGCGGGGGGGAGGAGGGTTCGCAAGAGGCCAAAATGGTGCTTCGTGGTTTATGCACGCTCCCTTATGGTCTGCAGAATGTAAGGTTACAGCACGGCGTACAGTTAAACAGTTTTCCTGAACTTTAAGCTAACCAAAAGGAGATCGTTGGAATCATAAGCACTGTTTGAGGATATTTTGCAACATAGAATTTGGCTCTGAGCTCAACCATGTACTCTAATAGCTCAGCTTTTAAATTTTGATTATTGATGGATGACTGAAATTACCCTACAACAAGGACGCAAGAGGGGGACACCCTGATTCCGAATCAGCTCTTTCTAATTAACTATCTCGTTTGCTGCAGTTTGATTTCTTATATCTTTAAACGAGCAATTCTTATAAATATGTAGGCTATATTTATTTGGTATTTCGGCAACGACTCTAACGATTTGGATGAAATTTCATATTTAGATAAAGTTTTTTCTTTTTAAGTTTATCTATTTAGGTGTCTTCCCTTCAAAGACGCGATTTTACAAATAAAGAAAGAACATTTTTTGTATTTGTTATCTCGGAAACGGCTCTAATGGCCTCTTGTTTACGTTTAAGGTACCAGACAGCCTACTGATAGTTTCTCTTGGGTTACATCAAGGAACTCTTATATCTTTAAACGAACAATTTTTGTATACTAGCTGACGCGTGCAGATAGTATCGTAATCCGTCGCCGAATGGTAATATAACAATGTGGAAATACATTTATTTATTAATGAAATTAATTTTATTTTGAATAACATTAGTAAATATCACTTTAATTTTAAAAATTCATTATCATTAAATACTACATTTTTAATTGTAAAGAATTTAAAACGTAGGTATTTAAAAAATATGTATTGGCTTTGTCAGATGTGATTTTTTCAAACTTCTTTACTGTACAAACTTTGCATAACTTAGCAGTTATAATGTGATCATCGTTTACTTTTTGACCGTATGTGTCTTTAAAACAAAGATAAATATTACTGAATCTATGATCTAATAAAACAGGTTCTGGTAAATACAATCCAGTGTTTTGAAGTGTCTGGTTACTTTTCTGGGGGTTTTTATTATTTTTTTATCATTTTGAAAGGCACGGTTGGATCAGAAGGTGTGAGGTTAATACAAGATATGAGCATAGTTTTATCGTAGTGAATGAATTTAGCACTGATGATGAACTTATCTAAGTCAATTAACACTAATCTTGCACCATTAACTAATCCCTGATTAAGATTTCTGTTTAACATAATAACAGCTTTTTCCTTTAAAAGCAATTCGTGAGATTTGGATGAAATTTCGTATGTAGATAACGTTCAGCTTTTCAGGTTTGTAACACGATTTTACAAAAACCAGAACAATGATTGTATTTGGTGTCTCGGAAACGGGCTGTAACCTCGTCTCGTAGGCCAGAGCAAGGAACTGTGCACTTCAAAATGCCTGTGAAGCCTTTAAGAAATCTTTTTAACTTTAATGAAACTTCATGCAAAATCTTGCACATTCAACAGAAATCGAAAGATGCCGAGCAAAGATCGGTCTCCCAGGTAACTCATTCTTCAAGCTAGCCAACTTCGATCTAACAGTTATTGACGAATACGATATGCTTGGCTATGTTAATGCCTTTATGCTTTGTGAGTTTTGCTTTACTCTCTGTAACTGTGATAATCTGCTATTCTACATGGGTGTTGCTGCTTAGTTGGAATCTTGTACAGTTTAGGCTTTATTTTCCGTGGAAATATCCCGGCCATTGTTCACCTTGACCGTCTTTGGCGTTCATCGCTCCTTCCTAAAACGGTTGTCACTCTTACAACTTTTCCACTCATCGCTCCACGTTTTCGCACCCATGAGTCATCCCAGATATATTTGTTTCAAAATGTTAACAATAAGTGTGAATTAGCAAATTGTGAATCCTTGCATTGATAAAACTCTGGCAATAGCGTCATTTGGACCATTTCAAAGTTGAAGCCTTATAGCGACTGACCAGTGCATCAGATTTAACATAATATAGAAATATAGCTTCGAGAGTTTTGCAATTAATGAAACCTTCATAATACTTAATAGCAAATGTATTTATTGACAAAAAAAAATATTAGCTAAACACTACATCACAATAAAATTTCAAAAAGTGTAGTGCTGTTTAGACTACACATGGTGCTATTTGGATCACCTAATTTGCTGAGATTCATAGGACATATATTGGACTTACAAGGTATTCAATAATCATTAGAAAGATTTAAACTAATTAGCGCGAACATTTTTATTATTATTTCTTATGAGCAGCTTACACATATTTCACGAAACCATTTGGAGCACTTTTAACAATTTATCCAGTCACATTTACTTGCTGACTTTCCTTCAAAATATCTAATATTACAGAAGACACATTACTTGTTGTAGATCATCTGACGATTCCGAAAACTCTGCGCTGGAACTTGTAGAAGCTGGGATTTATTTCATCGTTCTGCGTCGCCGCTTCCATTTATCATCTTGGTTAACATAGTGACTTCTTGTTGCTTGCTTCTTGCCACTGCTGCATCTTTAATTTTTCAATGTCTTTTCTCTAGTTAAAATTTTATTCCTTCTCCCTTTTTGGCGCGATGGCATCACAACAGTTAATCACGTGGACGCATTCAAAAATGTCCCATTATCAG
This sequence comes from Vandiemenella viatica, assembly GCA_031002005.1. Classification (NCBI taxonomy): domain Eukaryota; kingdom Metazoa; phylum Arthropoda; class Insecta; order Orthoptera; family Morabidae; genus Vandiemenella; species Vandiemenella viatica. Next base: position 259,084,818 of record JARYHS010008074.1, read on the forward strand.
ACTTTTGGTGTACACAGCCACTATTTGACGACGTTGCCGTTTCTGACGATTCTCCATTCTGTACTTCACATCAAGCGTTATGATCACCAGTGTTTCAGTGTGGAAAACGGCTGTAGGGAAAAACTTTTTTTGGAGATATTTTACCTTGATGGAAATGGTAAATAACAGTGCATTCAAATCCTTCAATTAGAAAGACTTGCGAGCCAGTCCAACAGTTCAGTTTCTTGGCATGGAGACAAAATTGTGGGATGACCAATGGACTTCCTAATCGTAGGGATCTGTGTACTGTTGGGATCATTCATGAAGTCTCTATGAATACGAGTTTCTTGAACTCTGCTGTATATGGTACGTGGAAATGAAATGCTGCTATTGTCGTGTCGAAGTGACCATTAGGCAGACTAATGTTTACTTGATTCATGCTTTCCTCTCGTTCCTAGTTTCATATTTCTCTACCATCTGAAAGAATAAAAAAATCGTAGTTTGCCTCTGTGTCATCATCATCATCTAGGACAGCCTCCAGCCGCTGGCCAGGTCTGCCTCTGTGTATATATCTAAAACAAATATACAAAATAAACGAAAAAATTAATATTTCCTTGTGATTCAGATAACCTCATTAAAAGTGGTTAAAGTAGCCCCACGCGAGCCAAAGTCATCAACTCCTGATGGTTCCATTACCACGCAAAAAATGTCGGTGGTAGTCATTTAAAACTACTAAGCGGAGCTCGCTGACCATAATACGTAAAAAACATTCACAAACTAGCGAATGTTTTTCGTATCAGATCTTAAATCTCAAGCATTTGTAACTACATCAGCGTTATTTCTACACAGTTAACACTTACCGCAGCTGCTTCAAATAAATTTCGTGTGATATTCGATGAAGACATTTAATCAATTCTTCTTGTGTTTTCTTCTACATTACACAGAAACTACAACACTGCAAATGACATCAGGACTGCAAAAAAAGAGGCGCAAAGAACAATTTACTTATTTTGGTCCAAAAAGCCACATGCCTCAAATGGACGTAACAGCAGCTGGCTAAATTGGATCCATCAATCTTGTTCATTTCTTCTCCTCACCTTTGCAATCCTTACTCCTTCGTCATCTATCCGGGAATGGGAACACGAAATTACCAGTGACTGGAGTGCTTTGGAACAGTCTGTCCGCTTAAGAAAGGAATATTCTGCTGGTAAGCGAATTTGGACAACCATTTATGATGGCTCCAGAATTAAAATCATCTACAGCATCGAATTGCTTTATGTACTGAAACTGGAAACAAGCTTGAATCAGCTGTTGTTTAGAACATGTGTACATCCTACAATGGGAAATGCTACCACTTAACAGTGTACGTTTTCTATCCATTTTAATTAGGAAATGTTGAGCGCGATATTCTTATGCGTTAAGTATTTGATTTCGCCAGAGTATCCACTTTTCACTGTTGTTAGTCCTGTGATAGCCATATTGCCTACTCCGTTCTGCTATTGAATGGTATATTTTTAGGCCTGCTAATATGACGAGCTGCGACCTACTATGGTACCTAGGTCTCTCTTTGCAAGCGTCAGTCAGCTATTGTGTCTTGACTGTAAAATCCATTTACGTTCACTAACTACGTGGCCGCAAGCTGCCCGTATGGCAAACTGAAGAAGGTAGAATTGGGTAAGCAATTGCTGTAGCTTCTTTGATTGACAGCAAGAATGTTCTAGGTCCTCCTAATCCCATTGCTCTCAGGACCGATTGCCACATCTCAGACTTAGTATTCCTCATTTCCTTCTGCTCGTCCTACTTGATTTTCTGGTTCTGTAGCAATGACGGAATTAACACAAAACACATTTTTCGTCCTCTTGCTACTTCTTACTAATAAGTACATCTCTCTCAGAGGACAGGTTGCTGTATTTAAAATTATATATATTATAACAACTTGAGTATATGTCAGGTAACTTCGTTCAAAGCATTTGTTAGATACAAGTGATTGAGCCTACAGCTCTTCAAAAGTGTGGACATAAAGATGTTCTCTGATAAGGCAGTAAATAACACAAGTTGTAAACTCTCAGTTATGATACACAACACCACCTGGGCGAAAGTGGCTGGAAACTACAGTAGGTCGTTGTGTTCATTGCGGTATCCATTGGATTTAGAAACATTTAAATTTACAGGTTGGTAATATTCCAGTGTTGGTAGATATTTTTTAAATATATTTATTGTAGTATAGGAGTTTGAACTTGTTTTCCTAACTTTGCGGTTGAACTGCTAAATGATAGGAATTAAAATTTCTCATTTTAGGTCCGTCAAAAAAGTTACAAACGTTAGTAGCAACTTGTAAATATGAAATTTTATGAAAATCGAACAATTATTAGCCAAATTAATTTGGCACAGCTACCTTTTTTTAATGGCTGACGTCGATATCATTAGAGGCGGGAAAGAAGTGCGGGCACTAAATTTGGTGATTGCCTTTTAAAGGAACCATCCCGGCAATCGTCTGTACTGATTTCTGGAAACTGAAATCTGGATGGCCGTTGGGCGCCTCGAATTTGCGTTCTCCGGAATACGTTAGCCACCGCGCTCAATCTCGGCTGAAAATTAATAACCAGTGAACGCAGTAATAAACTGAAAGTTATGTTCCTGTTACCTAATTGACTATGTCAGCTATCAGATGTGGAATCACAGAAGGTGATGACGCAAGTGAATAGTCTTAAATTGGGGTAGAAAAAAGTTTGTTTTTTAATTTCATTATGTCAATAGTTGTAACCTCCGCGAAGTTTCATACACAATTGTTAGACTCGGTTGGCTCAGTCGGCGGTGAAGGCTGCCTTAAAGCGGGCTTTAAATGTAGTCCGATCCTTACCTCGAAACTGAGGTGTTTCCTGACATTACACTTTATATGTTTTTTTTCTGCGTACTGTTTGTAAAGTGAAGTGGATTACGTCTGGAAATTTAAAGTTGCAAGATAAGTTTGTCGTGATCGTGGCTGGCAGGCAGACGGCAAAAACGCATGCTGGTCAGAAACAGTGCGAAGGTCTCAAAGGCAGCCGACTGGGTCCGGAGCGCGCATACACACAGCGTTATAATGCTTAGCTGACTTTCATGTGCCTCTCGTTTTGCTCACTCTACTCTTCTTTTAGAACATGGGTAGAACATAGTGCAAGAAAAACTTTTTTCGTTCCGGTCCCAGCAGCATTTGGGTAAGGGGGCCGTTCTCACCGAAGTCTATAGGTACAATTTCGACCTGATGCATGGTAGGTCGCCCATACTATGTGTCACAGTAATACTAACTACAAGACCTTAAGAAACCTGTGACGATGACCCTATGAGAGACGTCATAGAACCCGCCTGGTCTCTAGTGCCGGCCTGAACATTGCTGTTATGCGTTGCAATATCACTTAGGCCTCTATGGAAGAGCGACACTAACATTTGAGAACTAATTTTGGAAGCTGTGACATCCCCGCTTTCCGGCCTTTTTGACGGAAGTAAATTAACCTGCTAGATTCGTGGAAAGTATTACCACTTATAAACACTGCTTTTCTCATCCAAGCTGGGAACAAATTCAAATTTCACAAATTGGCACTGAGACATGCACTGCCAGTGTCACATAGACCCCGGAATATATGCATTGGACTCTGACATTGGATTGCACTTCCCGTCTGCCTTCATCTTTCTCACCTTACAGCAGTTATTCTGGCGGGCTATAAATTATTGAGCTGCAGTCTCACACGTATTTATAGTTCCTGCGTTGACGTCACCAGCACGCTGCATTACATGCAGTTGGCGGGCAGCGTTTAGGGAACAGTGATAAGAATTTTTTTGATATATAATGTTTTCCTCTGAGGTCATATAGTGTAGTTTTTGTTATTTTACAAATAATTTAATATTCCTTGTAATCGTAGGCTTCCGCAGAAAACCACAGAATGAGGGCCGAAACGTCGGCTACAAGAAATATGACGCGGCGCCACCCGGACAGCCAAGAATCAATTTAATATTCCTTGTTTTATATTCTTTTCGTTGCAAGAAAATTTTCACTTAATTAATTTTATACCTCTGGGTTACAATAGAACCATAACAACCCGAACCAATATGGAGTATCGCGAAGTTTTCAGTCGAGATTCACATTGACTGAAATACTAACAAATAATATTTTTTCTTGTGTCTTCAGTTTCTTTCATCTACGAAATTTATGCGCTTGAACATGAAAGAAAGGGCTTAATAAGAAACCATTTCTTTTCATATCTTCTTGTCGTGCTAATTGGGCTTACGAATTGTGCAATTCCTTCGGGTATTCCCCTTACACATGTCCCCTATTTCGTATCCATTATATAGCTAGCTTAACAATGCAAATGTTATTTTATATAAAATTACCTATCAATTTACTTATTTAGCTGATGGTAAAATACACAATATATACAAGATAATAAAACAATCCAACCACTTTATAGCAGCTCTAAGGGCTAGCGCTGCTGCATAGTGGTTGTACAGTACTGAACTTATTTGAATGGGTTTCAAAATTTGAAAACTTATGATCTATTTTAAAAACTACTGTATATCTATCACACTGCTTTAACGGAGAACGAAGCAAGAACAATCCAGACAGGTGCCAAAGAACACTGCGCCTAAGATAAATGCTACTTCCTTAAACTCAAAAGATACCCACTAAAACACACTACGTCGCAGATAAACTCTACACTCTTTGGATTCTGTTAATATTGTTTTTGACTAAGCAACTTTGGTTATTTATTTCTTCAGTTTTTTTTTTTTTTTTTTTTTTTTTTTTTTTTTTTTTTTTTTTTTTTTTTTTTTTTTTTGTAATGTAGTACGTTATAATACACGCAAAACTTAAACCACAAAATCAAAGTTTAACATTCCACTAAATTGTGGTATTTACAACGATACTACATTATAAACCTCAGATAGAATTCCAACGAAAGTTTCTGCTTGATATCGATACTACAACATGATCGCAATTATGTTGAATATTTGCTCTCGGTTTAAAATGCTTTACTTTCACTGTATGGACATTTGATTAGTTAATTTTTCCAATTACAGTGGGTTAAAAAATACAGAAAACGAAATTCAAAACTTCTGATAGTTGGAGGAATGTTGTGCTTTCACTGCAAAGAATGAATAGCTCCCGCAACTAAACTTATTGAAAGTTACAGCTATTTGTTCATGATTTGTTGTTGAATTAATTTAATTTCAATTCAGTAACGAAAATAGAGAGTAATACTAAGCAAGTTCATGTTATCGCGATATGTTGCTCTCAGACTTTAGAATAATGCGAAAATTTTGCTGTATTTATCTCTTCCAGACCAACCTTAGAGGATTTAAATCTCTTATCGCAATAAACTGGGGGTTAAAGTAAAATGGGATAATTTTTTTGGAGAGTTATCATTGTTAATAAAACTATTCATTTATAGATTGGTTAGCCTATGGTGCAAATTAGGAGTCTCTCCCTTACATCTTGTGTATTGAACAAGACGTTGTATTGATTGAATTTCTAAACGTTAGGGGACCACTTTGAAATGCAATCACAATTTCAGTTCATTATTGATTTCACTCCTACTGCAACTTTTTCGACTACTTCTCGTTACATCATCTATATGTGAGATTCAATGTGAAATTCTTAGAGGCCAAGTACTCCGCTTTCAGCATGAATCAAGCATTTTGTATACGTAGGCATAATATTTTTGGCTGCCAATAGTTTTCATCCATATAGGACCTGTTCCAGATTCCAACTCATCACTTGCAGTTGAGGTTGAGACGTCGAAGTTGGGTGTTTTTTCCACCTGGGCGGGCGGAGAGCGAGGCGGCGGCGCACCTGGCTCGCTTCGGCCCTCGGGCACGCGCGGCCCAATTAGCAGCGTAGTTAATCAGCGGTTGCCCGGCAACGCTCCCCTCCCCGTTCAAGTGCAAAGCGCGCCGGCTCGCCCGATGGCTCCCCTCAACCAGACTTCCGCCTCACAGTTACCGCCAGCCAGATGACCTTTGCTGTTAATAAAGCGCTCAGATATCTCGACGTTTTCCTTCTTAAAATTTTAAAACTTACTAATTACGGCCATGCGTCAAAATCTCAAGTGTAGGTACATGGTCCATACTAATTTGCAGATCCGCTTATATTTGTTTTCGCTGTGTCCACGGTTAACAGAATATTTGCATATTTGCGTATCATTTAATTGTGTTGGATGACACCGTTAGTTCATTGTCTTTTGTCTGCTTAATCAGTTCTGGTCGTCGTAACTGTACCACTCTGAAATTACAACAGAATTTCAGTGTATTGTTAATGGAGTTAGTTTTGTATGTTCACACCTTACGTTAAAAATTTCGGTTGCTTCAACTCGCTTTAGCTTTATCCGAGCGGATGAGCGGTAATGCTATGGCCTTGCATTCTGGAGCACGCGGGTTTCAATCCCCGTTTCACCATCCAGATTTGGGCTTTCCATGGTTTCCCCAATCACTCCAAATACCGGTATAGTATAGTTCCTTCAAAGGAAATGACTTTTTTGCTTCCCGTTCTTTGCCCCCAATCCTTTCCCTCCTCTAAAGACCTCAACGTAAACGAGGCGTAAAACAATTTTAAAAAATTCATTTTAACATTTTCCATGAAATTATCTCATTCCAGAATAAAAGTTAAATGGTCAGTCGGATCAGCAGACACAATATTTATTTTTTAATGATGGTACACACGTCTATTGTTCATAAGAGACATTTCTGTTGTCAAAACTTGAGGAAAATTCAATCGTTATGCAAATGAAATTGCTTCATTAAATAAGCATGCTTCGGCATTATTTGGATGGAGTGTGAAGTTCTTCGTAGTAATATAGCGACTGTTACATCCTGTACAAGGAGACCACCAGACATTGCAATCACTAATGTGTCTCAAATTTTAGCGTCACGTAGTGATCAGAAGGGTAAAATGTAGTGAAGGAACTCAGTCATTTCCAAGAAAATCAATTTAAATGTTTTGCCTTGATTGCAGGCGATAGTAACATTACAAAAAATGTCTCAATGGTCTACGGATTAGTAACTGGACAAAGGTGCGTAAAGTTTTGTAGGTAGAGCGAACTCATATCGGCGGGGCGTACTTTAGCGTTGGTTAGAGAGCAAAGTATTTATTACGAGTGTTTTGGCATACTAAACGCTACATGCTTAGTTTTTTTGCTTGTTTATTTATTAATACTGTGTGAGAATGGAAGATTCATGTGTTCATTACGAAACACATTAAGTTTTTTAAAGGTGTTAAGTCGACAAAAAAAATGCGCTTTTTGCATGCATGGTTTAGTGTGGATACATTTTTTAAATCTCAATTGACCAAGTGCCAAAAGTCCTTCTGTTAAAATCACGCAAGACTTTCTAATCTCTCTCTCACGCACGTCGTCCCAAAACAAGCTTCTTGGCTTAGACAATGTTACAGATTTAATGCCAAATTTATGAAGACACGCGAATACTGAAATAGGTGTAGTAGTGACGTCTGCAAGTGACCAGATAACCATTAAAAAGGAAATTACATTTTTTAAGTAAACGGTTCCCCGGCTTATAGCCGCGTAAAAAAGTCACACTTGTGCGACGTTTTGAAGGCGTCTATCTTAGCCCTCATTTTCAACCATAAATCACACTGAATATTCAGTTATATTCCTTGCACGAGATAAATCATAGGAATACCGCTAAAATTCGGAAACTAAGAGATCGAACATGGGATGGAGTGAAAAATGTAAAGCAACTTCACGGAAGGCGAAACCCCGTTTGCCTCCTGTCTTAAGTTCTTATGGTCGATTTCTTGAATATTGTACACGTGGGTGTTTTAATTGAACGACTATCTGTCAACGCTCTAAACTTCTGAGAACTCTTTGACAATGTTAGATTCATTTTTGTCTATCCTTATTTGAAAAGAAAATTAAGATATATGTTTCGAATAACTTAACTAATAAAAGCTTTTATGCTTAGATATGGTTGGCGGATTACAGAATGAAGTACCTTACACTAAGCTTTTAATTGTAAGTTAATTCTATTATTTTTAGGGTTCAGTATACAAAGGGAAACAGAGACCTGCTGTTGGAAACAGCGACCTGTGACATTGCTCTAGCTCGTAAACAGAATAAGTTTCATACTTCATAACTGCAGGTGTTTTGCGTTAAGTTCACTCAAAACTAAAAAAGTATTTAAAAATCCATAAAACTGTATTCCATGGGGCCTCATATAAGTAGCTCAGCTTATGGGGATTAAAAAAAAAATAGAACATCAGTTCCGTTGATAGTAAACAAGAAATTGATCAGCCCAAGTGTCAGCCGTCATTTTTGTTACGGTTCTATGTTCCTAGGAACTTGAAATTTGTCTTCAATATCGAACATATATTGTATTTAAATATAAGAATACTTACAGTAGAGTTTTTTTAGAATCGGCCTAACCGTTGAAATAATAATTTATGGACGCATGTTATGATATTTATGACATATTGTGTTGTATCAGGTGCACAGAGGAATGCATTTCATGTAGCCTTGAGTAGTTAACCAGTTTCGTCAAATAAATTTATTAAGATCCAGAACTGAGATTGCCCTCGTGGATTCGTGTTAGTCACAAAAAGGGAAATCGTGGAGATCTTGGACACCGGGTTTGTCTATTCTACAGTGATATTCTGTGGGTATTTGATGGCTACATAAACAAATACTAGCGGATTTTCATGAGTGTTTTGTTTGCCCGCCGAAGACTAATATTTCGTGGAATTAAGGCATTGATTTATGACCAAGCGATTGCCGTCTGATTTGGCTAAGGCCATCAAAGTACGTAACCATACTGCGTGATGCTCAACTCACTCTTTGGCGGTTCATATTCTTGATTACTATAGAGTTCCGATAAACAGGCTGTCTTAAGAACCAGTGTTCTATCTGATTAGCGGCTGTGACTTTTATCACCCTGTAATAAATAACAGACACGGTTATCCATACACTAAAAAGGAACTGAAGTAATTTTGGGTAACGAGAGAACTAGATAGAGGCGTTTTTCAGCTGCAGCGTAGTACTGACACAGTCTCATATTTTATCGCCGTGTATCAACTAAATCCTGGATCTTCAGTTATTACCTCTGATACTGCGTTTTTCTTCATCAGTAGCTCTGCACTTCATTTCTACCTCCTACAAAATTATGTCAGCGGGCGATTATATTTTATCTTAGGGAAATCAAAAAATCTGTGTAGAATTAACTTTTTTAAATACAGCTTAATTATTTTTATTTCTTTATAGGGGCGAAAAAGCAAAAGTTTGCCCGTCCATGAAATAGTGGCATATAATGTTTACTGAAACCTGTCATTATTACTTTAACATAAGTTTTATGGCTTTTCAAATCACACTGTTAACCCCTTCAGTAGGACGAAGCACGTGACCTTTTTAGAGCTGCTGTTTGCTTATTGCCACAAAAGCAGCCTCTTCTGCACGAACGATATACTATTAAAGATTCGTCTCTAGTTAGACATACGAATAACAACAAATCCCAACGCTTACTATCGCCTATTGGACTTTGGAGGACTATCAAATAAATATGCACAAAGCAGTATTCATGCCATGCAAGTTTTCAGCAGTTCTATACCAAAGACAAAATTCATTCGTGGAGCTGCTTATCCGCTTTGGGCTGTCGGTTTCCCACCCTCTGCTGACAACATTATTAGATTTCAGAACTTTCCAAGCCAAACATTCGCTCTTTATTTCTAATGTGCAGCAAAATCTCATATGCTGCCTGTAAATAATTACTACTTTCCGTGTGTTATCATTGATTTCCGGTTTCTGCGTCCTAATATTAAACTACTAGCTTTTTCCCGTGACTTCGTCCACGTGGTCCATAGAAGTTCTCGGTCTTTTTTTCTTGTGCTTGTAATAAATTATCAGCATTAATTTACTTACATTTGGTACGAAAAAGGTGGCGAACGAACATATAGAATAAAACCAATAAAAAAGGACAAAAGTGATCTAGATACGTACATGTGTTGTGAATTTACATCAGTAATTTATTATCACTGAAATCAATTGCATCAAAAACCAGCACTATTTAATCATGAATTGGAATTCGCTATATTCGATAGTAGTACATTACGATTACGATTGCGATAAATCTAGAGCCAGACAAAATGAAGTGCTTAACTATGGCGTAATTGAACTTGTGGTCTCATTTTTTTATTTCTCAGCTTGTCGGCGTAACCTAAACTGCACTAATGTGGCATAAGAAAACGTTACACGCAGATTCGTCCAAATAAGTTCTTTCTTTTTCAATTGATTTGTATTCAGATATAAAAAAGTTCCAACTTTATGGTTGGCGTCTGTATCATTGGAACGTTTGGTACCAATTAATCTGTATATTAAACCTTGAAAGAAATTATCACTATGCACAGTTTCATTAGTTTAAACCTTGAAAGAAACTATCACTATGCACAATTTCACTGAAATCCGTCAATTAGTTTTTGCGTGATGCGCGCACAAATCGAGATTTCAAAATTGTTTTTTGCCTTTTATTAAGCGGCCCATTCACTCGTTGGACCGTGCTGTAGGAGTAACATCGATGCACTCGCTCTTTCACGCTCCTACGAAGGCTCAAAATAGTTTTTCTAACCAGTGTTCTTCACTCCAACTTTCTCGCTGCAAAGGCATGTCCTCATCTTGAATCATATCAAGGAAAAGAAAAATGCAGTAGTACTGTATTCTTTCCATATCTTTAGGAGAAAAAGCGTGGATAAAAAAAAAAAAAAGTTTCTTGATAGAATAAACCATAGTGACGTAGGGATGTCGAACGAAACAGTTAATGGGGATTACAAAAACTACTTGAATGCACAAGTCCAGTTTCACGTTTGTGTTGGACAAATTTTGCTCATTAATCCCAAAATACGGTACACTGTTACGCGACTCCGTATCTGTAGAACAACGTCTACATTGTGTTTTCTGGCCGTAGGGAGAACATATAAAGAGTCAGAAAATCAGTTGCAAATTCTGTCTTCAACAATTTGGGAAAGTGATACCTGAAATGTGCAGAACAGTCAGTGAATGTCATTCCTCTAAGTTTCTGCTCTTCAGACAAAAATATCTTGAAATGAAATGAACAATTGTCGGGTTTTCTGCCGGTTAGTTTCTTTATTTAGCTCATATACAACGCTTATGCAATTATCTTCGTTGCCTTCATCAGGTTAGCTGTTATATAAATTTACAAGACTGTGAATGCCTCATAAAAAATGTTGGTTGGTTTTAGTGCCACAATGAAGATACGTATATTTCATTTGATCCTGAGCCCGTACGGGTCTGAAAGTTTTTCAGTTTTCACTGATAAGCAGTGCACAGAGTGTTAACTTTTTTTCGCTCTACTGTCACTTTTCTCATATACTCTTCTTGGACTAATTTCTAGCACATCACTCGTGTCCCACAGACATCTGTTCTTTTTGTTAACTACAACAGATTCGGACGGACCAGTACTCTCCATATTGAAAATGTTGTCTGAGAGAGAACAAACGAGAAATCTTCCATATGATGGTGAACGTCAATAATCCACAGCAAATTACCTATATTAAGCTGAAACAGCTAGAAACAAATTAGACATTATTACAAAAAAATGGTAGAAACAGAAATGATTTTAAATACTATTAAAAATTGTTTGAAAGCTTCTCCTTGCAATGATGCAGTATTAGCAGAGAATCAAATGAAATTTGTGTGTCTCTCTATGACTAGTTAAATGATTTCAGTAAAGTTGACGAGAGAAAGAAACTTTGAAGAATGATCTATAGCACGATTCCCCCATCCCCTCTCCTACACGGTAGGATGCAGGACAGTAGGGACCCATGTAGGCTGGCCTGAGTGTGCTACAACATCCAACAAGTCCTGTGGTCTAACAGGAGTCTTCATCGGAAAATCTGATCATGAAGGGGCCGCTTATAAATTAATTTTTCATCCTTTCTATTTTTATCATGCGTGCCTCATGTGGCCTATTATTATTATTATTATTATTATTATTATTATTGCGAAGAGTTACTTCGAAAGAATGAAACACCAATCACAAATAAATGAAGAGTAGCTTAAATTTTACAATATGTATTGACCGCTCAAAGCACTACACAAAAAATGATTGGTTTATTTACTTCAATTAAAGGCAAAACTTGAAAAATCACAAACAACTGAATGAGTATTGGAGCAGGAGCTACCCTTCCAGGGTATTTGTCGGGCTATTGAGTCCTTTTATTGAACATGCAATTAAATTCGAAGCAGATATTACCAAAGGCGATGAATTTCAGTCGTGTAGGCGGCATCAGCTGTCAACCAGCCTTCAGGGAACTTGCTGTCACGCTAGTTACCTACCTCCGCCTGAGCAGGGGCACCGAGACTGATGAGCTGCTCACAGCGCGATTGGAACAGCATGGTATTTAATTCACCCACTATGCTATACTAAGTGCTCTCGCAGTTCCTTTCCTCGCCCTCCAGCTCACCACCTTCCATTTCGCCCTGTGATTCCCTTGCGTCTCCGCTTTCTTCTATCGCGGCGCCTCTGAAAATCTCAATGTCTCTTGTTTGGTGGTCGTAAAAAAAAAACTGTGTGACCATTATTCCAAGTTGAATGTGATTGAGCAACGAATCGCGTCCACTGAGCTCATGCCTCCCAATTTCTGAGAAACATCCTCTCACAAGTGACAGCTCGTGGCTTCACCCGTTTCGGCTCAAATCCCTTTTTCACACCTGGTGACCTGACGGACACGAGACTGCTGACTTAATAACCGTATCGTCCGACCCGGAGCGTACATTCGTACTCCTTTAATGGGTCATGTATAGGGATTGCAATCCAGCAAAGCGGGATCCCGCAATCCCGCGGGATCCCGCATCATTAGACAGTCTAACGGATCCCACACAAAATTAAGCAGATCCGCAATCCGCAAAATCCGGCAAAAACGAATGTCAGTCTGCGTGACTCACTGCCCCACTCGGACTCTGTCGGATATTTTGCACTGTTTGCCTGTACCCTTCCAGTTGGCATTTGACTCATATGAACAAGCGTTTGTTTTTGTCAATCTTCGTCATTCGTAAGTAAATAAATACACTTTTACGTATTCATCAAAACTTACGTTTGTTTCGAGTACATATTTCTGTAATTTGAGTTATGGTGCGTATTCAGTACGATTTTCTAACTATATAATTATTTTTTAAGTGTCGCACACGTTATCTGAACTACACGGTTACAGCTTTTCATTATTCCCATTTTCTGTATTTGCAGATAAAATAATTGTGACAATTTCCTAATTTGCGGCTGAAAATTTGATTATTCGTTGATATGAAACTAATGTTATCGTAATTTTAACGATCGCGTACCTATTTATTTAACAGCTATCAAAATGAAATTGTATATCCTTTGACTTATTGTTGTTTTGGCCGCTGCCTCAATGCGTTTCTTTGAAGAAAGCCACTTGCTTACATGTGCCGCTCAGGCTTTCGATTAATCCCTCTTCTCCTTGTTATTATTTCGACTAAAGGTAAAAAAAGTTATAATGAAATTTTCACGGGTGTATCGACGAATTGTGTTGTAATAACCCCGTCTCTAAAGACCTCGCTGTTAGAGAGACGTTAAGCAGATAAAAAAAAAAAAAATGTTGTAGGAACACCATACTTCGACGGCTGGATCCGCCGTCTTCCTCACGTGTGTAATTTCGTGTGTTTGCAATGAAATCCGGAGATACAACCTATGAGGACTTCACTGCAATCATTCGCCGAGAAAGTCTTTCTTACTAAAAAAATAATAATTTCCACTCTAAAGACGTCGTTACGCCACATAAGTAAATCTGAAATACTTGACAGTTTACGTGTTGTTAAGTAGTTTCTTTTAATAACATTGAATCAACTGTAATATCAATCAAGGAATCAGGAGATATAATAATGAATCACGCAAAAAAAAGGCCAAGTCTCGTGGTTGTGCAGTGACAAAAAGTTATGAGATCTTGTTCTGAGCCAAGTCTACACTTTACAGAGTATATTCACTTTGTGAAATGGAATGCTTTTCTCGGTGTTATGGAACGTTTATTTAGATTTTAAAAAAAAAAAAAAAACTCTGGTAACTTGGTCATTTAGCAAACCATGTTTTTAAACTTTTGTGATGAATTGTAAGGCACATAATATGAACTAAGACTCAATATTTTCCATTTTTATTATTTATTTAAAAATTGGTTTAGATTAAAAAACAAAAATGTAAAACCTCGAAATACATTTAAGACACGCTAAAAAGTTTTAATGTAATTTTGACAGTCAAAATATTGTTAAGTGTTAATTTTTATCATTTAACATTAAAAATTATTTATTAATTTAATTATTACTTAATTTATTAATGTTTTAAGTAACTATGTTTTAAATATATGCGTTAAAAATCTGTTTGTACCAATCCCGCACGGATCCCGTGGGATTGAAAACACTGCGGGATTGCAATCCTTAGTCATGTACTACCTATGCGCCGGGCGTTGGAACGTTCGCCGCCAGACCAGGTAAATTTAACACAAGTTTTGTTATGTAGTACATATTAAACAGAATTTGTCACATTTGTTCGAGTTTTGTATTTTTACCTTGCAGAGTATAAGCCTTCTAAAACATTCTCATGATGATTTTTAAGTGAAAACTTCTATAGTCGCACTTGGCGATGTTTGGACGGGGGTAAATCTATGAGCTCACGACTTCGTCACCAACATGCTATGACGTGTTGCGCATATGATATGCGCGTTGGAGGCGTTATCAATATGCTAATGTTAACAGTATATCTGTAACTATACGTATTGCGTTTGGAAAGCAGTGAAAGTGAATGTTTTTTGTTTTTGCTAAAGTTCTTCACACAAACAGGCAGTATTTATCAGATATTGCTGGAACTTTGCATACGCCTACTTTAAAACAAATAGAAAAACACTGTTTACGTTTGATTTACAAAATCCTAAACCCTCTTCTCCTTTCCTCCGCGCCCTCTCAACCTTATTTTCTGTGGTTTGGCCGGGTGAACTTCTGTAAGCTTACTCGCTTTCCGATTGTACCTAGCGCCGCGGCAGGCTGACAGCCTCACTGAATAATTACTGTCTCTGAAAGCACTTGTCTGTTTGCTGTCTGGACCACGCTGTCACACGTCGCGCGGATTGTCAAGAATAGCGCCTGTTGGAGTTTGTGGAAAGGAGCAAGCAGAAAGAAGTGCAAAGGGAAGTAATGAAGGCATGCTTGCGCCTTGATTACCTTGTTGCCACATTCTCCAAGAGACATCATTTTACAGTGGATACACTAGTGAAAAAAGTTAATCATAGTATTGTACAATTGGCTACCAGAAAGCGCTATTTATCTGTCAGTTTAAAGATACCGAAATTTATTTCGGCTTTCATTTTTCGCTTATCGGACGATTTATATTTCGTAGATAGTTATTGTCCTTAAAACAAGTGGCTTAGCCAGAGAGATTTTTATAATATGTTATAAATCAATAAGAGTCTAGTAGTAGCGCTGTGTTTATTTATTCTCTAACCATCGAATCAAAATATTCATTATACATGGATTATGCAACTAAATCGGTTAGACATATGAGAAGCGTCTGGATATTCACTTCATTTTTTTTTCCCGGTATTGTCAGAATTCGCCAGATTTTCTTGAAGTATCCTTCCCTGACTTCTGACAGCCTTAATTGTTTTGCAGGATTCCGTATGTATGTTCATTCCTCGGATGTTGTGGGCTTTGAAATTAGTGGTCTGCTATCACTTCGCTAGCTCTGTCTTGACTTCCATTATTTGTAGCAGTCAACATTTTTTTTTTACTTATAATCCAGATGATCGTTGTTTTCGAGGTCCCCTTAGCATTTCGTCATTCATGTGTTGTCTATTGAATTTTCAGCATTGTCCTGTTCGACCACATTTAGCATGTTGAAGGTGTAAGTATTCAAGTGTTCGGTTCCGTACACCATATAATACTTAGCACACGAAATGCTTCATTGACTATTTACCTTAATTTCACTTTAAACTTACTGTTATAAAACAATTAATTCATTTTTTGACTTTTCTAGCCATCTTTATTTGGCATTTTATCTCGTCTATGTGGTCTGTTATTATATTTCCTAGGTACTTTTGTGTCTAGATTGGAGGTGATTTTTTCATATTTATTTCTCTGCACACGTATTACTAACTGGTTTCAACGTCAAGCTTGAACACACACCTTTTCCCTGCAAGGAACGAATGTTGTGTGACTGTGGAAATTTAACTCAGCTGACACAAAATGCTGTTACCTTGGATCGAATTCTTTTTCCACAGTCGATTTTCCTAAGAGAACATAAAATCATTTTTGAATGCTGAATGACAAAGTTGTGTAACCATTACACACGTGCTTTATTAATTGTCTATTCTGTTGTGAAAAATTATCTCATGAATTTCTGATGACACTGTGCAACCCTTATGGTAGCTATGAAAATAGCTGCCAAAAATATTATATAAAAAAATGGTTCTGTTGCTATCTCCATGTAATTGATCTGTCGGATAGTGATTTTAGTTCGACTTTCCTTCATACGTTGTTCTATATCCTAAAAAAAATTAAATCGATGTACTTACCTTAACGTGGCAAGCTATATTTTTGGTTTTTTAATTCGTAATTATGTAATGTGAGCGACAGCCTCTCATCTTACTGTTTTATGCTTTTTCGTTTATATTAAAAAAGAAATATAATTAACGTGTCAGTTTACCACTTGTGAACAAACTAGCCTTTAGATCTGAGTTAATATCTACAGATAATCTCAGGGGGCTTTTATCAACAATTACAGAATACACTAAACTCCAATGTTTCCCGGTTCGCATTTTTGATTGGAACGAAGGACGCTTTATTTAATTAAAAATAGCTGTTTTACGATAATTGAATAATTGTCAACTCAGATGCAATAACATTGGTGCGCCTATGACCTTTTCGGTTTACGTTGGGCATTTGTTTAATCTTTTTTGCCAAAATTATATTTCATATTCATATCAGTGTTGGTAATACTGTTTTTCTTCTCATAACTTATGTGCAAATTAGATATACTGAATCTCTCAAATGGAAAGGCAAACCAATTGCTAACCTATCCAAACCTATTCAAGTTCATATTTATTAGTTGCTGGTCATACAGAAACACCAACTAAATCTTTTAAGTCAATTTCTAATTCCCTGTGACTTTGCTTGTACTTACAGTTTCCATTAAATCTGCTTTAGAAATCGTTTCAATGTACGGATCGAAGTAGCAAATAAGTTAAAAAAACTAACACCAGATTGTAGATCTGCTTCTTTGATCTGCTATCGACAAAACAATTTGTCACTAAACTACTTTGCACATAAGCATTCACGAAAAGCACAACAGTCGTATAAAACTGTTCATGCCAGGAGCTAGACTTCAACCGGTGACTCATAGGCAGGCCACTAGGTTTCCGAAGCCGTCGGTAAAAAATATTACAGTGTATCAACTACCGAGCCGTAAATTTGCCGTCCATGGTTTCCACATATTGCAGACTAATTGGCACACGCGATTCTTGGTATATGTAGAAATGTTCTATCCTTTTTTATTTTAGTACCAAATACTAACTTGGAAAAACAAAAATTTAAATTTTATTGAAAATTTTTCCTTTCTTTTAGTTGTTACCTTAGATTAGGTTTTCATGCTGTTTTTCGAAAGTTTTTTTTTGCTATACTTTTATTTTAACACAATAAATTATATAAAATATAAGAAATTAAAGCTTCGTGGAACATTATCATTAACGGTCCAATAAGGGCGCACCGAGAATCGGTTGTCCTTTTGGTCAGAAATTTGGAACACACTTTCCCGAGGATAAAAAGTGCATATTAAAGCAAAAAGAAATGTACCTTAGACATAAGCCAACACGAAAGTTACCGTCTGCGATAGTGTTGGCCATTTCTAAAAATATTTTTGCCGCCGACGATAGCATATCGAATCTAAAAACGCTGGCATCTTTTCGTAATACCATATGTTTTAGAGTCGTGCAAACGCTGTCTAGGGTCGCTCGGTTTGACGATGCAGCGCGACCTCTGCCGGCCTAATGCCGGAAATACAGTGCAGAGGACCGAGCCTGGACGTATGCGTGGGCCTGACAGTAGGCTCGGTCTATTATTCGCGTGCTGTGTGGTGACGAAGCCACACTCGTATTCGCTCCGTACAATCGAACAGCCACGAACTGCATCTCAGTCTTAAATTCGCTAAATCGAAGGATGAAGTAACTGAAAAATTGAAGAATGTCTTCTTCTTATTTTCTACGTGCTGTTGTATCGTTCTATAACACTGTATACGTTTTCTTTCGGAAAATTCGGATACTTAAAGACCGGGCACTACCCTGTGTCAATTAAAAACTAAAAATCGGCAGATTGCACCATATTTCAACATTTCTGTGGCGATGTTCGGGGATTTCATAAAAGTAGAGCATTTTTTCTCTTGAACGTACTGAAGTGTTCCCCATTTTAGGAAAGCGAATTCTCGACCTCAGTGTGGCCGTTTGCTACCCGTTGTTAATTTCCAAATAATATTAAGTATAAAAACAAATTAGGTGGGCGCCAGAGATTGGAGTGTGCCCTATTTTGAGGGAAGCTACATCCAGATCTCAAAGTATTATTATTGAAAAATGAATTATTGAATTAACCAAGCCAAATGACACATTACAGGACTGGATGGGATCTATTGAAAACAAGGTTCAAAATCTGACTTTACGATTTACTTATGTATTTGAATTGTTTACTTGTCAAAATTTTACAAAGATTAATTTTCTTTTTACAACACAAGGGTACATAACTTTCTCGGTGGAGTAAGAGAGTTTGTTTCAGGGCTGACTAGGGTGAAAAACGACTATGATGCAAAAGTTCCTTTTTCCGAATGGTGATTAACGTGTAGGCGAATCTAAGTTGTGCAGTCGGTGGATTGACCAGCTCTCTGTGACGGCAGACTGCCTCCCTGCTGTCTCTCCCGTGGTCAGCTCGGCTGCCGATCTACCGCCCTCGGCACGCAACCTCCCAGTTCCTCTTGTCTTCCGTGCTGCCGGACGAAGCGTCGCTTTCCACCCCCTCTTGATAACGTCTGCCAATGTCTGTATTTGGAGGGAAGCTCTTCTCGCTGGTTGGCTCGGGACATGCAACCGCCCTTTTTTAATAATAATAATACAAATTTTTCCTATTGGCTGTACTCCCTGGCTTCCCCTCACCCTTCATTCTTGGATACAGATTTACTTTTTATTTTTTTGTTTACTGAAACAATCCAGGCTTCTCTAGAGCTGTGGTCCTGTCACGGGACTGTTTTCTGCCATCCGTCATATCTAATGGCAACACTCAGGGGCTGGCGTCCCCCAAACACGAGCAGAACATCCCCTGGGACCGACACACACATGACGAGAAAAGAAACAAGCACACATGTTTTTGATTCGGAACATTACAATACGAATGATATTTTGGTTATTTACATTTGCATATGAGAGTGATATCAGTTACGTCATTAAAGTGAGTTCAGTGTCGTGCATTCAACATCATCATCAACTAGGACAGCTCCCAACCACTGGCCGGTTCTGCTGGGAACAAAAGCCTCTTCAGCGCTTCCTGTCTAACCACCATCTCTCTTCTTCCACTGTCGCCCAATTTCCTCCTCTTTACTCCACACATTTTTTAAAGCCTTTAATCCATCTGTCCTTCAGTCTTCCTCTAGGTCTCTTCCCTGTCAGCTCCATGTCCAGCATCTTCCTTGGTAACTTCTCCTCTCCCTTTCTCTTTACATGCCCGTACCACTGTAACCTACTCGTAGATTTTTCAGTTCTCTGTTGTAGTTCTTCTTCCTTTATCATCTCCCCGATTCTCTCATTCCTTATTCTGTCTCTTCTTGTACTCCTACTCTACTCCTCTGAAATTTCATTTCCACAGATTGTACTCTCCCTTTGTCTTCATCACCCATGTTTCCGACCCATACGTTAAAACTGGCACAAAGTATGTTTTATTGATTGCCTCTTTGCTCTTTTGCGGGACATCCATACTCCACACCAGACTTCTAATACTCTTTTTTTAAAAAAATCCATCTTCCTCTTTCGTTTATCTCCATCCTGTTTCATCCATTTTCTTCAATACAGCTTTCCAAATATTTGAAACATTTCATTCTATTTAGCTGCTCTCCTTCAAGTGATACGTCTATGTCCGTCCTGTTCTTCTTTCTTGTTATTATTACAACTTCACTTTTTCTCCCAGAAATCTTCATGCCACAAGCTGCAACTACTCTCTCCCACACATCCAGCTGATCCTGCTTTTATTTTTCCTTCCCCAATGCTTTGCACCACCTTCTTCAATATTTCATCCATAGCTACAATAAATAACAGGGGTGAGAGGGCACTTCCTTGTTTTAGTCCATTTTTCAAATGGAACCGTCCAGTCTTATCCCTTCCCACTTTGACACAGCTCTTACTACCCTCATACGTATCCTTCACTCTTTCCACAATCTCCATCTTTACTGACTTTTTCCTCAGTCCTTCCCACACTTTGTTTCGGCTGAGGCTGTCATACGCCTTTTCAATGTCCAGGAAGGTCATCATCAGATCTTTTCCATACTCGTAGTGCCGCTCTTATAGCTGTCATATTGCAAATATAAGATCAATAGTTGACCTTCCTAGTCTAAATCCATATTGTTCTTCCCTTAGCTGCCTTTCAACCGCTCTTATTCGGCTTTCCAAAACTTCCTCGTATATCTTGGCACAGTGGCACATCAGGGAAATACCACTGTAGTTCTGGCACAGTCCTGTCTTAAATATGGGTATTAATCCCCCTTTCCTCCAGTCGTGAATTCTTCCCGCATTCCACACAGCCCGCATCACCCTGTAGAGCCACTGTGCGCCCATTACTCCAGTAGCTCGTATCATCTCCATGCTCACTTCATCCACTCTGGGCGCTTTACCCCTATTCATTCTCTTTACAGCGTCCTCCAATGCCTTCCATGTAATATATCCCTTTTCCTCTTGATGCTGGTCCTGTTCTTCCTCTATACTCTCATTTTCATCGCTAGGTCCTGAAGCATTCAACAGATGCCATTCTTATCCTTTATACTACCTGCTTCCATTCTGCTCTTCCTCTTACTTTTTATCATGGCATACGACACCTTCTTACTGCCCTCTCTATCTTCTTTTAGCAATTTCCGTCCATTAATAGGTACAAATCCGTGCAAGATATCTCACATATTTGAAGCTTCCATAAAAATCATAATGCACTAAATGTGGATTCAGGGTATACTTTATGTATGTCAGACCTATAGATAACTTACTTATTGTTTTTGTTTTACCGTGTTCTGATCTCATGATTTGTACATATTCCATTACATATGTTTATCAAGCACATACACGTTACACTTCATGTCTACGACGTTTCAATTGATCGAACTTACATAAAATGTTTTAGTGGTCACTGAAATACTGTAGATTCGAGAATGTCCCTGCTGTAAAATCTTGTCCAGTTTTCTATAATATACCATCCTTGTTAAATGTTTCTGGCGAGGAAGACAATATGCGCTATTCCTGCATTGCCGTGCTTTCGTTTGTCCACCGAGCTTTCGTTTGACCACCGAGCTTTCGTTTGACCAACGAACCTGGGTAAGTTCTAGCGGAACAGTCTGGAAGTGGATAAAATGAAAGATTATAGCACGACAGAAAAATTTGGAGAAATGGTAGACTAAGGTCTAAGAAGTAACCCTGAAAGGAGCTCAACCGAGCACGAATGGAATGAATCAAAGACTGAAATAATGAAAGCTGGTAAAGAAACATTAGGATTTAGGCAACAAGCCGCCCGAAACCCTTGGCTCACAGAAGAAATTTTCGAACTGATAGATCAGAGGAGAAGGTACAAAAATACTCAGGTTGAAGCAGGAAGAGAGCAATACAGGCAATTTAGAAATGCAATAAACGGGAAATGCAAAAAAGCAAAAGAAAAATGGCTAGAAGAAAAGTATGAACAAGTAGAAAAGGAAATGGTAGTAGGTAAAGTAGATGTAGCATATAGGAAGATCAAACAGAATTTTGGAGAAATGAAGAAAAGAGGTAGGAACATTAAAGCTGGCAATGGGAAACCTCTTTTATGCTCAGACGATAGAGCTAACCGATGGAAGGAATACATTGAGATACTTTATGATGGGGACGACTTGAACGATAGCGTAATGGAAAAGGAAGGTGATGTCTACATTGATGACTTAGGAGATCCTTTTTTGAGGACAGGATTTAATACAGCTCTGAATGACGTGCAAGCAAATAAGGCAGTTTGAATCGATGAGATCCCTGCAGAACTTCTTAAAACCCCAGGGGAAGAAGGAGTTGAAAGATTACTCAAGCTGATATCAAAATGTTATGAAACTGATTTTAATAAAAATATCATCTTCACACTTCCAAAGAAAACACAAGCCGACAAATATGCGAATTACATCACATGCTTCAAAATTACCGACCAGAATAATATACAGAAGGATGGAAAGGGTAGTAGAAGAGATAGTAGGTGAAGATCAGTTTGGATTTAGGAAAAATCGCGGTACAAGGGAAGCAATTCTGGCTTTAAGATTAATACATGAAAGGCGCATCAAGAAAAACAAAGATACTTTTATAGCGTTTGTTGATTTAGAAAAAGCTTTTCATAATGTTAAGTGGGACAAGATGTTCAAAATTTTAAATTACCAGGTAACCAGGTCTTAAATATGGAGATAGAAGAGTACTTTATAAACTATATAAGAATCAAGTGGCTATTATAAATGTAGAGAATTATGAGAGACATGCATCAGTTAAAAAGGGTAAGAGACAAGGTTGTAGTCTATCCCCGTTAATATTCAACTTTTATATAGAAGAAGCAATAAAGAAGTCAACGAAAAATTTCCATGTTTCATAAATGTTCAGGGAGAAAAAATCAGTATGCTACGATTTGCTGATGACATTGTCTTGTTAGCAGAAGGGGCTGAGAATATTGAAGTTACTGAATGGCATAAGCAAAATACTGAAGGAAGATTTTGGACTGAGTATAAATCAAAGCAAGACTAAAGTGATGAAATGTAGCAGAAATGATACCAATCTACTAGATTAAATATAAAAATAGGATCAAATGCAATTGGAGAAGTAAGCGAATTCTGTTACTTGGGAAGCAAAATAACAACCGTTGGCCGAAACAGGAATGATGTTAAAAGCAGAATAGCCTTCATGAAAAAGAGAAATCTTTTAGTTTTAAATATTGATCTAGGAATTGGAAAGAAATTTTTAAAACTCTATGTATGGAGCACAGCACTTTATGGTAGCGAAACATGGAATACCTGAAAGAAAGAAAATTGAACCATTTGAAATGTGGTGCTACAGAAGAATGCTGAAAATTATGTGGACAGACAAAGTAAGATATGAGCGAGTTTTGGAATTGATGGATGAGGAAAGAAGTTTTTGGAAGAAACTTACAGAAAGAAGAGACAGGCTAGTAGGTCATATTTTGAGACATACTGGATTGGTTAATTTGTTGGAGGGTACAGTTTTTTTCCAGTTTTTTTTATTCACAAATAACTTGTACAATCTTAATATGGTATTGAATATTACAAGGCTATATTGCGAATCCCACATAAGGTAAAACTTGTGTGTGGGCTTCAATTTGTAACTATCTTGATTTTTACATTATGGAGATTTATAGTGACTTTAGATCTATTTGACAATCTATAGGCCTACTTGATTGTGTATAAACAATAATCAACAGAGTATATTAGGAACATAAAGACACAAGTGATACAATTATTATAAAGATTTGTTCCATGTACATGGACATTTTAAAAATTCTTAATGGTAAAATAATATTTAAGACATATATATTGTTTACACCAAGTGATGAAAATTTATTAATTCATTTAATAATTCATAGTTCTCTAAATGCCAAGCGGATATATATTTCTTCATGGTATGGTTTGGTTTATTGATAACATCTGCAGGTAATTTATTATAAATTCTTGGACCAAGGCAGCTTGGATGTCTTTGTCCTTGTAGAGTGTTTCGGCGAGGAATGAATGCTCCATTTCTTTTTTGTATTCTAGTATTGAAGCGTGGTAGGTCACTAGCGTTGAAGACTTTTATATTGGCGTGTATGTATATGACCGTTGTTTGAATAAATAGCTGACGGACGTTGAGCAACATGCTTTGTTTATCTAGCTCACAGGTTGGAAAGTGTATGGCTTTTTTTACATCACTTTCAGAATGTAATTTTGACATACGTTGACCTGTGTTGACGTGTGTATCAAGTATCCCTCCCCAGCTGTTTATACCATACTGTAAGTGTGTTTGGACTAAGGTGAAATAAACCGTTCTTAATGCTTCGATTGGGAGAATGTTTCTTATCCTATAAAATACATAAATAAGCTTTTGAAGTTTAGCAACTAAGTTTGATGCATGATGATTCCAACGCATATTGCAGTCTATTTCTATGCCTAGATACATAATGTTTTTTGCTTTCTGTATTTTGACACAGTTACATTTTGTGTGACTATTGCATGTGGGTTTGTGGAGTATCAGAGTTTGATGGTCCTGTGGTTGTGTTGTTATATTGTGTGTAAAGCAAACGCATTTGGTCTTGTTTTCATTTATAGGTAGAAGATTTTGGTTTAACCATTGCTGAACAGTGTGTAGGGCTTCCTGAGCTGCATTGAAGCTGTCTTCCTTAATGTTACCTGTAACAGTCACAACTGTGTCATCAGCATATGAAGTGATTTTTACACTAAGATTTAATTCACATAGGTCATTTATGTAAACAAGGTACAGAACTGGTCCTAGTACTGTTCCTGGTGGAACACCTACTTTGACTTCTGCAACTTTACTTACGGTGTCTCCAATTCGTACCATTTGTGTTCTGTTACACAGAAAACTATTAAATAATTTCTGAGCAGTTCCTCATATACCAATCTTCTCGAGTTGAAGGTAAGAACTGTAGAGGAAGACAGAGTTTAGAATATATGAAGCAGATAATTGAGGACGTGGGTTGTAAGGAGTATGTAGAGATGAAAGAGGTTAGCAGAAGATAGGAAGGGATGGAGGATTGCATCAAACCAGTCGAAAGACTGACGACTACATAAAGCGCATTCTTATGCCGTGGGTAATAACATGAATTTAATGCTTAATAAAGTCGATGCATCTACCAAAATTTGGAGCCTTCTTTCTTCATAGTATCTCAGAATTGAAGTGGTTACGTTAAAATGCGGTCTGGACCAGAAAAAAATGTCAGCAAAGCCACATGAAATATAGGCCAGACATCCACAATGGTTGTTTTGTTTTCGGAAGTATACATTAATGTGGCGCTCATTCATTAATAACAATATTTTCATTACACATGCCTTGCGTTGTTAGAAGAACATTCTGGTCCAGGCTGCATTTCGACCTAACCACAGTCTACTGATATTATCACTTCAACATCAAACGCTGCAGATACACTTAAACACATGAAATGCATCGCTAAATACATTTTTGGTAATGAAAAAAGTATATTTCAGGATTCAAAGTATGTGTAACATAAACTATAATAATTTTATAAAACAACTTCAGCTAGAACTGTAGGAGGGCCAAAACGTGGCGCAATAATACATTGACTGTATCGCGATGTAAAGTTTATTCTTGTTTTCTTCCTAGCGGTTGTGGTTAGGTTGAAATGCGGCCTGTGCCAGATTAAAAACATCGCCAAAGGTACAAGAAACTATACATACAACTGATTTTTTACTTTCGATATCTGGCTACCGGTAAGCGATATATCACAACATTTTATTCTCTACTTTCGAATTGTCTATTACTATCAAATTGCGGCGGCACGGTATCGTGAAAACCCTTTACTATTGACATTAAGCACAAAATTACTTACCGTAAGTATTACAGTTCTGTTATTCTTATTGAAGATTTAATATATTATGTAATGATGTGAGTAACGAATTCCGTTTATTTATATTTATCAAAATTAATAAAACCGGAAAACATAACCAAAGACAATCACAATATAAATATTCCAGAGATCAGTTTATTCATCTCTGGTCAAACTCTTCAAACGCATCACTTACAGTAAATTAAATATTAGTAATGCTTTTTATGTCTGATTCGGGTATTCAGTTCATTTACTGCATTCAGAAAAACTGAAAAGCTGATTATTCGAGGTCAAAATATTAAACAGAATCTTAAGTTGAGATATTTTTTCAGTTTTTTTTGTTAAAGGAGTGTACATCCAAATTACGTTGTGATCTGTGGCCCATAATTTTCGGTCTAGAAATGTATTTGTTTCCTCCGTCCCTCGGTACATATAAATCGTTGGCTATAACCGCAGATTTGAATTCGGACCATTAGCTATAAAAAAATTGAAAACACCATCCAAATTGCTGCTGTAGTTTTTGCTCAGATACCGTACAAATAATGCGACACGCGCTGCTCGCTTACAGATTCATAATAGTAATATTATCTTCTATAATCTATATATTAATACGCGAAGCGAGAACTTCGGATCCCTTTTTAAGAAATTCGCGCACGGAGAAGTGTGACATAGTAAATGTTTATATGGAGGAGACGTGCAGAAAGCTAAAATTAATATATGTGTTAAAAATACATTTTAAAATAAAATATTAATTGTTTATGTTATTTTTTCATAAATGGCCGTAACGATTCTGTCAATGTCAAGTTTATAAGGTACTCTGTGATCTTTGGTCAAACAGTAAAGAAAATAATTATAATAAGCATCAATACTATTATAAGTCTGTAAGCAAGCTGCATGTGTCTCTTTATTTGAACGGGACCAGCGCAGAAACTACCACAACAATTAGGATCGTGTTTTCAAATTTTTACAACAAATGGTCCAAATAAAAATCTGCGGAAATAGCTAATGACTTATATGTACCGAATGAAGGAGAAAATATTTAAATTCATTTCTAGATCAGTAATTATAATATATGGATCACACTGTAGTTGAGATGTTCACTCCTTGCAGAAAAACTGACAATAAAATCACAATATCTTATTTTAGGATCATGTTTCGTTTCTTAACTTCGGCTAGTTATCTAATTTGTTATCCGAAATTTAAAACATTCATATTAACGGAATATGAGACTCAAATGTATCAAGCGTCATTAATACATAATTTACTGTAAGCACAGTCGCCATGATTATTAACATCTTTCACAGTTAACAAACTTTGTCTCTGATACGACATGTTTTTAAATTTTCCCTGAATGCCGTACAATATCAATGAAAACCGCTAATGTGTGATATGGATGCGGAAATCAGTTTTTTCTGGAATAGCAGGTAACGATACATATTTCTTACGGGAAAATATTTCGTAATAATATTGCAGAAGGTAAGTGTTTACAAATTTTGGCTGCTGTTCAAACCACAGCCGGTAGAATTAACTGTTCTTTTTATTAAAAAACCACCATACACTTAATTTTGTAAAATTGTAGCTTTTATCGCCTTAGAGTTGGAACGTATAATGTGCTATCGAGTTTTTGACGGCAGCAAGATAAACCAATTCATTATTCACGCCAAAGATAGTTTGCAAAAAGCAAGTATGCGAATAAATTCCTCGGATGAATTTAATAAAGCATATTCGTTGCATAACAACAAAGTATGCACCTATCCATATTTGGCTTATTTTACATGATTCATACATATTTTGTGATTTTAAGGTTTCTTTGATAGTTTAAACTCGCTTGATTTTTCGGCCGTAATACACTGGTTGTACCAGAAGAAAAATTTCCATTGGTCCCGTAATTTGATGATGCATTTTTATATAATTCGATGAGACGTTTCCAGACTTCGCTTAGTTCTGTAGATATAGTAGGTATCACATAGATTGTGTCATGTGTGGTTAGGTCGAAATGTGGCCTGTATCAGAAGAAAAAATTCCGTGGCACCGCAATGTCTTCTTAAGGCGAGACATTTCGATATTTCGCTTAGTTCCAGCCATATCGTGTGTCAAAGGATTTGTTAATTTGTTAAAATGTGCCCATGAGCATTCTTATGCAAGAAAACGAGACATTTGGTTTTGGAGATACGTTATGTCAAAGGTGATGTGATTAGGATGATGTGCGACCTGGACAAAAAGTAATATTTCCCTCTGTGTCATGAATTTAGGAATATTTTGAATTAATATATTTAGAAAACTAGGTTAGATATCGAAAGATTTTGTTCTTTACTTCTATATTATATTTGGCGTGAATAACATATTCTGTACTATTAATTCTGCACCGCATCGTTAAATATCTGTCGCATCAGGTCTAGAGTAAGTTTTTTTTTTTACTTTTATGTACACTTTTACTAGAGAAGTATGTATTTAAAAACGGGTATTGCAAATTATAAAGCTATGGCACTTCCAATTAACCTTCTGGTCCAGGTAGCATATCAGCCTAACTATGTTATATTTGAGCCAATATATCTCGAGAACCAAGCGAGATATCAAAAATATTTGTTCTTTACTTTCGATTTGTTTCGTCGAGTTCTATAAGAATACATCATAATATTGTGGCGCGAAGGTAATGATTGGAATACCAATTTAGAAATTAGTCCTAAGAACCCGCGCTCAAAGCAGCGGGAAAATCCTAGTAGTTAATATATGTATTGTAAATAGATTATTAAATAAAAAATTCGCGCGCGTGGGTATGCTAGAAATCGGATCGAATCGGAACCAACAATCTGATACTCTGTGGTCTATGGTCAAACAAAACAGCCGCACAGAGTAGAGATTAATCATTCAACCTATAAAAGGAACTTTTCGAAAAGGAATATTTTCTATATTATAGAGAATTCGACACCCTAACGGATAATTTGGATTGGCTTTAGTCTCGCCTAATAGTTTCAGCCAAAAAGAAAAAGTAAATTGGATAGAAGTTACAAAAAAAAGAGTACATTTTACTATTTAAACTTTGGTTAAGGGCCTTTCGATTTATGAAACCCTGTCTAATCTTAATTTCAGTATTATTTTTTTTTTTTTTATTTTTTTTTACATTCAGATATTCGCACCTACTTCTATTATGCCTTGGCATAGGTCGGAGTGAAAGACAAAGAAGTGCGTGAAATTTAAAATAATATTAGCCAAATTTAAATGATGAAAATAGTACATTAAATGATATTATTTTGATGGATACATTTAAATGTCGTTCTAAGAAATTTTAATAGTTTCAATTGTGGATTAAAGCATTTACAATGCAGGTTTTGCAATGCCGAAGTCAATTCAGGTGAAAGGACTGCATTAATTCAATTCAGAAAATATATGCAATGATTATTACTTTTACGAAAGAAACTAAATAACTTAATGAATTACGGTCGAATTTCGACCACTGGGCTATCACTAGTGGATATAAAAAAGCCGGGTGATTGATTGCAGAAAGAAGTGAGTGATACCAGTTTGCTTCTCAAGCGCTCGGTGTTGCGGTAGCTATTTTGGCTTCAAAGGGCATCAGTGAAGCAGCTCGGAAATGAACTCTTGCGCCCTGGTAGCCACACTGCTCTCATTGATAATCCAGGGCTCAGTGACCCACGCTATCGATTGCCATTCTTCCCCACGTACAGACCACGGTTGTCTATAGACAACCAGCATTCTTGAAATTAATAACGCAAAGGTGGTGGCACACTTCAAAACTTGGATGATACTAAGCTTTCAAATTCATTTCTATGTAACTTCGTTCTGGGCGAGTGTGGCAAATGTATTAAAGCAGTGTTCCTACTAAGTCTTGAAACTATCAGTACTGCTAATTATTTTCGACTTCATCGTTCGCGTAGTTTTAATTTACTTTTTGATGCGGGTATGAAATTTCAACTTTTTCTGCAATACATTCTTCCCACGGAGATTTCAGGTTTTTCCAATTTTTTGACTGTCCGCAGTGTTCATTATGTAATTAAGTTTTTACAAGTAGTTTTTTAACATTCTACGATGATAGGGAATAGAGGAAGCTGTTTGTAATCTATATAAGAATTAACACTTAAGTTCTGTAAACTCCCTTACATGCAGCTGAGATATGTCAACAAATAATAAAAAAATTCTCAGGAGATACAGTACTGTACATACTTCAAAGTAACACAATATTATACTGCGAGATTTGCAATTGATTCTGTTAAAGTCACTCGTATGAAAAAGTTATAAAAATCATAAAATGATTAAATTTATCAAATGTCAACTTATAAAGCCTAATTGCTTGGCTTTTGATTATCGTTATTGCTGATTCTTTTGGCGAGGAAAGACACCCATAAATATGAAGTGTCCTTAAAATTGATTTGTAATCATGAAACTCGCAGTAATACACGTGACCGACATTCAGCGATGAAATACCAACTAAATACTCTGCGTTGTCACCCTTCTTCTTCCTACGAGGAACAGGAAGAAGGGTCATGCCTTTTTAAACAAGCTCATCGACAAGATGCCTTTTGAGGTACACATTCGTATTCTGCACTGAAGGTTTCGCTTTTGATTGCTGAACTGAGAAATCTGCTTTATGGATGATCAGCAAATTTTTTACCCTCATCATACGTGGTTGTAATTGATCTGGGAGTAATTTTAAAATGTCAAAAACGATTAATAATTATTCGGGTAGGTATGTATTGAAAGAATTAGGCGTGACGGAAACTTTTTTTTTTTTAAATTTAAAATGGCATTTGGCTTCCTTAGGCCATACAGCCAGCTCAAGTATGAGGTTTTTTTTTAGTTTATCCAGTGCTTTTTTTTCAGTTTCTCTACGTGTATATATATCTTTCAAGAAATTCTATACACTCCACAGGACGGACATGACAAGCGCACCAACACACAACACTTAAACACCCATGCCCTCGGCCGGACACGAACCGGCGACCTTCGGTACGTGGAGCCAGCGCTCTAGGCCCTACGCTACCGAGGCCGGCAGGAAACATTTTTGTGCTTTGTTGTTTCATACGGTTTGCTGCGAGATTTAATAGTTTCATTATATGCTCAGAGCTCAGAATTAGTTTTTCCCGTGTAAGAAAGAGCTTTGCGTACCCCTTACAGCTGAAATAACTAAAAAATGAAATCAGTTTTTCGAGATGTATTAAATTTTAATCTAATAACAAACGTCACTACAATCAACGAATGACCAAAACTGTTGTTATAACATTCTAATAATAGTTAAAATCACAAATGTTTATATAAGTTTAATGGGACAAATGTGCAAGTTTGTCTCTGCACAAATCTGAGAAATTTGGTTGCTGTTTACTGAGCTTCATCCTTAAATAATCTTCGAGTAGAAGTCTGTGGCGATTTTTGGTTTTCATGTTTGTTATAGCCGAAAACCCGTTCTCGCGGAGGTAAGTCATACAAAATGGCAGTAAAGATGTTATTGCTGCTTTGCTGACTTGATAGACATTTTTAGTTCAGCCCAAAAATGTAATTCGCACATACACACACTGTTTGACTGTCTTGAAATATATTTTGGTGATACTAATGTTATTGCCTCAGCTAACAGATTACCACGCGCACCCCATGAAGCAACTTGCGTGTTCCCCTGGAGATTACGCGTACAGTAGTACTTCTTAATTCCGAACCACTGATGTAGAGTAAACTGTAAGTACGGTAAAAGTTGTCAGGTTGGGAAACTTGTAAGGCATTGTTTTAAGTACAGTATTTGGAAATGCGGTGCAGCCTAGTAGACGACTGGCGGGTGAAGAAGGCCGGACGTAATGCGATTGAACTCATGTCGTCAGCGGACGGAATCAATAGCCGGCCTGCGCTGCCCGCACCACAAGCCAGCCAGCCAGCCAGCTTGAGCCACGCGACATTCGGCGCCGCGCATGCGCACCCCGTCTCACTGTTACTGCTCCTTACCCGCTAAAATGCAGCATTCTAATTTCGCCGTCGCGTCGTCTAGAATACTTGTATCGTTTAGCGACAGCAGCCCCTCCAATATGCAAATTGTCTTTAAAGCAAAACGAAGCGTGCTTCTCGTGTACAGGTATGAATAAATACTATAGATGTTCTCGAAATGTATTATTTGATTTAATATTCGTGCAGAAATTTAATCTTCACCGTGAGCGAAATTAAACACACTCAACTGTATGTCCGTGATTCTACAATGCTGTATTTCGATCAACTGCAACGGTCGACGCTTTATCCTTCTGTTAACCGCTAGGACAAATATCTAACAATCTTTCTTTGCATACGGTTACTTCATACCGTATACATACTTCTTTAACTTAGATCTGTTTTTTAGAGAAAATGTTTTTAACAATTTAATCAGGTGCCCAGAAACGTATTGGAAATTTCTTTTATACTACAGAATTCGATTGAATCTATCTTATAATGTCTAAACTTCTTAACAGTTAAAGATAACTTAACATATCTGGTGATTCGATTCGCTTCGAAAGTTAAATAAGCAGCTGCTCTATTGATTTCGCCTACGACTGTTTATAAATAGAAGAGCTCTCATCTCCGTTTTGAGAATTGTGTAAAATCTTGTCTATCTGTATACGTGTAGTAGTAATTGCGCCGGTAAAGAGCCGGAAAGGAGAACTGGCTATCGTTGCTTATCCTAATTACTCGGCGTACGGGAAACATTAATTTTCCCGATGTAATGGTGGCCTAAGTTGTTTCGGAATATGAAATTACAGCAATAAGTTTCACGTAGACCCAGAAGAAAAGACTAAGTAATGACTGAATATCGTAAAGCCGAACCACTTTTTCTCTTGCTCCTGATCACCTGTCTGTCCATCATAGATCTGTAGCTCTTACTTGGAATAAGTCGCAGACTTCAAATCTTCACGTGTTATCTTTTTATTTTTTCCACAACCCAACATAGTTCTTAAAAATTTGTCAGTTTATGTTCTTGAAGATACATGAAGAGGGTTATCAAACATTTGTAAAACACTAAGAGAAGAGAGTTACCAACATGATCTGACAAGTTCTCAGTCTCTATTATGGATGGCAGTAACGCTTTTGAATATTGTAATCATAAAGTTATTGACAGGATGTTGTGGGAACATCTGTTACCTTTTCTGTGCATGGTTTTTCTTCATGCGTGTCGGGTCACTATCTTACACATATTCCATTTGCAAGAAAGTGGTATAGCTGTAAATTGTCTTGGATTGGGCAGAAGATTATCACGATACTCTGCACCGGGCGTTCTGACATGTTTACATCTAAAAACCTAAGGGATAACAATCTTTCCCTAGTTAAGACTTTGATCGATACTGTTTACTGCCCGATACTCTTCAAATATTTGTTAGTTTAATGCATTTTGCCACATAGTTGTTAAATATTATTTGACGTGAAAATTATTATTCCTAATTATGCACAGGGCATGTGTGAAAAGTGAATAGTGGTAAAATTACTACCGCTCTATGAATGAACAAGCTCTTGAAACATCATGTAGTGCAAGATTTCTCATCAACAGTTAAATTAAAATTGTCGTTGTGAAACCCGATAAATTATCCCGTTGCTAAATTACGCCAGCACAATGACGTCGTTGTTAGTCTGAAATAGTCATTGACAGCCTTGGGCAAATTTGTTGACTACTACTTTATTCCTGAAGTGAACGTCTTGAATACTCTGGGCACTGAGCATATTCAAACTGTTAATTTCGTTATAGTATGTGAGATTATGATATATGTGTCAAATTTGCGGTCGTGTTTACACAGCTAAAGACTAGTTAATATCGATTGTTATTACAGACAGCAGCTGGCCAGATTCCTTCGTGGTTATATCTCATAATTATTTTGGCCTCAAGAACGTTAAAATTCAATTACATCGATCATTTTAGAAAATTGCTATTTTTTCGTTATCTAGTCCCTTGTTGGGAATGTAATTTCATCATGTTATGCGTATTAAATGAAACCGTTCAGCGAAACTCTTGAATATTCCGCAGGACAGATCCAAATTTGGAAAACCAAATTTCAATTTTTAGTGGTCTTATACGTCTATACTAGAGGTTCCCAAAGTTTGTGTTACCAAGTCCCACTTCTGTCAAAAGAAAAATTCCATCTCCCCCTGCCACCATAATTTTATTTTCAAAAATTTTAGTGTGTAGCAGATTGGAAATTTTAGTTTGAAAGTGTATTTAAAGCTGGCAGCTTTTCTACAGTATTAACGCTTTATGTAGTAGGGTAGAAAATTTCAATATATTTCGTAGTTTTTTGTAGCAGTGGTACCGGCAATGAAGGGATATGTTTTGTCTTACTAAAGCTGTTAACAATTAACCTACTAAGTTATGTCACCGTGGTTAAAAAACTTCCGATGAGTAACGTTGAGGTGAATGTTTGTTGAAATATTTGTTAAGAATAATGTATCACAAACCTGAAATATATTTGCATGAAATATGTGTCATTGCCTAATGTTGGGCAAGGTTTGTGTATATAAACTGGACTATTGTTGTTTCTATCAACGACATTTTGAAACAATAATATAGCAAGAAAGTCCTTGGGGATCTTTTGAGATCTAGATAACGCCTATGGTAGATTTTATCGTCTGGTAGAGTATTTCGTCTGGATAATTCGGAACGCTGTGAAGTTGTTGCTAAAAGAGGACTTTGTAATTAATATACGGTAAATAGAAATTAATCTGTGTAACTAAAGTATATATGAGGGAGATGGTGCGCCAAGCCTTTTGATGGCATAACTTAATGATGAAAAAATTAAAACCCTACAGCTAAGTGGCGAAGACTTAAAACACCGATGGGTGGCAAACGAAGCCCAGGAAACTGAATGAAAATTGGGATAATTGGTAACCCTCTATAAAGTGCAAATAACTTCTTCGATGGATGGATGGATGAGCGCGTAGAGGACCAGGGCTCTATCTTAGGCTATGAATGTGAGAGAATCTATCCTAAAGCGGATGAAACTATTAGAGGTCAACGCCATAGGATGCGAAAGGCAAGTGGAAACTATCACATTAAAATCCCTCGTATGCCTAGTCCCACATCTCAAAATAGACACTTGTTATTTGGTAATTAAGGGACGAAAGAATAAGAAGAAAATATCGGGTTTGGGAATTAGAACATGTGAAGATGATGTACGTGAAGTATTAGAGAATATAAAGAAAGAAATGGAGAGATACAATTTCTGCATTGTAGGAGTAAGCTTAGGAAAGGAGGAAAACTGCTGGATACGGGAGATGATTTATAAGGGAGACGAACGCAAAGGAGGTGTAGGAGTATTTAATAAGATAGTTCTGAGTTATCAAGGTGATGCCTGTAAGTGATGATTGACCCCAGCTGACACTAATAATTCAAGTGCATATGCCTGTGTCAGATTCAGATAAGGAATATGTAAATAGAATATGTGATAAAATGGAAGAGGTATTTGAATAGAATTGTAGAATTGAAATGGTCAAATGCGATCGATAGTAATGGGAAATTTGAACAGCGTGGAGAGGAGTAGAAGGCGAAAAAATATAGTTCGAGATTATGGATTAGGAAGAGTGAGCGATTGACGCTCGACCCTGGCATTCGGGAGGACGCGGGTTCGAACCGTTGTACGCCATTCACACTTCAGGTTTTGCAGGCGAATGCTTAGGTTCCTAATAAAGCATGTTTTCAATCACAGTTCCTTTAAAAAGCCACAACCAAATACCTTCTGCTTTGTCGTCAACCCTTTCCCTGCTCTAATGACCTCGAACTAGACGTCTACCAGCTGCAAAGGTTAAGAAGATGAAAAGAAGGAGCAGAAAAGTTCAGAAAGGCTTGACATCTGTGTAGCTAATAGCTATGTAGAAACCATTAACGGAGGCTGTATACTCATAACCTTGGCGATACAGTCTGTTAACAGATTGACTGATATACTTAATGAGAGGTTTGAAAACATTAAGTCAAAGCTAAAACTTTCCCTGGCTAGCGACAGAGGCCACCTGCTAACCTGAAAACACGACTGAAATATTACAAAAGAAACAACCTACAAGAAAATGGAATATGGCTTAGCTGAAAAAAATGAAGGTTTGTAACTTATTCAAGAAGTGTCGAAGAAAAAATTAAAAGCACAATGCAGAGAGGATAACATGTATTGGAATAATTGTTTGCCATCAAGGATACAATATTAGCGACCTTAGATGACGAACCGGGGAAAGTAGAAAGAAGAAAAATTGAAAAGAGATGGGTCGCAAATGAATGAAGAAAGTGGTCTGATGACTCTTCAGAGGAAGGAAACTGGAAATTGAGCTGGGAAGGGTGGCTGAAAATGCTAGAAAAGATTGGATAAAAGCAAAACGTGAAGAGCTAAAAGAATTTTAAAAAAAAGGAATATAGTAGAAAGGTACATAACAGTAAAGGGCTTCATGAGAAGAGGCCCAAGAAAAGCAAACAATCGAGGCATGTTAATAAAGAAAGGGAAGATGCTATGCACAGAAGGAAAAAATGAGGTATGGATGGAATACATATAGTAATTGTTCGTTTTTCAAGCCGATTATGGTGAAATGGTTTTGCTAGATGAATGGAAATTTAACAACGAATACCTTATAATTTTGGAAAATTTAGTCAACAAATTTAAAACAAGGAATTTTGCTGACAGAACTTTTCAAAAACATTTTGTTCATTTGATAAAGAAGTTTCACTCCAAAGAAAGTGGAGATTATTGTACGGTTCCATATGTCACGTTACGAAAGCTATTATCAGACTAGTGTTTGACGGAATGAAGAGGAAGGCAGATAAGAACATGGAAGCAGTCCAGTATGGATAGGGAAAAAGAAGAGAAACAAGAGACGCCTTTGGGTGTCTGAGATAGTTTAAAAAAAGTTAGAAGTAAATACACAAATAGGAGTATATAATAGTTAGATTGGGAGAAAGCGTTTAATAGAATGAACTGTGGTGTGTTGTTGAAGGTTCCGATAAATTTTGATATAGACTATGAACAAAACCATTACCTTTTCCCTTCCAAATATTTGCCCTGTAGTGTGTTGATTCGTGTACATGAGGGGAAACACTTTTGATCATTGAAAACTATGTAAATTCTTTGCATATAATGTAAAAAAATTGAGAATGTGTGCATGAGTGTTTCTTGCTGCCTGTTATATTCCGACTTAATTTAAATCCTTACTATCTGTTATGAAAATTGTAACGAAAACCTCTAATTTATCTTTATTATTATTATTATTATTACTAGTACTACTACTACTACTACTACTATTATTACTACTATTATTACTACTACTACTACTGTAAGTCCGTGACCGTTTTTTGCCTATCGTCACTGGTATAGAATAGTTCCAGTTTTTACGATGAAAGATTGACTGGATGATCTGATTTGACCAAATATAAACTTTACCTTTGTTTCAGGGTGAATAAATTCTCTTGAGCTTGAAGAACTCGGAAGCATTAATAGTGGTAGGTATTTAACACAGACAGGAACGATCGGGCTATCCTGTAACTGTTTCGAAGGTCATACACTCAAACTTGCTAAAATACGAACTTGAGTAGTATTTGGCCCTTACAGTTCACTCTGCAAATTTCTTTAAAAATATCCTGCTTGCTTCGAAAGCATCACGTTGTTTATTATTGAGACTGGGCAAACACTCATAATTTCATAGTATCTATGACGGCCAGATAACTTAATACACATTCCATATTATTAAACAGTTGAGCAACTCCGCAGAAATTAGTTTTTATTTTTTGGCACTTGGCAAGTAGCCATGCCACATTTTTATTTATATGTTTAGCTATTTACATAATCAACTGTTTACAAATATAACTACATATTTAACTATATAAGAACTATTTACATATTTGATTATTTACATATTTAAGTAGCCATACAACATATATAGAAACAAATTATCTTGAACCTCAAGTTTTAATGGAATATGGGTATTTCCGTCTATTTCACCACAGTCTGAATTTTTTTTAGATCGTTATACTGTTTCTAACAACAAAGTTGTACAGAAGCTGGTATACACTTAACTTATTTGAGACTAGAAGAGTTGGTATAGATGTAGCCAGTTGCTGACCCTCCCTTACCAAGATCCTTACGAGGGTGTCGCTGGCCGCAGGGTATTTGCAGCAGCCAAAAAATATGTGGTCTGGGGTTTCTTCTTGATTGCTGTCACAGTCGCAAGTTGGGTTATCGACTAAGTTCAGGCGATGGAGGTGTTGTCGCCAGCGACCGTGATTTGTTATCAGGCGAATTATCGTTGTTAGTAATTTTTTGGGGAATGTGCTTTTGTCGAATCACGGTTTGGTAGAGATATGTTGCTGTACTGATTTGTAGAATCTTCCTTTTTCTGGGCTTCTGTCTTCCAGTCTATCTCCCAAGAAGTCGTCAGTTTGTTGCCAAAATAGTCAAGTCGGTAACAGGTTTGGGTCAGTAAAATGCCTAAAAAGCAAATAAACTCTAATGCATAAATTTTGGTCAAGGAACAACATTAGTGAAAGTTGTAATTAAACTGAAATTTATCCTAAACCGAAATGACAATTTGTATCCGTGTTTACGGCAGAGACCATGAGTAATTTAATTTTTTAAAAGTTTTTTTAGTGGCTTTAATTAGTAACATGTTACTGAAAAGCATATCCGCGTTTTTTCAGCCGCAAAATTTATCATTTTTTTTAAATCTAGGAACGGTATGAAAAGCAACCTCAATATATGTATTATGCCAATTAATTTGGTAGCAGTTACTTAGCTATTAAATTGCAGACATAACCGCGAATTTCTTCTAATGGTATCTCTGGTCGCTGTTTTGTGAGTGAAGGTGACATGGTTCTCCAGCCAATAGCTATCGAGGTGAGTGGATGAGTGACCTTACGAAATTATATAGTAGATTATTATTATTATTAGTGATTGTTCCCTATCAGATCGCACAATGGCATGATTCTCATCATGGCTTGTAATTAAGAATTTATCCAATGTTTCCACAGGGTATTTAAAACCGGGGATTGGTAGTTCGTGTAGTAACGGGAGACTGGGGGGGGGGGGATAAGGAGGAGGGGGACTCAAGTATTGCTATTTGTTGGCGATTCGTGTAACTTATGTTTTCTGTGATATGTGTACTGTTTTTTGAAATATATAAACCACCTAAAAACCGCAATTACGACGGCCGAAAAGCGGGCTCCCGGACCTGAACTTGGTCCGTTGTACTTAACGGATCCAGTCTAGTGGGGCCTTAACGCGTGCAGCAACACTGCCGATTATCTTTATTATTATTGTAATAAATATCTTTAAGTTGGTGTAAATTTAATGTATTTAGAATGTTTTAAAAGTATTTTAATAATAGCCGAATGTTTCTGTGACAGTAGCCACGACGCGAGATGGATGGCATACACCTTTGCAGACTTCGAAAAGTTACGCTGCAGATCGATATAGAGGCGCTCTGCGAGAACAGAACGGAGGTGCATGGTGCTTTCTAACAAACAGATTTTATATGTTCATTGGCAACTTTGAAAAAGAAGTTAAATTGAAGCAGTTTCATCATTGTAGTGAATAAACTTGATTTAAAAGTCGATCGTTTGTATTAAGTAGTGATCTGACGATGACCACAGAGCATTTTTAAAGATAACGACAGCAACTACCGGAGTCAAAGACAGCTGAGACGCATGACATGTTTTAAGGTATCAAACAATTCTAAACGCGCCGATTGGTCTGACATTTATGAATGACTATTAATGTGCGTACTCCACTCTCGCTCGTCTCTTACGTTTCACAATGTTATTAAATCGTTATTTTACACAATGTTGCGTCAAGTTTTACGTTCTGTTGAATGTGTCACACACAAAGCGGCGATTGGGACATTGGCTATTTTCCAAATTTTCGGTCGTGGCGTTACGTAAATTGTAGGATGTCCCTCCTTAATTCCAAAACGGCATCTCGCTGTCTGATTAGCACAGCAGAGAGAACTAAGAGTATATTTTTCTGGTCGCCGGTTTTAAAATAGAATTTAATTATGTACGTGTACGTCGAGAGGCCAAATCTGTAATGTTTACGAGACTTCTTACCTCTAAAAATAACTGTTCTTTGCTTTGATAATGTGACGAACATTCAGCACAACGTGACGTCTTTATCTGACAATATTACCGGGTTGGTTATTTAACGTGGCAATTCTTAAACACGAACCTTTATTTTTAACTGTAGGTACTTTTAATGAACGACATACGTATCTCAGAGTATCATCTCCGAGGGAATATTACCGAGACTGAATGAAGCAGGTTTGTTGCCCCTTCGGGCGTAATTATAATATCTTTCAGTTTAGACCATCGTAAATAAATCGAATAAAATGATGATAATAATAAAATTGCAACATATGATCGAAAGGTTACGGTTCAAGACTCGGTGGGATTTAATTGGAAAAAAAAATTATTTTGGGACTATAAGCATAAGATTTCTTAATTAATTACGCTAATGTTAGATATATTTAATACGCTAATTATTTTTATATGGCATATTATACCACTTACTCTTCTACATTTAATCCACCATACTCTGAATATTGACCACAGTGAATTGAAAATAAATTGTTACTCATTCAGCTAATTTCATATAGTTTACTCGGAGGCTGTTGTTCAATTCCTGGCAGGATCAGTTACGTTCGGGTTCAAATGCTATACCTCAGGATTATAGACCGGAGGAGGCATTGGCTTCAGAGTCTGCATTCCGTATTTTTAAATCCTGTGACACTCCCTCTCGCTTCGCTTCGCCTTCCATTTCTCACACCGAGCTTGGTGGTGTAACGGTTAGCGTTCTGGCCTCGCATTCGGGAGGACGGCGGTTCGAATCCCCGTCCGGGCATCCAGATTTGGGTTTTCCATGATTTCCCAAATCACTCCAGGCAAATGCCGGGATGCTTCCTTCAAAAGACCATGGCCGAATTCCTTGCCCCCCCCCCAATCCTTTCCCGTCTCTAAACACCTCACTGTTAAGAGACGTTAAGCAGTTAAAAAAAAAAAAATCTCATGAGAGAGTAAACTTGTCATGTTTGATGGCTTACTTTAAGGTAGGTGGAAATGCGGCGGAGATTCCGGTGCCAAACGTAGCGGTTCGTATAGGATTTATCAATAAATCAATTTCCAGAAGTAAAATACTGGTGTATCAAGTAAAAATCGTCGAATTTTAGCGAAATTGAATGTTTCATAGCTATCCGACAACATCAACCTCTAAGATCGCGACTTGTGGATATTATTATTTACCGGATACCTGTGTTGAAATCGCAATACACTGGACCGGGTCATTATATGGTGATTTCACTCTCAATAGAAATGACTCTCGAAATTATAATCTCCATTTAGTAGAAAACAGGTATTGACATAATTTTTAAACCCAATGGTCGAAGTATAGCAGAGGTAGTTCGTCCGTAGTTTTAAGCAATACAATGTTACATTTAGGATGGGCGCCACAAATGACATAAATTGTACAGATTTTGTATTAATCCCTCAAAAAATACGTGTACTCTCAACCTCTCAACCTCTCAACAGTGCATATGATGTGCGGAACATACCGTTTTGATAGTTCATTGTCTGTCGGATACGAACGCTAAACTTGATTACCCCCCAGGTGTCTTGTGGAATAGTGGGTCTGATTAAACTGGCACCGAATCTCCACAACACAGTTGTCGATTACACGCATTAAACTTTTTCACGCAGAGGAGTAAAGGAATTATCCGTTCTACCTCTGTAACAGAGCTTAGTTACACCTAATACGAGATAACCCGACCATTCTACGGGTTGAGGGTCATATCTATCTCATATCTATCTTCTTATTTATCGTTATCTTTATATCTGTAAAACGAAAACCGGATATATTTGTCTTATAAAAGCTCGGAAACTACTGAGCAGATTTCGATGGGGTTTTCAAGGCTTAAAGCTTAGAATCTCAATTCAGTTGTTTGGGATGTCTTACGTTTTAATATTAAATAACGCAGGAGCATTAAATGAAATTATGAACGTATGATGACGAATCCCAAAGATGGTAGGATTAGATGTTGCATACTTCGCGCAGAACACACAACTACAATGTCTCTGACCATAGCCTTTAATGAATACAATATTATAACTATTTTTCACACTAAACAAAACTTGAAGTATTCTTTCCTTTAATTCGTGATATTCAATTTTTAAACACCATACATAACCGCAACTTGAAGTATTCTTTCCTTTGATTCGAGATTTTCAATTTTTAAACCCCATACATAGCCGTAAAAACAACAGATTTTCTTTAACCACTATCTCTGGCAGTAGGCCTACAACTACATTGTCTCTGGTAATCAGCATTAGTCTTCTGTATGGATAAAATCATTTATTTACGGTAATATTATTCTGAATTCACTTTCGATATATGTATAAAAGGCTGAATCTGCGGAGTGAAAGTATCTGGCGTTTCGAGCAAGAAGTATATCCATTCCCTTCGTATTTGAGTCAAATGTG
Source organism: Vandiemenella viatica (assembly GCA_031002005.1). Classification (NCBI taxonomy): domain Eukaryota; kingdom Metazoa; phylum Arthropoda; class Insecta; order Orthoptera; family Morabidae; genus Vandiemenella; species Vandiemenella viatica. The sequence goes on from JARYHS010008074.1 coordinate 259,127,085, forward strand.
AGTTTCTAACATATGCAATTTCTTAACCAAATTAATGAAATTTGATACACATGAATCTTTTCGGATGAATGAAAATAGTGTACGTTCAAATAAACTTCAACCCACCCGTTTCTTGGTAGGGGGCGGGTGAATCTAGGTTGGCTTTAATTCCGAAAAAGTTGGCGCGAATTTTATGAATCCTTGTACAAATGTTTCTCATTGCGGGAATTAAAATAGCTTACGGGTAAATCTACCCCAACTATACCGGGCAACGCCGGGAACTCCGCTAGTATTTAATACATGTATGGTCTACGCTGAGTGAACAATGCATTGACCCACTTTAGTAGCTTGATGACTTACAGGCAGCACAACAAATCTTCTGTTCAATGTAGACAGATTGCACCAAAACCCCGTAATTATTGGCGATATTGTAGAAATTGTTAATGTTATTGTAAATCAGTGTAAAATATGGCTAAAAGGGGTAAAAACTGTATGTTTTTGAGAAATAACTAAGCGTCAAGATTGTAAAATTGACACCACTTTCACTAATTTTATAAATATGTACCAACCGAAACTCATCTAAAAAATTCGATTATTAAATTAACGGTTAATCGCATGGATGGTAATTCAGAGTGCAATAGTAGTACTCTTCCTATTGCCATGCGCTTAAATTGGCACATTGCTACCTTAACACAACACATCATTCATATGGTACATGATATTTAACAAATTACTACAGCAACCGACATATTTTTTTTACAGACCAATCAAATTTCCTTTAACGTATCGTTGTTATACGTGCAAAACATTGTAGTCATTGTCCAGCAAGCCATTGAACAGAACCCCATCTACCAAATTGAGTGGTACATTTGGGAAATCCTAATTTTGGTTAGACTAGGTAAATCTTAATCATAAGAGTTATGAACATCGTTACTCATACAGACATCCAAATATCAGTACGCAGATATCGTTCCCGATCGGATCGAGAGGATCCAACCAACTCTCGCGTGTTGTCGTAGCATGAATTGCATAGGTTTAACCATCATTTTTTTTCTTGTTCTTTAAGTATTATGAATTAGTGTAAAAGTTGTAATTTAGTGAATAAAAACAAAAAATTTCAAAAATCAAAATAACTCCTTGAATTACTCACAGAATACGTCAACTTTATAAATTTGTTATTTCATTCAAATGCTTAAAATACCAGAAACTGCATAGTCTATGGTTCTAGTTTTAAGTTTCAGAACGACTGTAATCGTCGGTATTGTGCATGCTCTAACTCCTATATTTTACAGTGATAACGTTCAATGGGTTGAACGGTTCAAGGAACTTTGCGGTATTTCTGATCCTTCAATACTGTCGTTCCTTATGAAACATTTGTAGAGATATTCCTTATGTGTGAAATTTACGCCTTTGTCATGATTCTTAAAATTACAAATTTCTTGAAATTTCTTGTGTTTTTTTTTTTTTTTTTTTTTTTTCAAAATTTATACATTTTATCCCAAAATTACACAACTTTTAATTAGTAACTCACAATATTTTTAAAAAATTATGATGTTTTATAGATCTGTATCGTCAGTTACCTGCATATCCACACACGACATTTTTTTCTTTCTTTTTCAAGGAATGTAAGACCTTAGCCATCGACGAGGCGTAAAGCAATTTAAAAAAATGGAATGTATGGAAAAATGTGTTTGCAGTATAAATGAAACTGACAGCATTGATAAGAACTCGAAGGCGATTTCAGAGGGAGCTACCATCGTTAGGACGAAATAGGGGCTGGGGTCGCGTTTTTTTATTGTCTCTAATTCTGAAATACAGCATTTGAACTTTTCGTCAGTTAGTAGATTTAGAGTCAAATATATCGAATGAGTGATCTTTTAATTCGCTTAGATCTGTATTAAAACAAGTCAGTTTTGGTGAATTAAATGTAAGTAGGTATAAATTGGGGGAGCATGCCCACACAAAAGAACTGTCAATCATTTTCACACCTCTATTGTTCTCCCCCACCCACCTGTCAATCATTTTCACACCTCTATTGTTCTCCCCCCTCCCACCTGTCAATCATTTTCACACCTCTATTGTTCTCTCCCCTCCCACCTGTCAATCATTTTCACACCTCTATTGTTCTCCCCCCTCCCACCTGTCAATCATTTTCACACCTATTGTTCTCTCCCCTCCCACTTGAGGGCCACTTGACTCGAGTGCCACTTGACTAACCTCAGTTACCCCTCTATTGTTCGACCACTTGAGCGACCCCAACCACACCAGGTGTGTCGCGCCAGCTGCCCTCGCGGTTCTTTGTTGTCCTCCCCACCTGTCAATCATGGCCACTTGTTTGAACACCTGCCTTCCCTAGCACCAGCTGCCCTTGGGGTTCTTTGTTAGGCCACTTGAGCGACCCCCAACCACACCAGGTGTGTCGCGCCAGCTGCCCTCGCGGCCCTTTGTTCTATTTCTGTATTGTCAGACCACTTGAGCGGCCTCTAACCGTCATCTGCGAAGCAGCGGCTGCCCATTCTATTGTCAGACCCCTAACCCCACCAGCTGCATCGTTTCATCGACAGGTTTGAACATGCTCACCCCCCACCACCGCTCCAACAAGCAGGACTGCATTCCGACCGGCCTGCTGACCTCAGTGTTCAGCCATGTCTCGCCCAGTACTGTTGTTCTCGGCCGTTTATCAGCTTAACGCCGGTGACACAAAGCGTTTGACGATAGGTTTATCGTCCAAACACGAATTTGAGCCAGTAGTAGTGCTCGAAAAAGTTGGATACCGCACCAAGGTTATACTGACGTATGAAGAATGGGTCGTGCTGACTCAAGTACTGGACGTTGTGTCAGATTTGTTCAACACAGCGAGCGACCAGGCCGACATTCCTCTTGGTGAGCATACCGTCTCTTGCCGTACGGTTGCCAGGGCGAAAACAGTATACTTCGCCCCAAATGCCGATCCTGCTAGCGGCGTCTACTTCGGAGATTCTACTTGGAAGAACATCATCGACGCGCAGCCTGCAGTTTCCAGCGCCTTGGCCGTCAAGAAGAGGTGGGGATACCTAGTTGCAAGATACTACATAGAATTTGTGGACATTTTGTCAAGTAAAGTGCTACGAGACTTTAATATGGCCACAGTGCAAAAACTGGTTGATATGTACATTAACGATGTTTATGTGGCTCAAGTGACACCAAGTTCGTCATTGGATTATAGTCTACTAAAATATGAACTTATTGCATATAAAAATTTGCTTGTATTACCCGATGTTAATAACATTGTAATTAAGAATTACACTCCTGGGTATGATGTTTGTGGACCATATATAATGCCTGTGGACAATAAGTGCAAGAACTGATGTGTACATCCATATGAAAGAAAAATGTTGTTAATAAAATACATGTATAAAAAGTATAAATAAAAAATGCATTGTATTTGATTTGATTTCTTTTTATTTCACCCACCATTGGGCAATTAAATATACATTTTCAACAGCACATATAGCATTACAAAATAAATGTCCTTTACAAAGTTTAATCAAATTATTCGTCCTGAGTTCCCGTAGAGGTGGACAACCTAAATCTTCTATATTGTAGCAGACTTTCTTCCTGATAATCTTCTGAAACCATCGAGCCTTCTCCAGTCCTTTAACATATATGATTGAGTCATCTGTATTGGTGATTGCATGTAAAATAGTACATAGTCTACTGAACGTAACACCAGTAGCATTCCAAGGTATTCCATGGTAATTATGTGTCAACCATCTCACTGTTGGGTCGTTACCTCCACGTCTTGGTGATTTTACAGATATGCAATGTGTAGCAATAATGATGTCTGATTGTACTACACACACGGCAACTTCTTTAAAGATAAACGCTCCATCTCTCGTCTTGAATCCTTGCACGTCCAGGAAGATGGTCGGCATGATACTGGGGTGGTGATGATGGGCGCTATCTGGTTTTATGTGAGTTTACGCACAACACTTGTTAGCGGTATGTATTCCACTACACGGTCGTGAAGGATTAGACAATATGCGGCGGTTGTAGGCTGGAAAATTGTCAGTGCTATCAAACTCCATACGAATATCCACAGGTCCTGTTTTTATCGACTCATTTTGATGTGAGCAGTCCAATTACAGCTATAGGGGCAGTGGCAATAAAGTCTTCTCGCTATAGTAGCGGTGAGGGATGGTCTCGTTCGTAGTAAGCCTGTTGGAATCTTGCAATCATGTCATACAACAGTGTTGTTCGGTTTTTCTTAAAGTCCAAATTCATGTTCTCGTACGGGTACGCAACGTCATTTAGGAACACTTTGACATTGGCGAGATTGCAGTGGTCAAAGATAGCTGCACTTAATTCCGGCATCCGTTTCCTATTTGTTTGAAATGCCAATACTACAAACCTAGGTTTTTCCAGTTGCGTGATGTTTTCAAAGACCAAATTTGAGACTTACTTATAGGAAGCAGCGGGTACTCCAAAAGATCCCAGCTTCTGAAATTAATGCGAAGTGGCTTCCCACTATACTACAATCTTAAGCAACGCCAGTTTTTCTCTTTCACTAACTTGCAGATGGGGCACCACCCATGCCAGTTTACTGATGGCAAATTTACTTTTCTGAGGGTTTGGATTGGCTTGCACGTATGAATTTGTATCGTCCCTAGATCGAATAAGTATTAGTTCTTGTTTTACATTTGCCAGTATCCTTTTAAAGTCTTCACAAAAACCCAAAAGCATACTCAACGGGATACATACATCGAAGTAGCCATTTCCAAGATCACGTTGCCCCCATCCTGCGTTCTTCAACATACCAATTTGTTGAGGACCAGCAGAAATAAAAGTCTTCAATGTGCTTGTGATACCTACATTTCTATTTCTGTCTATTTCAACTCCATTAAGTTCTAACCGAATTTCCTCAAATAGAAACGCGAATGCATTGGATGTGAGAAGCGAATTTGTAACTCCTGATCCATCTGATTTGACAAATCTTCCTTCAATATGCAAGTAACTTTCGCCTGGCAGTGTATATGTATCTTGGTTCTGAATAGGTATCCGAATTTCATCATTATTATTAAACGTTGTTGGCGTATGCGGCTGATGACTCAAAAACTGTTTACGCGTCACCGACTCGCCAAATTCCACACTGGAAGTTATATCAAGCACCTCATCCATTTTTATTCACTGTATAGCCTAACGACTGTAGGAAGAGCACGTTAGCAGGTGTTAACCGTTTCACTGTCGGTTCACTACTGACAACTGTTGGAGTCTGACGCTTCTTATTATAACGAGCGCCCATTCTTTATATGTAGTCTCAGAGTAATAGTTTCACCTCTGAAATCCACTAAATTGCCGTCCTGGTCTACAACTCTAATGTGAATGTTGCTAAGCGTTTTCACAGTGATTGGGAGATAGATGACGTTTGCAGGTACTTCTACAATCTTGTACCCTGGTGGTACTGTTGGAAAAAACTCGTGTAGTGTATGCCCCAGCTTATCGTTGACGTAATTTCCAGTACATATGCTGCATTCTACACGTATCGCGTTAACTTTGAATATCTGCACAGTGTAGTCTGAGGTATGAAATCCAGGCTTTAATATACGTCTCGAAAATCCGAGCAGTGAACCAATTGAGTTTGGTTTCGTGAAGTCTATTTCCACAGGTGTTTGTATCTCGCACTTGAGTGAATTGTTGTTTGCTCTAATAATTAGTTTCTCGTTATTTGCGTGCCGAGCCAAATAAGTTGCCAAATCGTCAATGTCGTACGATCCTGTAGGTATATCTATCACTTTATTCTTCGAGTAATGAAATTTACTATTTGTCTCATCAATGTTCGGAATCGAATTGTATGTTTGAAAATCAACTAATCCGATTGTATACTCGCCTTCGCTCAAATCTATCGGTGGAAAGTAATCACAGCTCAAGACCGAACTATTGCCGGACAAGCAGAGTGTCACAGACATGTGTGTTACCCCGACCAAGGTTCATGCAAGACTGATGCTATGCATTCTGATGCAGGAATTTTAAACACAAATGTCCACATATGTGTGTACCAAATTCCTGGTGTCTCTGCACATTGTACAGTATTCTGTTACCTGCAAAGTACCGTTGCAATTCCAATGGTGGAGGTAAGTCACCAAAACTGTCAAAATATTTCACTACACCATCCTTGTACTTGATGTATGCTACCCAGTGTGTTCCGGCATTTTCAGCACTGTCCAAGTTCACAATTCCACATTCACGTTCCTGAATTTTTTTAGGTAATGCATCGCGCATGAAGACGCCACGAAAATGAGGTATACGCAAACGCCTTACATGTCTACGTATATCATCATCCGTCAACGGCTGCTCGACTTTTTTTTTTCTTCTTTAATCCCGATCCATCCTTCCGGTACGGTTTCAGATAAAGACCTTTACCCCTCATAGCAATTGCCTCCATGGTTTCATTGTGTCGTTTCTGTTCGGACAACTGCTTTTTCGCCTCTTTAGCTGCTTTAACTGCTCTGGCGATGGCTGAGGCTCCTCCAGCAAGAGCTCCGGCAGCTGACAATCCAGCAAAAATAGGAATTAAAGGTAGGATGCCGCCCTTCTTCTTCGTCTTCTTCTTTTTAATGCCTGCGCCCAATTTTAACTTAGCACGCATGGCGCCGTTAACTAGAAATGCAGCTGCCCGTTCACCGAACTTTGCATCTTTAGCCCTCATTCTGTTTGAAGCTTTCTCCGCAAGTACTCGGTCTGCATTGCGTCTGTCAGTACCCTGCGCATACGCAATGTCATGTTCCCTACATGCAGCATCCAGTGGATTGATCCCCGTTTGACCGAGTTTCAACCGTTTTTCCAGTTTCGTCCCCGGTCCACAGAACTGGTATGTTGGGATGTGTGCTTCAAATGGCATTTTGTCGATTATCTTGTTTAAGAAACCCCGACCCTTCTTCTTCTTCGTCGTCTTCCTCGTAGGAGGCATTGTTATCGACTAACTGCTTTTACATGTTCGTGCGCCTATATATAGCCAGAGCAATAATCGATCCCCGTCAATATGCGTTTTGTCAAACAACGGGAAACATTACCAGTGAGTAATGCAGATATTGCCGACACAAACTCCAAGCGGAAGAAGAAGAATGGACCGCTATTTCCTGATACGGTGAGAGCGATAGTGTGTGGGCCATCAAACTGCGGCAAAACCAATCTCGTGTTATCCCTGCTGGAGCACCCCAACGGACTTAGATTTGAAAATGTGTATGTGTTTTCCAAGTCGTTGTACCAACCAAAGTATCAGTTGTTAGGTGAAATACTAAAACCCATTAACGGAATTAAGTATTTGACATTTAGCGATAATCAGAGTGTACCCCCGCCTACTGAAGCTCTACCAAATTCAGTTTTTTGTTTGACGATGTTTCATGTGAGAAGCAGAATAACATACGTGATTACTTTTGTATGGGTAGGCATAGGTCAGTAGATTCGTTCTATTTGTGCCAGACTTATAGCCGGATACCAAAACAGTTGGTTAGAGACAACGCTAACTTGATCGTGCTATTTAAACAGGACGACATGAATCTCAGGCACATTTACAATGACCACGTTAATACTGACATGCCGTTCAACGAGTTTAAAAACCTATGTGGTTCCTGCTGGAATACAAGCAAGCATGGATTTGCGGTTATTGACAAGGACAGCGACATGTATCATGGACGGTACCGCAATGGATTTGATTCATTTTTGAATAAATAGCCAAGTTCACAAGGTCCATCATCATTACAACCATGGACAAGTTTGGTAGAACATCATCGCTACAGAGCAAGAGAGTGTTAGTGCACTCGCCCCAACATATACTTCTTACCAAGGAGGGTAATTTGGATTGTCAAGGTAGAATACTCAAACATGTAGCTGACCCCATCGACGATGATGATGTGCATCCAAACAATACATTGACAAGGCAACTACCGATGCGGCAATGCTTCTGAAGGAATTACAATCGACAGTAGTTACCATGGTTGTAACTATTGCGGCAACAGATTTGATTAAAGATCGTGCATACATTCTAGAGACAGGTCTTAACTATTACGAAATTCCCGTCAATGGTGTAATCCTCTCGTAGCCAAACCGGGCAGGGTTGATGTAATACTGAATTGGATTAAAACTGCTAGGTTAAACTTTGTGAAGCAAGGTGATCAACTTATTTTTCTCCCAAATGCCCAACCCCACAAACCATTTATAGCAGCATTAACTATCAAGTATAAAATAGTACAATAAACTCACATGAGCTTCATTCGATGCTTAAACATGGATACGTCAACAACTAAACGTGGTATCATAAAAGCCAGGAATGCTATTCGACGCAAGTTGCTTGAATTGAAAACTGGTCAAATTGATTCTGAAAATTTTTCAAGGATTCGTTAAGGCCTGTGACGGATAAGATGGAAAATGTTTTCTTACCTCAGCGACATCAGCAGCAGCAGCAGCAGTCTTCTGGCATGATCAATGACTTCGTGAAGTCGCTCAGTCGACGTGAGAGAGATTATGATTCAGTGTATGGTGTCAGAAAGAAGAATGATTCACTAATGATTGGAAACTCCCCTGTGATTATTGGCGAAGACGTTATTCTAATCGATGGTAATGAATATGAGCGAACACAAGGATTAATGAGGTTGTTGTTTGTAAAAAACCCCATGCCGTATACTGACAAAGACTTGAAAAGCTATTTGGAAATATTGAACAACACGAATGCCCACAGAGTAAACTTTGACCCATCCGACAATGTTTTGAAAAATAAGACTAGTAAGTATAAAAACATAATCTCTAAGCTTGACCATCAGTCGGGCTCTGGTCTTCTCCCCATGAAGGAATATGTATATTGGGACGATCCGAACGAGCTCGTTGAAAGACTAAAATTACTTACCGCATCTGCATCAGCAGGACATACGGCGCACTCCAACGAAATTTTATCCTTGATTGAAGAACTTCGTGAGAGAGACATCATCGTGTAACATGGATCAAGTTGTGGCGGAACTCCATAAACCGGCAAGAAGGAATTTCCCAAGACGGCGTGTGATAATCAAAGGACTTGACGATCTGTGGCAAGCTGATATTGTAGAAATGATCCCATACTCACGTAAAAACAGTGGCTACAAGTATATACTGATGGTGATCGATACTTATTCAAAGTATGCATGGGCTCTACTCTCAAGAACAAGACGGCTAGTGTGGTTACCGACGCTATGAAGAGGATACTAACTGGTGATCGTGTTCCTAAAAATTTACAGACCGACAACGGGAGTGAGTTTTACAATTCAAAGTTTAAGACGCTCATGACTAACTATGGCATTAATCACTACTCAACATATACCCATCTGAAAGCATCAATAGTTGAGCGTCTCAACAGGACAATCAAGAATGCAATGTGGCAGGAATTCAGTAGACGTGGTTCACATAGGTGGATTGAACTTCTTCCGCAGTTAATGTCTGATTATAATAATAAGTGGCACAGCACCATCAAGATGAAACCGTGCGATGTTAAAGACAACTCACTACTTTCAACAGTGTACAGCCATATTAAGATGACTACTCCTGCAAAATTCAAAGTTGGTGACCATGTCAGAATTAGTAGATTTAAAGAAAAGTTTGAGAAAGGCTACTTGCCTAACTGGTCAACTGAAGTTTTTACCATCAGTAAAGTAAAATTAACAAATCCTGTAACTTATTTACTTAAAGATTATCAAGGTAAAGATATTGCAGGAGCATTTTACCAGCAAGAACTACAACTAACAAAACTTACAAGTACATTTTTGGTTGAACGAGTGATAAAGAGAAGGAAAAATATGATCTTGGTGAAATGGTTGGGTTTTGATAAATCACATAACACGTGGATTCATAAAAAAGATTTATTTAAAATGTAAAATACATTTTTTTCTTAATAAATAAACTTATTTTTTCTAACAATTGTGTTTTTTTTCCCTCCTTCAATTACGTTAATATAATGCAAATGAGCATACAGCTCAGCAAACTTACAATCTATGTACAGCATTACTTCTGTACACTTAGCCTATTTTACAAATATTTTTTTTTTCCAATTACGTTAATATAAAGCAAATGAGCATGTAGCTCAGCAAACTTAAAATCTATGTACAGCATTTCTTCTGTACACTATATTTAACAAACAAATTGTCATACAAAGCAATTCAGCAGCACCCCCCCAGCAGCCAATGAAAAAAAAATGAAAAGATTTTATTAACTCTAATCAAAAATATTAACAGCAGCCTATTTATATTTTATGCAGCATCCTAACTTATGTACATATTGATAAACTGAGAAGTAGATACAAGCATATCTACAGCGTCCTAACTTATCTACATATTTACAACATTAATAAACTGAGAAGTAGATACAGAAACTTGTAGTCCTAAGTTATCTACATATTTACAACATTGATACACTGAGAAGTAGATACAAACAAAAAAATATTCAGCGTCCTAACTTATCTACATATTTACAACATTGATTTTTTATGTAGATACCAAAATATTTACTAGTGTACATATTTACAAACTAGATACACGGATAAACGGTATATTTCCTCTTCACTCACACACTATATACACTTTAACACACAAACATTCACTAGGTACAGATTTGTGCCCCCACGGGAGGGTCTCTACCCCGTCGGGGAAAATATACCGCTTATCATCCGTTCTAGACAGACCCAGTTTGGAGATTTTAACGGTATTTACAACATGGAGGTCTGATGAAATTCTGTGTTGAATGTGGTAGCGAGGGGTTTCTCCATGGAGGCAATTGATGTAATCCTCAATTGTGAGTTTTCTGGTGACGGAACCGGCCAAACCTTTAGCCCGTCTACAGGTTTGGTCGGTTTCAAGCCGGAATGCGTACATTTTTGCCCGTAACCCAGCAAACTCCGAAACCAGGGTGCCATTCGCCTCGTCCTTCATAACACCGACAACCTTTTCATTATAGGGTTCTATCCTGAAACGGTTGTCGGTGCTATATCCGGACGTATCGAATTCCTCCCTGTTACGAAGCATCACTTCATATGGATCACAGTCCCTCACTAAGTAAATGAAGCTGTCTGTGTCCATGTAAAGTAATTTAGGGCATCTAAACTGAGGAATGGCGAATTCGTAATGAAAACGGTACATCCTCAGTTTAGAAAGGTCAAGAATGCACATCCCGACATATACTGGCTTATTGAAAGAATCCTAACTTTCGCCTTCTCCACGGCCACAAAGTCCTCATTGAAAATAGTTGCCCGTTTGAAGTGTGGTGAAGCGATATGTTTGCGGGCACCGCGGCGGCCCGCCCAGCTAGTACACAATTTCACGTCGCGGTGTTTTCTAATGTTCTCCATATTCTTTGCCGGAAAATTGAATTGTTCACCAGTTTATAAAAATCTCTCTCGAAATCTGTTTTGGCGTCACGGCGAGAACGCGTATTGACAGATATGTATTCTTTCAACCACGGTGACTGATTGAAAGATATTACCCGGTGTATTTCGGTCACCTGCAGCCCCCAGCCTAACATTGCTGGAGGCCTCGGGTATGGAGAACATACCGTACCTTGTTCTCCAGTGTGGTCATCAGCTTGGGGAGGGTAGAACCTTCTGGGCTTTGTGGTCTGGACATGGCGGCAGGTCTGCTAAACGTCGTGTGTTATCCTGAGGAATCGGAAGGTCCTATACCTCCAATAACGGAGTCAGCTGCAACGCTCATGAAATCTATGCTAGCAATCTCTTTAGCCGAAAGCCATTGAAACCCACTAGAGGGTAGATACTCCGACATGGCCCCAGCCGTAAAGATTGTTTACGTCGAAGTACATTATAAAATCTTCTAGACGCCTCGCGGTTGTACTCCGGCATGTACCTGTTATTTGCCTTCGCATACTGTGGACGCACTGGCAAATACCTCCGCGAATACCTCGTTCGAAAAAGAGCAGCATGTCGATATCCGTCAGAAGGTCCAGTTTCGACACGCGTGCTCCTTAACATAGCCTGCTACGAAAGGCCTGGGGATGTGAAATAGTGGGCGGGGTCCAGGGTGTACTTCCCCAAACATACACTCCCTAAATTCTCAAACAGATCTGCAAGTAGCCGCACATCTGTGTCCATGTACAGACTTGCATATTCTCCCAAAGTCTTGATCTGGAAAGTCCGCCACACCTTGTGTCGCGTGCTTCGTAATCTTCATCAGAAATGTGTGACTCCGACAACGAACTGTAGAATTTTGATCTTGGAGGAAGCGTGGCCTCGGTGAGCTTATCCCACGAATCCATGTATTCGTAGGGAAAGACACCCTTGCCGTTTAACTAATTGGAACTTCTCGGGATCGGTGAAATAAGCACTGGTAATGCTCATGTCACCGTCGTCAAGGGTTCCAACCAGTTTGTCTAATGGGGCCTGCATGAAACGGTACGAGTCCAGAAATCTTAAAGTGATTGAAGTATATTCAACCTTTTTAGAAAAAGAAATATATCGTTCTGTGTTTATGGGAAGCACATCCATCCCATCACCGTCGAGGTCGGATAAAGCCATAACTATAAAGTGAGCGTCATACCCAGAAAGGTTGTGAAAGAAAATGGGTAAGTACGTTGGATTTTTAAACTGCAAATTGCAGTCATTATGTGCAGCCCCCCTAAATTTACCTGTGATATGACAATGATCACGGACCTTGACAGTCCCCGGTTCAATGTCTTTCTCACAGATATGGCACACCGTAGCAGAAACAAACTTTGCTTCTTGCTCATCTGTCATTACAAGAGGAATACACCTCTTGTAAATTTTATCGACTTCTTGGCAAGCGCAACAAGTTGTTCCACAAGCCATTTCTCGGGATTTACGCCCGAGTAGGAGTCGAAACGCGACAGACTAGGCTCGTCTGGACAAACGACCTGGTATGCGGCAGCGAAAGGGACATGTTTCTGGACTCTAGTAGAGTGAGAGGCGTTGGGTGGAGGACTGCATGAATCATAAGGCTCTAATAAACTTTTCAAAGTCCGCGTAAACGACAACGGGTACACGCTGTTGGTGCACAAAATCCTTAAACTTTAAGGTTTTATCGTCGTCGCCGGGTAAATCAACTCTTATGATTAACCCTGAGCAATCGATTTCATGGCGTTCCAAGACATCTTTGCTACTGAAATGTTGCAGACCATCCTGTCACAAAAATATTGCCACCATTATGCTTGGACTAATGAAGATACTAACTAATGCTGACAAGTTGTGAATCCAACAATAATGGAATTTTCCAGTACCGTCAGTAATCATCAACATGTTTATGTGTTACCGCGTTTGTCTGCAGTGTGATGGAGGGCCCCGGAAACCACATGTTTACCATTATCTACATCCAGACCGAAAACATTTACTGAATAGTCTGGATTTTGCCTCTCGAATTTGGAAATGTCTGAGAGTTTTACCGGAAACTCAATACCTGAAAAATCGAAACTGTGGTTGGCGAAGGCTTGTCTATAATTTTCAATGCGATCTCCGTGTCTCTTAAACACCCTACTTGAGCAGCAAGAAGGGACCATAGAAAGCATAAGTCATCGTCTTTGTTGTTCACATTGACAACTGCATTCTTTCTACGGATATCAGCTGGCAGAGCAACATAGGAAGACCCACGATAAAATGGTTCGAATTTAGAAATGTTGATGTCGAGGGAGATGATTCTATCGAGAGTTTTGCCGCTGTCCCTTTCTTGAAACTCACACAATTTTACATTGAGCTCCGACTTCACATAGTTTTTATACCAATCAGACAGGGATGTGCTGCGCGTGACTTCACGCATTTTAGTAAAAAAACACATACGGACGGTTTTTAAAGCGGCTTCCTTCTGAATTTTGTATGTTGTAATCAGCCCCACCTGAACTTTTACGGACGGGGAGGACTGACTATCAACAATTTCGCGAAGTTTTTCAGTCAAAAGATCATGGCAAGCATCAATGTATTTAATAGGGTCAATGTAATTTAATGAATTTAGAATGGTACCGGTATAAATTCTACGTTCAAAAGCACTTTCCCGGTCTTCAAGGATCAAGCGCGCTGCTGGCAACTCACCCCCTGTTGCTGCATCGTTGTGGCTGCTAGATGGTAATGAACTATCAGTAATAGCTGCTGGGTGACTGCTGCTGGATGCCGGCCGCCACGACGACGTGCTAGCTTCAGGCTGGCGTGATGCTGTGGTCGGCTGCCATGTCGATGTGCTGGCGACGGGCTGGCGTGGCGACGGGGTCGGCCGCCACGATGATGTACTGGCGACAGGCTGGTGTGATGTCGGAGCGGGACGCCACGATGATGTATTGGCGACAGGCTGGCGTGATGCTGGAGTCGGCTGCCACGATGATGTACTGGCGACTGGCTGGTGTGATGCCGGAGTGGGCCGCCATGATGATGTACTGGCGACAGGCTGGTGTGATGCCGGAGTGGGCCGCCACGATGATGTACTGGCGACAGGCTGGCGTGATGCTGGGGTCGGCCGCCACGATGACGTGCTAGCACCGGGCTGGTGTGATGCTGGAGTCGGCTGCCACGATGACGTGCTGGCGACGGGTCGATGAGGAGCAGCGATAGGCATGCCAGGACCTGCTGCCGTGGCCGGCGTTTCCCAGGGTCGCCACAGTGGTGGTGGGGCAGGATCATTCCTGTTGACGGCGGCAGGCTCATTTGCGGCCGACCCCTGTATACCGGAACCTGAAACAGAAAAAAAAGGAAAATTTTAGTAACATTGAAAAAAAAAAAATAAACATGTAAACAAAAAAAAAAAATAATTATTCAAAGAAGTAGTATTGACTTACCAGTAATTCTATGGTTCCGGCGTGTAGGCGAATCTCCTGCGGGTATCGGTGGTGTGGAAACATATTGCACCACAGACTGCGCCGGTATTATCCATCCCGGTGATGATGGTGTCGGTGGTGCACTGGATGATGGTAAGCTTCGAAATGACGGCGCATGGCCATCTAAGCTCCACTGTGATGAATCTGAAACAGAATAAAAAAAAATATTTAGTAATATGAAAGAAAAACAAAATTATGTAATATGAAAAAAAAAAAAAATATTTGCACTTACCATTAGAAGTTGGTCGTTGCCGTTTGGAGTTAGAAAGTAATGGAGTCCCATCGCGTTTATTACGCTGCTGACTAGAAGTCGCTTCCATATCTGAAACATAAAAAAAAAAACGAATATCAGTAACAAAATAAACATGGAACAACATTAAAAAACAGATAAATATACAACTTCTATGACTGACATACCTTCAAAACTGAAAATTTCGAAATCGCCACATTCTGCAGACAGAAAAAAAAAATGAAATAGAAAAAAATATAACTTTATAAAAAATAATTACAAGTTAAAAATTAAAAATGCTTACCACCAATTAGTTCATTGGTTGCAATATTTAGAAGTTCATCAATTCCTGCAAAAAGAAAATAAACCAATGATATAGCGGCAAAACTAGCAACACCTAACTGTATAATGAGCAATCACTAAAAAATTCATACCATAATCATCAAGTTGGCTTAACTCTAAAAGTGCCGCCATATCTGTGAAAGAAAACATAATATATAGTATACATTTAAGATGATAATATATTTTATGCTATTTTAGAAAAATTTACACAAGTGTGATTGAACTTACCTTCGTAGTTGAAGAGATCTTCGGACATGGTTACTGGAATTCAGAAGAGCGAGAGAGAGACAACCTTACTCGTCGAACTGCGGAGCAGAAGTGATTCTGGGATGGCTGACGCAGGCTTCTTATACATCTCGACCGGGCAGGCGTGAGCCTGTTCAGACCAGTCGTACAAGCAATGACCGTTGCGCGCTGCGCGCGGCTTCATGGGGTTGGGAGTAGCTAGGTGGTCTAACAAAGAACAATAGAAGGGTCAGCTGCTTCGCATCTGTGTGGATGACGGTTAGTGAGATCACTTGACATTGAACAATAATGATTAAGATGATGTCCAGAAGTGGGTAGTTGATCTAACAATATACCATAGTTCCTCACATTACATTACTATGAATAGAAACCCCTCTCAACTCGAACTGTGTGTAGTGTTGGAGTATTAAATGTGGAATGAATAAACGCAAGGACTGCATGCTTCATACATTGGGGAACATTTTTAGAGTGGATCGTTTGACATATCAATTCAACAATACACGCAGTCGCGATCGATATGACGTCCATAAGTGGGCTGTGAATAGAGAAGTCTCTCAACTCAAACTGCGTGTAGTGTTGGAGTATTAAATGTAGAATGAATAAACGCAAAGTCCGCATGCTTCATACAGTAGGGTACTTTTTTAGAGTAGATCGCTTGACATATCAATTCAACAATACTTTTTATTCATGAATAGGAGGCTGTTGGAATATCAACTGAAGCTGTGAGCGTTAGTGTAAAGGGTCGAGAGTATTGGTACTCGTATTTTTTTTTGGACCCCACGCAGTAACGCCGCATACGTTATAGAAACCTCACTCCCCCCAGCAATACAAAGCGTGGCTCAGAGCCCCAAATTTAAGATCAGCTATCAAAAGTACAAGTTTTTTAAAAAATATTAAATTTTAATTGGAAAGGTTATTTTCATAGAATTATCACGATATAAACATTTTTTTTCTCGCGTTATGTAAAGAGTAGAAATTAAAAGCTTAATATTACGCGAAATGAAGTTGAGTTACAGGCTGTGCAGCTGACGCATTCGAGTGCCGATAACAAAAGGGAGCATTGTGTTAGACTCGACCCCTCTTTAGGGCAGCAACCTCTGGCTCAACGAGCGAAATTTGTTATCAGCTATCGGAAATATTGTTTTTTTTTAAAGTATATTTATGTAAATAGAAAGTTCAGTTTTTTACAATCAACGCTGTATAAATTTTATCATCGTACTTAGTGTGATTGGGGTAAAAATGACGTGCTTAATATTACGTTAAATGAGCTTTCAGAAATGTGTTTTCGTCGTATGTTTAAGACATTAATTCCTAACTTAAGAAAGAAACCTCATTGGTTTAAATCGCATTTTATTAAGCGCTCAATATAAAGTATAATGCTTATCCCGTCCATCGAATGCCGTCAAACAACGATCGCTGGTTCGAAACCCCGTCTGAGCATCCATATTCTCGTTCGTCGCATGTTTTAAAGACATTAATTCCTAACTTAAGAAAGAAACCTCATTGGTTTAAATCGCATTTTATTAAGCGCTCAATATAAAAGTATAATGCTTATTCCCGTCCATCGAATGCCGTCAAACAACGATCGCTGGTTCGAATCCCCGTCTGAGCATCCATATTCTCGTTCGTCGTATGTTTAAAGATGGTTTATATCGCATTTTATTAAGCGCTCAATATAAAAGTATATTGCTTATTCCCGTCCATCGAATGCCGTCAAACAACGATCGCTGGTTCGAATCCCGTCTGAGCATCCATATTCTCGTTCGTCGTATGTTTAAAGACATTAATTCCTAACTTAAGAAAGAAACCTCATTGGTTTAAATCGCATTTTATTAAGCGCTCAATATAAAGTATAATGCTTATTCCCGTCCATCGAATGCCGTCAAACAACGATCGCTGGTTCGAATCCCCGTCTGAGCATCCATATTCTCGTTCGTCGTATGTTTAAAGATGGTTTAAATCGCATTTTATTAAGCGCTCAATATAAAAGTATATTGCTTATTCCCGTCCATCGAATGCCGTCAAACAACGATCGCTGGTTCGAATCCCGTCTGAGCATCCATATTCTCGTTCGTTGTATGTTTAAAGACATTAATTCCTAACTTAAGAAAGAAACCTCATTGGTTTAAATCGCATTTTATTAAGCGCTCAATATAAAGTATAATGCTTATTCCCGTCCATCGAATGCCGTCAAACAACGATGGCTGGTTCGAATCCCCGTCTGAGCATCCATATTCTCGTTCGTCGTATGTTTAAAGATGGTTTAAATCGCATTTTATTAAGCACTCAATATAAAGTATATTGCTTATTCCCGTCCATTGAATGCCGTCAAACAACGATCGCTGGTTCGAATCCCGTCTGAGCATCCATATTCTCGTTTTTTTTTTCCTAAAATCACTCCAGGCGAATATGGACTGGCAAAAGACCAATAGAATCGACAGCTGGTACTAGGGTGGTGAAGCTGAGGTTACCTCTGGTTCGAATCCCCGTCTGAGCATCCATATTCTCGTTTTCCTGAAATCACTCCAGGCGAATATGGACTGGCAAAAGACCAATAAAATCGATAGCTGGTACTGGGGTGGTGAAGCTGGGGTTAGTGTAGGAGATGGGGGAGGGAGGGGGAGGGGAGGAAAAGGGGGCGTGGTCAAGGACAATAGGGGTGTAACTGAGGTTAGTCAAGTGGTCCTCATGTCAAGTGGTTAGTCAAGTGGCCCTCAAGTCAAGTGGTTAGTCAAGTGGGAGGGGGGAGAACAATAGAGGTGTGAAAATGATTGACAGGTGGGAGGGGGAGAACAATAGAGGTGTGAAAATGATTGACAGTTCTTTTGTGTGGGCACGCTCCCCCAATTTATACCTACTAATGTAGGAGGGTCATCCGGAAAGAAGCATCCTTTTAGAGCCGTGTACAGCGCTGGCGTCTCAAGTCACCATTCAAGGTCTGCTAATTGACAATCCGCTTACTGTGTTCGAGGTTCTGTTCCGCTGTTATGCCTTTTCATGTTTCAGCGAGCTTTTAAACTGTTCAAAATTGAGAGCGTTCTAAATTATTTAAAGTGAAATGTGTTACTCAATTCTTTAACATAAGATACTTGATGAATGAGTCAGTGGAGTGACATACGCTTGTTCACCAGTCAAACCCGAAAAATCCTAGAACTATCCATCAACTCGACGACTCATCGCCATTGTCTTCTAGGACCGACATGTTGTTTTTCTCTTTGATTGATTCCTCGAGGAGCCACCATTAACACCAATGCGTATTGGGAAATTCAAAATCTGCGGCGATATCTGTTGTCTGGTGACGTCGTGCTACTCTACGACAATCCTAGACCTCACACAACAACAACTTATGTTCAATTTTTAATTGGATGTTTTCAACCAGCCACGGAAGAACCCATATTCGGATCATCCTGATTATCATATTTTTACAAAATTGGAAGACTTTTGGGAGGAACCTCTTTTCATAGTGATGACGACATCAAAGAACGATTCGCTACTTAATGAAATGGCGGCTGGGGGTTATGAGGCAGGGATAAAAGAACTCATTACATGATTTGAAAAGTGCTTGCATGTATATAGCGACTATAAAGAAAAGTAGTGTAACTTTTATTTATGTAAAATAAAAAGTTACTTTTCAAATATTTACTCCTGTTTTTCTAATTATTAAACTTTTACTACTTCCCGGACGATTCTCGTAGAAGTGAGTGAGGTATAAATAATGTTAATATAACATACAAAAATAGTTAGGGTAATAAATGTATCTAACGTTAGTGTTATTAATATAACTAACGAATCAATTGCTTTCAGCAGAGCAGAGTAAACTTAAAAGTGTCCTGTTTAAGAATTGAAACGTCAAATGACCAACCTGGCAATGTTGTTGTTATTGTTAGGGGTTTATGGCGCGTCAATAGCGGGGTTATTATAGCCCTAGCAAACGCTGGCAACGTTTTTTAAAAATCTGCCAATATTACTAGATAAAGAGCTCACATACTGTAGGTCAGTCCTAGCATTTTCACATTAACAAAACAAGCCATAGCTATGTTAGAGATGATCAGTTTCAAGGAGCATAACCTTTTCAGACGAAACGGGTTTTCGAACCGTTGCCCTCTCGATGCAATTGTGTGTATAGGTGTAAGTTAAATTCTGTTTCTATTATCAGCGGCCTGAGGAATCTGCTCTTAGTTTCTTTGCTGTGCTAATGCCGTTTTGGAATTGAAAAGGAACATCCTGCAAATTGCGTATCCGACAATGTGACTCGATGCTCTGAGGCGCCGCACACTGGATAGTTGGAGGTAGAACTGGACCGTGCACGAGCCGACGTGATTGCGGTTCTTACACTGTTTCCACAGCCATCAAGGCGAATACCCGGGCGGTTCCCCCATCTCCGTCTCATAAATTACACACATCCAAAAAAATACACACAACACATTTCGCAGACAAACGGCAACACTTCACTTCTTCTTCTATCAGCACGTAGTACGATGTGAAAGTAGGTACATAATGCTTGGCGTCAGCAAGGGCATTCGGCCGCAAAAACAAAGCTTCAAATTTTGAGCATGTCAATAATGAGAAAAATTTATCAAAGGCAGCTGAACCCATCCCCTCCTCTTTAATCTTGGGAAAAGGTGGTAAGTAGAAATTACGTAACGTGCGCTCATAACGTCTTCACCGTGGAATGTTTGGGACATATTCAATGCCCCAATTGTCTCTGTGCGTGTGCTTGTCGCTTCCTTTTGGTTTGATTACACGTAAACTGTATGACGTTTCAAATAATGACGTGATAACATTGTGGAGCGGAAATGGGGAGGTGAAGAAGCTGCACATTGATAATTATTCAGAAATATCAGACTGACGGGATCGTTCAGAATTGTTTGCAATCGTAAAACATGCAGTGCTAATCGCGTGTCAGCTGGATTTGATTCTGCGATCGTTAAAATAAGCTAATCGTTGGCAGTCGTATTAAAAATGGTCTCTGGTCGTCCTTAGGTTATTACTGTATTACCTTGTCATTGATAAGTTTAAGAGATTAAATGAAGTGTTTAACTTCAGCGGAATTGTAAACCACTTTCCAACAGAAAATGATACATCTTCGAAAATATCAATATAATTTTCATAACTGATAAGTTCTTTGTCTCGATTATGTCACCAGCCTTTTTCAATATGTACACACCAAAGACTAAAGAAGGAGGTCTTGAAAAAGCAAGGAAACTTATGGTAGATGGTATAAAACTAAAAGCCGTGTATTATGGGGATAACATAATGAGTGGGGTTGGCGGAGCCAGAAGACCTGCAGGTTGTGATGGAGGATATTGTAAAAGACGGAAAATATTTTGAAATAGAAATAAATCTCTGAAGACAAAGGTAATGAGAAAACTAAAGTTCTTTAAATATATGGAAGACAACGTAAAATCGTTCAAGTGTTTAAGAATCTCAGTCACTTGGAATGGAAGTTGTATGGAAGAAGAAAAAGAGTGATATTTCAGTGGGAAAGAAAGTTTTTGGCAAAGTATTTTTTTTTTATAGGAATGAGGGCCCCTGTTGAATTAAGAAGAGTTCTGCCAAATCTGTTACGGAGTGTGGCGAGGTATTGATCAGCGACGTGGAAAATAAATAAGATTGAAAAAAGTACTTCGAAAGGTTTTTGCTGTACGATTCGTCAATGCCAAAATCGTCAGAGCATTTAGAAATGTGGGTGTCGAGAAAAATGGAAAAATTTAAATGGGGAAAACAATATGACGATGTTAGTAGAACGTAAGTACCTGATGAGGATAATATGAAAGAAAAAAATCGTCTTCGTTGGATCACATGATACATAGAAATTTTCTTCAGAAGATTACCGTAGAAGGAAAAATAAAAGGAAAAAGGTGAAGCAGAAGAAGAAACTTTTGGAATGTTAACAGACACCAAAGAAAGCAGAAGCTGTAACCAGATGTACAGGACAGGTAGAAATAGAAGTTCGGTTGATATAAAACATTTTGCAACTTCGCTATTCACGTCATCTTCTTCTTCACCACATTTTCCCGACTTTTGGGATCGGTGGCCTTGTCAAATTTGGAGCTTTGATTTTATGGTCTCATGCCCTTGCTGACGCCAAGCATTTTGCACCTACTGCCAGGTCGTCTCGTACTAAGTGCTAATGGGGGATGTGTAGTGTTTCCATCTGTTTGTGAATTGTGTAACTTTTTTCTTTATGTGTGTGTGACTTTTGTCTGTGAGTTGTGTAGTTTGAGGCATTCACCTTGAGGGATGCGGAAAACCGCCTGATTAGCGCAGTCAGGACTCCGGTACGATGGGGCTTGTCTCGTACCTCCCAGATTCAGTGTGTAACGCACTAAGCTCCATTGGCTGGTAACTTCAGTATTCACTGCCCTTGCTAAATATGTGATTAGAAAATTTTTACAGTTTTATGCGAAAAAGTCGATTAAAAATTAAAACTAATGATGATTCAGAAATCAATAGACATTAGTTTAAGTATAAGAGTACTATATATAGAAGTCAAATAAATTCTTAACTACCCGATATACGTGCTTGTTAAATTTGTGTATGCTTGGATTACGTTTTACCACATTTCATGAATTGTTATTAATATAATTATTTCTAAAAATTATTTGTCATATTGTTTCTACGATTCTGTAACGTGGGATCAAGAGAACACGTGTTTTCATCGTGTTGTGAATCCTATCCAGTGAGGTTGAGTATTCTACTGTATGTAGCCGCCCGTGGTAAGTGGGACTTAGTGCGCTTCAGACAGTAAATAAGCGTCAGACATATAATTTGTTTTTCATATCATCTTGGGCTATGGGATTGGTCAAATTTGGCTTTTTCGTTTGTTTTGCATTCGCTTATATTTGTGTTCCAGTTCTTTGAACTCGATTTTTTTCGGCTAATCATTTTGCTTGGGATCACGCATATTGCTGACATATTTTAAAACTGTCACAGTTAAGTGAGGAGCATATTTTATGTTTTTCTTTCAAAATACAGTTTCGAAAATTATTCGCAGTTATTTCTAGAGCTGCAGGTTTTGAGTGAACTGACTGTGTGTACCGCCCGGTGGACTGGTGTTTCGGACGCTGCGGGCTCCCTGCCGCAATGCGGCGGACTCCACCGCCCACCTTGTACCTCGCCTACTCTCACTAATTGTGACCGCGCACAGAAATAAATACGTTATGTGCTGATGAGTACAACTTCAGGCAAATGTTAGCTGGCCTTGGCACTAATAAGACCTGACTCTTGGCAGAGATCACTGAAGCACATTAACTGTTCCTAGCTGGTTTGTGTTGCAGTGGCTTTCGTCATCCGTTACTTAATAAGAATAGTGTAGGATTTGGTACATAATTCGTAAGCATAACAATGAGGCCCAAACACCTGCGTTAAAGCCTCCACAATGTGTTCCGAATAAGGCAGATGTAGTAGTTGACGATTCGTCCTTTAGATGTTAATCGCGGGATTCACGTTTGAAAACGTTTTGAGACAGGTTGCCTCATATATGGCCTGCAGGTTTGTCACTTTTATTTCCTTCCTCCTATATAAAGGATGACATCACCACTTAACATGCTCTTACCACAATTCCCCGCAGCATTATTTGTAGAAAACGTACTCGCCCCTCCCAACCAGTATCATTTGGGATAGTAATATTTGTTTAATTGCGTTACCAACCCAGTTTATATGCTTTACTCTGTTGGTAATTCGCTCTGATCTGTTAATTATTTTTCCTTTATTAAATATAGGGAAGTAGAGAGAGAATAAAAATAACAATGTACGATATTTATTTAGAAATTTTGATGATTCTGCGGCACCCTACATCAGTTTTCAGTATATAGAGCATTTCTCGGATGAGTTATACTAACTTTATATAAAAAAAGAAAACCTTTAAATCTTTTTCTGTATGGTTGTCATTTGAGTACGTCTATGTATTTTATTTCCTTGATTGCAGCTTGATCTATCTTCATTTTGTTTCAATAATGATCTTATTTACGGCGTATTTCACATTAACGAATGTGATAGGACCAGTGTGAACCTGTGATTTTTTGGCTGTTCAGTTAGTAACATTTTCCATAAACAAATAATTCTTACAATAATATTTTCTGTACCATACAATTTAGCCAACCTCTTGAAAAAACCGCAACGAGCGTTGCGGGTGAACGGTAAAGCTCTGGCCTCGCGTTCGAGAGGACGAGGCTTAGAATCCCCTTCCGACCATCCAGAATTCGTTTACCCATGGTTTACAGAAAGCACTCCAGGCGAAAGCCGGGATGTTTCCTTCAGAAGACCATGGCTGAATTCCTTCTCGTTCTTGCCCCCAGTTCTTTCCTGCCTCTAATGGCCTCCACGTGGACGAGGCGAAAACCATAAGCAAGAAAAAAATAGAAAGCACTCGTCCTTTTCGTTTTCTTCTTTTTTATTTGCTTCTTCCATTTTATACCTAGCATCAATTCATACGCTTTCTTCCTGTCTGTCGTTTCCGTTGGATTATCAACGTTGGGCAACTTTTCATGGTCCGTAACTTTTGTTATACTTTTCAGTAGAATAGTGTTTTCCTTTAATTCCCCTACACACTCAGTATAACCTCCAGTTACGCTACAGCTATCCATCGACTGCTTGTTTGTCTTTTCATTCTTCTTGTTTTTACTGTTAAATGGACCTACTTTTTTACTTCCTGAAAACAATCGGACCGCTTTCTTCTCTGCAAATTTTGTCTCTCTAGTTCTTTCTTAATGCCTCGTCTAGGAACTGCCAGCACGCATCACAACCTCTTACCTCTCATAACTCTCATTGAAATTGCCCCAACCTCTTCTCTCCTCCATTGTTCTCTTTCTGGAACAATTCTCAGGCATCTGCCTTCCTTCATTGAATAGTTTTATCTTTGCCTATCTCCCGACCTCATTCCGACGGAAACATGTCGCTTGTCTATGCGACATACTGCGTCAAAATGGTCGGCGACATTGTGCCATTGCTGCACCAATACCTTTTCTTTCACACTCCTAGGATCAATCATTTCGTCAATGTCAATCGGGTCATCTAAATAATTCAGCTCTTTTAGCATTTTCTCACAAAAAAATCTTACAAATCAATTCGCTTACTTTACTCTTCAATTTGCTTTACTTCTGTATCAACCAATAATTATTTAGAAACAAAGTTTCGAAGTCTTCTTACCTCAAGCAATTCGCAACACCTTCACAACCCCAGCTAATATATTATTTACGTAAGTAATTTTATCATTTTCTTTTGAATAAATCGGCAGATCATGCGTTCAAGAATACCACAGGATGCATTTTACCTTCAGGATAGAAGATGTCTTCCGGTAACTTCTTACTTATCACTTTGGTATAACAAGATGCCATTTCAATCTGCTGCAGCTGTATACTTTATTGTTCTTGTTGTAAGATTTTCAGTTGTTTAGTTTCACGATGTAAACCATGTATTCTGCTCCATTGTGCTCTCGTTCCATCCTTAACTTTAATTATTTCTTGATCTATTTCTTGTATCTTAAATGCTTGCATTTTTTGTTTTCGTCATGTGCTTCCTCAATTTTTTCATAACCATAAACAATAGTTTGTTTTTATTTATTTTTTGCTCGGATGCATTAGATACTTTATTTCTATTTAAACCAGATGTCGCTATGCCCACAGCAGTTATTTCCCTAAGCGTTTCCAACAATTTATTTTCGTAGGAACTATCTGAACCGATATCATTTAATTCAGCCTCTAAAAGACCTTCTTCTGCTTTTCATTAAAAATCAGTATTACTCCCCATTTTCCCTACAATTACTCTTATTATATCAAGAGTGTAGCATGTTAACACAGCTAGATTACTATAAATAAAAACGCTGACGCTGCCATATTTACTAATCACCAGCTGTTCTTAGCGGTAAAAATGAAAACCAAACAGAATACAAACTGTAGATTTAACCTAAAATTATTCTGTAGTATATACACATCATTCTAACTTCAGATCTATCTCTTTTTTGCATCGAAAATATAAACACAGTTTCACACTAGCTCTCAGTGTGATTTACACTGGTAACCTGTGATGGACACTTTCCACGTGTTACTTGGTGACCAAAACTTAGAAAAAATATATATATTTTTACAGGAGTGTTACTTCCACTTCTTTCATAAAATCATTTTAATGATCACAGCAAATAATAACAATGAAACAGCTGAACTACATCTAGCTATTTCGTTATTCATAAATGGAAGTCTAACTAGGGTGAAATATGTGGGGAATTTATTGGCTAAGGTTCTACTTTAAAATACAAGTTGCAGTGATGGTATTACAAACGAACTGAATATAATTGGATTGATCATTTTTTTAAATAAGTTATACGCCTAGTCTGTATGATAAATTGGTTCCGAAGTTTCGTTTGTTAGAATATATTCATGTGACAAGTGTAGAACAATTTCAAAGGTCTTTCGACTTGTCATGCTTTCACCTCTCGAATCTGAACCAAGTAACACTGTAGCGCCCGTAAAATTTTCTGCTTTAGTACCCAAAGCCTTCAACATTAAAGGCGATTGCCTTATCCACTGCTCATAATTTGCATTGTTTTCACCAAAGCACGATCCAGATGCATTTCTTCCCGTCCCTACAACATTTAATGTATGTTGGTTGAATGATGTATTTTTCGAATCGAATCGTTACAGAAGTCTATTATCGGGGAAGTATTTTATGATCTTCAAACCTGACTGGTTTCTCTTCATCGGAGGTAGAGTTATGCGGTCTCCAGAGGGCCATAGAAATTAAAACTTTGAAAGTTATTTATTTAAGAATAGTAACATGAATTAGGAAACTTATGAGCTCTTACTTTTCACAATATTCTCTTTGCCCTTTAGTGAACTGAGCAAGAACAGAAAATGTAAAATGTAATCCCTACCACCACCCAATTCCTCCCTCCCCCACCCCTTCTTAAAATTTAAATAAGAATATTGGTTTCAGCTTTTTAAGTGAAATAAGAAATAATGTAGAGTATCAGAAATGAGTATCTCGCATCTCGCGACTAATTTAGGATGCTGACCTTTATTTTAAAGAATCGCTTTTTACAAATTCATGCGCGGACAAGAAAACCAGTACCCAAGTGTTGACTGTCCACGCTGAATAAGCAACGAATTTATCTGAAAGAATGAACACGCGAACGAAATCTGTGTAAGCTTAGAATTATAAACTTTAATGTGAATTTATTTGTAACTATCTGTTGCCCGCAATTTCCTTTAAGTTTACTGTTATTGTTGGGATTAAACCAATCGTGTCACAGTTAATACGTCACCAGCAAGGGGGAAAAATGTAACTTGATTCCTCCGAATAATATGGTGCTGTTCGTACTCTGAAATCGCTATTAGCTTAAACCAAATACGACCAGTATTTCAAAAAAAAAAAAAAAAAAAAAAAATTGAAACTAATTTGTGGACAATTTTATCTTAAAGTTCTTTACGACCTTATGTTAAAGTGAAACGGATTATTTCATCAGGAGCTGCAGCACATTATTCAAAACCCCACGAAAATCCGACTTTTTTTTATCAAAAATATCTGTTGATAATTCAAATAATGGATGCTGTAGCTTTGCGCTAAGCGTGATGGGTGAGTGGTAAAATTCCAGGTTCCCATACGGAAGGATGCAGGCTCTAATCCCCGTCCGACCCTCCAGATTTCGGTTTTCCATCGCGAATATTGGGATGGTTCCCTCAAAAAGGCAATGGCCGAATACTAATGTGGTTACAAAAACTTAAAAACCTTATGCCAGAATTAGTGCTATATACATTACAGTGCTAGAATAGTGTTTCGTTGCTTGCAGAAAGCCAGAAAGAGACATATAGATTTTAATTACACATATGTGTGCCGAGTTTTACCTTATAACCTTTCTAAACTTTATTTAGGATATTTACATGACGTGAACCGCTGGGAACAGTATATCTGGTTGGAATGATCGGTAAGGGAGCAGCACTTTACTATCTAGGTACTTCATATTGTTCTGGAGGGAGGGCACACTTTGTCTCCTTACCTTTATATACATAGCGTGATACTGCTTGTACTATCGTATCTACCTGTAGTTATAGATATGATTGTTTCGTCTGTTTGTATCATGCACGAGCAGCTTAATTCTGAGTTTCCGTCATATAAAAGTTAGAGCTACTAAAATGCTGAAATGATATTTTTCGATGTAGAACTTTTTTCTAATAATTAATCGTTTTGATGTATAAAAACATTTATTCTCTTGCCACGATTAACGAGGTAAGCTGATCTCAGTTTTGGTGGTGGAACGAATTTCCATCTACCAGTATTGGGGTAGCGTTGCAGAATTTAGATAATACGTAGTCGATATGCAGGGTGATTAAGGAGAAATGGTAAATATTGAAGGAGGTGGTAGTATGAACAATATTGAGTAAAAAAGTTCATATGAACATCTGTCCGATTTCAATTCTTTATTGGAGATACAGGTGCTGGAATGTTATGCATAAAATAAACCTCAGAAAATGATCAAAAACACACAAATAACTCATGGAAGTACTTTATTCATGCAGAAACACACGCATATTTTACAAAAGTATAAATTAAATGTTCGAAAATCCCACTATAGACTCCTATACACTTTGCAGCTCTATTCGCAGCAATACGTGTAGCTCTTTTGAGTACGCCTAGGTGTACTTTTATGAAGGTAACAGTGTTTACAATGCTAACGAGTAATTCGTCTCTTGTGTTTACTTTTTCTTTGTACACTTCGTTTTTCAACCATCCCCACACCCAAAAATCTAATGGGGTAAGGTCCGACTGCAGGCATCAATAAAGTGTTTCAATTTGTGTATTGAAGACTATTGTGAGATTTCCAAACATTTAATTCAAATGGTTGTAAAATATGTGTGTGTTTTTGCATGAAAAAGTACTTATTTATGTGCTCTTCAGTATATTAAAAACGCCAACAAAAAACATTGCTTCATCACGGCACCAAATCAACTTACGTGACTGTCTAAATTTCTGCATCTCAAACAATTCACAATCAGGGATAGAAATTTATTCAAATCTTCGTTTTGAAATATTACGAATTATCAGGCATTTATAAAAATAATTTCACTTGTAATGAACTCTAATAATTATTTTCTTTGTACGTTAAATGATGATAAATGTTTGATGTACTCTCTCTTTTCCAGGTATGCTTGAGTTCCAGTGTTCAGTGACTTGTTGGACCTATTTAGGTAGGACTGTGCGACGAATACTATGTTAATATTTTTAAACTGTTAATGAAATGGTTCATTCGATTTTTAAGATAAAAAGGAAAAGAAGCTATTTGAATCCGAATTCTAACTGGAATTTTTAAGATTGTATAAACTTCGGGTTTAATAGTAAAATCGTTTGAAATGGTGTTTTTTTTTTTCGGCCACGAGCTACGTCGTAATTTTAATACAAATTCAATGTCTCTCTACATCTTGAGATTAAACATAGTTTTGGAAACATTCTACGCCAATTTGTTTTGTGGAGTTCATTAACACCGAAACTGTTGAAGAATTTCTTTAATAGCTATAATTCTAATGGTGTCACGGAAAATTGAAATTATAGCTGTCTATCGGTTGTTACTAATATGAATTGCTCAGCTACAAAAGCTCTTTTCCAATTGTAAGTAGTATGTAGAAAGAAGTAAATATTCAGGATTATGTTTCAGAATAATACTAGATACTGTAAATAAACTTTATAAATTTTCAGCATTGATGATCCTTAACGAGAGGCTAAATGCCCAAGTCATTAAGTCATTAATAAAACAGTTACATTAGCATTATATTTAACACTTCAATGTAGGAAGCAACTGGTGAATATGGACTTGCAGCGGCATGGTCTGAATTTAGTACGTGTTTTTATACGCACACTGGAGTATTCATCGACTTAATGACTTAATTGATTGTTGAGTTATTAGTGCCCTTGTAGTCAAGATTACTGCCCAAAGATGCACTAGACTATCTTTGTAATGTATCCGTTAAATTTTTCCCATTAAAACAACTGTTACAGCATTTTTCATAATATTTAGGGCTTTTCTATTTTAATTAATTCATTTCCATGCTGTTTTATTTAAGATTGGTATGATGCAGTAATTAATCCACATCATTGTCTTGATGTAATAGAAGAAAATTTAAAATTTGGAAGTAATAGGAAACTATAAAACAAATTAAGTGGACGAAACAACTGTTTTCAGAAAATGATTGGTGAAGAATGGCGCTTATGGAAAAACCTTACGTAACTAAAACATCGCACGGTGTTGAATATTTTAAGACATGCGGATTTATTTATTATTGGGTATAGCAGATGAAAACAAGTATACTGGAGGACAGGGAACCTATGATTTAGATTATTGACGTTGATTATATAGTTGAAGATTAGCGAAAATATAAGCTCAGGATGGAAAACTTGAAGGATTGGATCAAACCACATACACGACGAAAAAAATAGACACAAGCAAATACCAAGGATTGCTTGGTAGACAGTAGCACCCCACTTTAGGATATTTGCCGTACGTAGATATGGCCACCGAGCGTGATGGTTAAGCGGTTACGATCTGGCCTGGCATTCGGGAGGATAACAAATTAATTATGCCTGCACGCAGTGGTTCTCCAGTCGTATTTAACACAATATAAGTGGTATTCACCACTTATGATCAATTGGTACCAATCTGAACGTGTCTCTCATGACACTCACTACACTTTCAATATTCGTCGATAATCATTCACTGTTAAATGTAGTCCATAACGTGGAATCCGAACCAAGGAAACGTTTTGGCGTTACTTCACATACAGAAAGCTGGGTTTACCAGATGTGAACAACGGGTTAAAGGCCTTTGAAAATCCCAGTCGATATTGGGGTTCCAACCAAGGATCATTTAGAACGCATTCAGACGCCTTGACCACTGAACCACCAGACCGCTTATGTCTCTAATCCATTGCTTTCAGTACTAAACTACGGTAATGTCATCAGAATCGAAGGATATTCTGGACTGCACGTTGTTATCACCAGCCAGCTGCAGTTTCTTCCAAAACGTTCACCTATTGTGCTGTTTGTGAAACTTTACTGCTAAACGTACGAGTACTAAGCTCTATCAGAAGACTGACAGGTCTTTATTCCTTATTTACCTGTAAAGGCAAAGTTATAAGATGGCAGTAACTCTTTCGAACAGTTTGTACTGCGGAAGCTTAAAGTTACAAAATAATTTCATAAATAATTTCATATTTGATTTGCGTGTTCTGTTTGCAACTAAATAAAAAAAAAATTATTGCTCCCTTACGTGTTAGATTGTTAGAACATACATTTTCATGAAGTTGGTGATCCTTTTTTTAATACAAAGTTGAGATCAAAATATGTTTTTTGAAACATCTTGACGTATCCATGAACTTTAATTTCTTTACACACTTCCGCAATAAACAAGTGAAGAAAGAGATAGATTACTGATGAAATCTATTTTTTATTAAGATGTTATTTCAGTCTGACATTCTTTGAAAACAAAATTTACACACTGCACAGCATGGGTGGATATGTTGATGTTACTCCTGTATTAGTCTTAATCTTTTTTCAGGAAAAGTAAAGAAAAAATAAAAGAGGACTTTTTGGTTGTTCCCTAAAAATTACAAAAATAGTTTCTTTGCTAAAGGATCTAATGATATGAAATTACTCTCAATAAATGAATTCGTACTGTTCGTACCGTTATAATTTTTTTTAGGAAAAGGTCAATGAAACAATGTACATATTCTACTTTAGCCATGTTAACGTTATAATCGCCAAGATTACAAAGGTAATATATATATATATATATATATATATATATATATATATATATATATATATATATTACAAAAAGGTACGGCCAAACTTTCAGGAAACATTCCTCACACACAAACAAAGAAAATATGTTATGTGGACATGTGTCCGGAAACGCTTACTTTCCATGTTAGAGCTCATTTTATTACTTCTCTTCAAATCACATTAAACATGGAATGGAAACACACAGCAACAGAATGTACCAGCGTGACTTCAAACACTTTGTTACAGGAAATGTTCAAAATGTCCTCCGTTAGCGAGGATACATGCATCCACCCTCCGTCGCATGGAATCCCTGATGCGCTGATGCAGCCCTGGAGAATGGCGTATTGTATCACAGCCGTCCACAATACGAGCAAGAAGAGTCTCTACATTTGGTACCGGGGTTGCGGTGAATCGAGGAAGTACAGTACATACTAACGAAACTAAAATGAGCTCTAACATGGAAAGTAAGCGTTTCCGGACACATGTCCACATAACATATTTTCTTTGTTTGTGTGTGAGGAATGTTTCCTGAAAGTTTGGCGGTACCTTATATATATATATATATATATATATTTATCAATGGAATATTATAACGAATTCTGTTGTAGTTTTGGCTGATAAATTCGAAAATTACTTCCAGTTTTTTTACTGTACTCATCTCCATTTGGCTCCATTACATTGCGAAACATATTTTCAATATAGTACATGGGCTGATATCAGTTTTTTTAGGGAAATTAAATTATTCCATTTCTTCAACAAACTTTTTTTATTCGCAAAAGAGGCAAAGAATATTAAGCGATGAAGTGTGTGTGTCCCATAAACAAACATAAACAGTATTCAAAATTGATAGCGGAGATTTTGTCAGA
This sequence comes from Vandiemenella viatica, assembly GCA_031002005.1. Taxonomy (NCBI): domain Eukaryota; kingdom Metazoa; phylum Arthropoda; class Insecta; order Orthoptera; family Morabidae; genus Vandiemenella; species Vandiemenella viatica. Next base: position 259,159,332 of record JARYHS010008074.1, read on the forward strand.
AAATTCAAGGAATAAATTTACGCTTCTTTGCGTGCCGTCAATGTTGAGCAATAGGATTATCTAGTTTTAAACACCAGCGATATTCTCCCTTCATCACAGCATCCCAAAATCCTTGGTGACGGGTTTCCATTTCCTTTCTATGTCCTGATGGAATCGTTCCCCTTTTTCGTCGCTGATATCACCGAGATTTTCAGGAAAGCGATCAAGATGACTAAAAAGAAAATGTATTGATGATCATATTCCCGCCAATATCATGAAAAGTTGACAGCATGTTACCAAAAAGGTCTTTGTAGTTTTCATTTTTGTGTTTCCTAAGGAAATTTTGCACTACTTCTACAAAGGCTCGCCAAGCTAATGCTTTATGCTCGAACATCATTTTCGCGAAATTTATGTCCTTTATGAGCTTACGGATGATTGGTCCATGAAAAGTATCTGCTCTAATCTTTTCAGCCGTCTTTTCTGGAAATACATTGCAGATAAACTTAAAGCACTCCCCATGTTTGTTCAAATTATTTTATCAATCCGAGTTTGATGTGCAAAGGTGTGAAGATGATTTTTTTCTCGCTCAGCGAAGGGCAATTCTACAAAAGCCATATTTTTTTTAGAGGAGTCCAGCCTTTCTTAACATTAACATAGTAATTATCATGATCTCTACTATCGCACATGCAAAGGAAACGAATGTATTTTGTATAACCCGTTTGCAGTCCTTAGAAAAAATTCAGCATTTATGCTCGTGATACAGAATTTCTTTAAAATCAATTTAATTGCTTCGTACTTTTCATATGTATGAAGAAAGAACGTATGGACTCTAACTCACATGCATACACTTAAAAACATCATGCACTTAGATTAAAAATTAATATATAACACAGGGACGTCACTTAGCTTAACAACTGGATTTGATACATCAAAATGAAGGTCGTATCTAAGATCAGGGACAAATTTCGTATAGAAGAGGTGCTTATTTGCTAAACACCAAAATCCTCGTTGCCCAGTGCTACCAAGCTAGAATAGAAAAGTAAAAGCTCCAAGGGAAAGGAAGTATCACCAGGCTGTGCCGGGAAGATGTAATTGCGGTTTAGTCTAGTAACGGGGTAGTTTTCACTTGCATTATATCACGTAGAAGATTTTTTTTCTTATCTTTTATATACTGGTGACAGTATGCAGAAACCAAGTTTTCGACCTCCAACACCTTCGGCACAATTTTCTGTGGTCAAAAAACATAAAAATTCTGGTACTTTTTTCAGTTTTTCGTCTATAACTCCTTCCCGATGAGTCCTAGCAGGAAATACTCTATTTCCAATTTGAAAGAGGACAAAATTTCCTACAACTTTCGTACTGGAAACTTTTTTCTAAACTCAAAACTAAGCGAGCTATAGTTCTTGGAAAATCAGCAAAATTTCACACTTTACCTAAAAGTTGGGTTTTTACCTTCTTTGTCGCTCAAAATGACCTGCAACCCTTGTATATATAACTGATATATATGTATTTCTGTATGACAGTATATATGTACTATACGAGGTGTGTACAAAAAGAAACCGAACTTCTGCTGTAATTGCATTATTGCTCATCATACTACCTTTTACACACTGTCCCCTTCAATGTACTGTCCTTCACTATCAATACACCGTTGCCATCGTTTTTTCAAGTTTTGGAACGCCTCCTGGAATGCAATTTCTCCGATGGCGCGCAGTTCTCTCGTCGCATTGTCTTGAATTTCTTCTATGGTCTGGAAACGACGTCCTTTCAAAGTGTTTTTCAGTTTTGGGAAGAGAAAAAAGTCTGCCGGAGCCAAGTCTGGAGAATAGGGTGGCTGAGACACAACGGGAGTGCGATGTTTTGCCAGATAATTCGTGACAAACAATGTTGCGTGAGTGGGTGCGTTGTCATGGTGCAACATCCACGACTGATTCTCCCACAGTTCAGGCCTTTTCCTACTCACAGCATCTCTCAATAGTGTAGACTTTCTTGTTTACCCCTTGATCACGAGGTACAAATTCATGGTGCACAACTCTTTTGCAATAAAAAAACACGACCATCATCACCTTGATGTTCGACCGACTCATCCGCCCTTTCTTTGGTCGAGGAGATCCTTTCCCCACCCATTCTGAAGACTGCCTCTTCGTTTCCACATCGTACCCATAAACCCATGTTTCATCGCCTGTAATAATGTTCTTGAGGAAGTTTTCTTCGTCATTTGCTTTTTCAAGCAACTCCTTAGAGATCCTAGCTTGATTCTCCTTCTGCTCGTCCGTCAACAAGCGCGGCACAAGTTTTGCACTGACACGATGCATTCCAAGTTTTTCTCTCAGAATGTGATTGAAAGAGCCTACACTTATGCCAACTTCTTCAGCAACCTCACGGACAGTCAAAAGGCGATTTTTACGAATCACAGTGCGAACCCTCTCAACACGGTGGTCGTCTGTTGATGTGGATGGTTGACCAGATTTTGGATCGTCGGTAACCGAACTCTTACCCTCCTTAAAGCGCTTAAACCATTCATAGCACTGTGTTCGGCTCATACAGTCATCCCCGTATGCTTGTTTACGCATTTGAAGTGTCTCGGTAAAAGTTTTCCCAAGTTTAACGCACAGTTTCACACACGCGTTGCTCCTCCAATTCATTCCTCCTCGCTTTCTCACAAATCCGACGAGCACTCTGCGCACGACCTCACTCAACCGGCTGTCACTCGTAAATTAATGCAGCGACCGTAGTGCGACAAGAGGCAATCTCTTGCCGAGAGATGTCACTAGTGTGCACGGAAGTCAGATAATTTTATGTGCAGCCGTTGGCGCGCTATTTAATTAGTCCGGTTTCTTTTTGTACACACCTCGTACTTTGATTACTGATGGTCAGTTCAGTAAGCATATAGAATTGTTGGCCAGGAGATCCTGAAGGATTGTTCGGCCGCCAGGTGGACAGTGTTTCCGATACGCCTAGCAATGCGCTCCTTGGTGGCTATTTAACCTGACCAAGTAATAGTACGGGATGTAGGGAACCTGTAGCTTAAGATGGAATCCAAACCACAGAATCGTTCTGGCTTACTTCATATTACACAGCAACTTGTGGCACAGGTGAAGGTCGGGTCAATGAATGGCCTTTGAAAATCACTGCTGAGGCCGGGATTTCGATCTCCAGTCAGACGCCTTAACCATTGTGCTACCAGATCGTTCTATTACTGATGATAATAGAGCGAAAATTAATGCATAATGTTATGGCGCAAAGTTATTAAATCATAATAAATTCGTAATAAGTTAAAAATGGTCATAAATCAATTTATTTTCCGTTTGGTTTGTCCCGGCTTATCAATGAATTGTGTCTCATTCATCCATTACATCAGGAACAGCTTCCTCGACGTCGAAGAACTCTTCCTCTTCTTCATTTACTTCATTTCAGGAAGATTTCACGAGACAGACCAGAGCAGTTTTTGCAAACAGCTGAACAGTGAAGTCCCGATTAGCGACAGCTACATGGTGGAATACAAAGTTTCTTGCAGGAATATGATACAACCTTCGGAGTAGACTCAGGTGCAGCGTCTTTTATTATTATTTTTTCTTATGGCTTTACATCTCGTCGACGTCGATGTCCTTTGAGACACAGTGGGACTGGGAACAAAGAACTGGAAGAATTTCGCCTTGACCTTTTGAAGGAAGCATCCCGGCATTCGGCTGAAGTGATTTGGGGAAACCATGGAAAACCCAAATCAGGATGCCCGGACGGGTATTCGAACTGGCGTCCTCCTGAATGCGTTTATTATTGTAATTGGAATAAGACTGGACAAGCCTTTTCTTCATCCCCATGGCAATGGGTACGTTTCTGGACCCAACCATCCTTTACTTGGTGGTACGTGCATATTGAGTAAAACGTTGCCGCATCTGATTTCCGTGGCAACCGTCCTAGCCTGAATACAATTTTTGGGCACATTTCTTAAACATTTCGTATCTGAGCCTTCCAATGTCCCACAAGCAATTTTTCCGTACTGTTCCAAAATGAGCTGTTTCCCTGCGTGTTCTCCAGATGCTAGTCTCTGGAGGCTAGGAGTTCTGAGAAGTTAGCGTACACGTTACTTTCAGATATGGCTGCTACTGAATGAGGCAGAAGAATTTTTCTTTACCATAGCAGAAATATGCTGATATTGTATCAAATCCTGCAGATGCATGGATGAAGAGGATATGTGTGAATTCAAACTCATAAGTGTTACCAAGGCCATTAGCTTTTTTTTTTTTTTTTTTTTTTTTTTTTTTTAAACTGCTTAACGTCTCTTAACAGTGAGGCCTTTAGAGATGGGAAAGGATGGGGGTCAAGGAATGGGAAGGAATTCGGCCATGGTGTTTTGAAGGAAGCATCCTGGCATTTGCCTAGAGTGATTTGGGAAACCATGGAAAACCAAAATCTGGATGCCCGGACGGGGATTGCCCATTAGCAAAATGAGAATGCCAATTTACTCACTGAGAATTATCACACTGTCTGATTTTGCTGCTTGGGAAATAGCTGCATCAACGATCAATCCAGCTGCATCTTGTTTTGTCTGTTGATCTTGGATGCCTCCTTTTTCAGTTTTTGCATTTGCATCAACATTACCCGGTTCTTGCTGATCTCATTTTCTGCGTCACTGCAACACTTGTTTCCTCTCTGAAAATGATGTCTGCTGAAGTATCTGATGTTTTCAAACTACAAAACATTTCAGATGACTTTATTTGTCTCTGCGCAGCATCCCTTCGGTATCCGTCAAATATAACTGTGATGTTGGATCTGTAGTTCGTTGACAAATAGACTTCATATTTTCAACAGAAGCAGCCAAGGTCTTCACTACGATGCCACATAACCTTATGCAGGAGGCATCATCCGTCCATAACAAAACTTTGTATGGTGGATGTTGCATCTTGAAGAGATTTAAATGCTTCATATAGAGACAATTTTGTTCCCTTGAAGTACGGAACAAATTCAAATGGAAAACATTGTTTCAATCCAATAAATCGGAAAAGAAATGGACTTATGACTAATTTTTTACTTATTATGATTTAATTTTGACTGCGTAAATAAACTTTCTGACTTAGCATTCTGTTTACAATCTTGCAAATACGTTTTTCAAATTGGTACAAATACCATCAGGTAATAGAACCTACTGGTATATGACTGGAGATCAAAATCCCGGTCTCAGCAGTGATTTTCAAAGGCCATTGACCCGACCTTCACCTGTGCCACAAGTTGCTGTGTAATATGAAGTAAGCCAGAACGATTCTGTGGTTTGGATTCCACCTTAAGCTACAGGTTTCCTACATCCCGTACTATTACTTGGTCAGGTTAAATAGCCACCAAGGAGCGCATTGCTAGGCGTATCGGAAACACTGTCCACCTGGCGGCCGAACAATCCTTCGGGATTACCCGGCCAACAACGCTATATGATTACTGAATTGACTATCAGTAATCAAAGTAAAGTATATATATATATATATATACTATGTCATACAGAAATACATATATATCAGTTATATATACAAGGGTTGCAGGTCATTTTGAGCGACAAAGTAGGTAAAAACCCAACTTTTAGGAAAAGTGTGAAATTTTGCTGATTTTTCAAGAACTGTAGCTCGCTTAGTTTAGAGTTTAGAAAAAAGTTTCTAGTACGAAAGTTGTAGGAAATTTTGTCCTCTTTCAAACTGGAAATATAGTATTTCTTGCTAGGACTCATAAGGAAGGAGTTAGAGACGAAAAAAGTACCAAATTCTTTATGTTTTTGGGCCACAGTAAAATTGTGCCGACGGTTTTGCAGGTCGATAACTTGGTTTCTGCATACTGTCCCCAATATATACATAAGAAAAAAAAAATCTTCTACGTGATATAATGTTTGTGAGACCTCCTTTTTACGCCCCCGTTACTGGACTAGTTGTTTGTCGTCGTTTTCTTCAGTTCGATAGTGCTGCAGTATGTGTGGTTGACGGTGATAGTTTGTGTTATGGATGAGAGATGAATCAATAAAAAGGAAACCGGTTCTGATCCATTCAGGCCTAACCTTCCGAAAAGCAGTAAATACGTTGTCAATTTTGATGTCTTTATCCGATGAGCTAATCACATGCACTATACGGAGGGTTTTGGTATTTAACCTAGGCATTTGGTATACAATCTGGTGGTTAGGAATCACGTACCACCATCTCTCCTTTTAATTTTCCAAATGATGAAACTTTATTCTACCGCTGAGGACCGAAGCAGGTAAACCATTATCGAGCCCATCATGTCGTCATAACGCCTCAGCAATCTCGATCAACAAGGTAGGTTGAAAATGAAATTGGCTACGAAGTTGGTATTATACTCGTATTTCACTTACTTCATTGTATTGTTTCAGTATTGTGTATTTGTCAGAAAGTCAACTGAACACACGAGCCGGTATGAAACAAAACGTGCAGCAAGGTGCAGCTACCCCGAGCTTCGCCGTTATGAGGGTGTAAGCATTCGTCTATCTTGGAGGCATGCGTAGTAGCTTCTTCCACGGCTTGTGGATGCATTATATATACACCGTTGTGATACAAACTCTTAAAGTATATAAGACGATTCAATGTTTATCTGCTGTCCTTGATGAATGCATTAAAAATGTAACTTGGTACTCCAGTTTGCAAATTTAAGTAATATTAGTAAAAAAAATTCTTACCAGTTGAATGAATGGGTGATCGCATTTATAACTTCGTGCGCTGATTTTTTCAAACACATCTACGACTACACTACATTGGGTCACAGATCATATTTTTTAAAAAAAGGCCTGGTATCAAGTGGCCCACCTTAAATGGCCAGAATGATGGTTCCACAACGAAAGGTTGTATTGACGGGAGAATGATTAATTTTTCAGTGAAGGGAATAATCGAAGGAAGCAACTTTAAAGGAAGACTAAGATCAGAGTGTATCAATCAGAGAATAGAAGTTGTAGATTGCGACGGCCATGTTAGGACGAAAATATTAACTCAGTATAGGAGGAGATTGAGGGTCGCATCAAACCATTCGAGACTGACAACCAAGGATGTAGTGAAATCGGAGATGTCTAGAGGCTGGTCCGATATTTGATGAAGATAATCGATAACGTAGATGTTGAATTGACAGGATAGTGCTAATGAATGATTGCATCATACCAGTCGTAAGACTGATCAGACAATTATTTTCATCCTTTGAGTGTAACTTGCAAATCTCGTTTCACTAATGATAACAAGCCCAAATCTTTTTTTTTTTTTTTTTTTTTTTTTTTTTTGCTTATGGCTTTACGTCTCGTTGACATCATTAGAGGCAGGAAAGGACCGGGACAAGGAACGGGAAGGATTTTGGCCTTGGACTTTTGAAGGAAGCATCTCGGATTTACCTGGAGTGATTCGAGGAAACCATGGAAAACCCAAATCTGGATGCCCGGTCGAGGATTCGAATAGGCGACCTTCCGTATGCGAAGCCAGAGCGTTACCGCTCACCCGCAACGATCGGTCCACATCATAACTGTTTTCAAGTTATAATTAAAGTGCTGTGCTGTGGCGGGAGGTTATTTTATTGTTGATGTCAAAGTATACGTTCACGTGAGGCATGATTAGATCGCAAGGAGAAAGCAGTGATGTTGGTATGTAAGTCTTGGTGATGTTATGAGTCTGATACTTGTCTTCAGGTAGGAAGTCGTACGTTTCAGTTTGGTTTTAGTATTAGAGCAAAAACTATACATTATCTTTCTTATAATGTTGAGTGGGCGAAGTCTAGAATTTGTGAACAACAGATTCTTTGGAACTGCTCTGCCATTTGTTGTCCCGTATGTCCTGATGAGGTGTACTTCATGATTTGTTGTAGATACTAAAATATACGAATATAGCGATGGACACACATTTTGGATATTAAAAACATCTTAATTTGTCATTATTGGTGTTTTATCTTTATTTTAGCGTCAGTTTAGATATAAAAATGTATTACTCATATATAATTATTTTGCTCTCTCTCTCTCTCTCTCACACACACACACACACACACAGAGAGAGAGAGAGAGAGACAGAGAGAGAGAGAGAGAGAGAGAATACTTGAGATAAATAGTTTTAGTTCCAGTTTGGTTGAATCTTATTATTTTTATGCCTGCCTCTTGTTCTGTGAGCAGTATTGCAGTGAGATCATGCGACGAAACATGGAGGGATGAGGCTTACACGCTGTAGTCCATTTGCATTATGGGCGCCGGCGGTCGATCAGTGATGACCGAGTGGTCCCCGTAGCGGCCGAGCTGCCATTAAAAATCCGTTGCTCTGCGGTAGGCTGCTAATTTGGCTGCCGCTTTTAGTGCTCCCGCGGGCAGGGGTTAAGCCGTTATAAAGGCCGCACGGGACTTGAACTCTGCTCCGACACCTCCATCACAAGCTACTGTGCAGACTGAACCAACTCGTTTGTCTTTTTTAAATACGGCGAAACAGTTGGGAAGTTCTTCAGAAAATATTAAGAAATTGATAGAGCCTGTAATCTTCATACAAATACACACACATGATTCATAATTGACTACCTCAGGGTACTTCAGTAAATATTTACTTCCAAGGGGGGAAGCAGCCTCTAATCGATCTGCGTGGCGGCGAATGATTAACGAGGCCTAACAACATTTTGAGCAACAGCGTCGACGACTAGAATCCGACAAACGAAATCGTAGGAAGGAAAAACAATTAAGCTGCGTCGAAAACCTTGAACGAAGTTGCTGTTACACTATCTACGTGATGAAAATATTAAAAACGTAAGCGACGTCTATCTCTATTATAACATTAATAGTCGACGTAGTCGGAGGCAATTGATGTACTTAACCTTCTACAAAGTTCTCAATTGGCTTATTGATTCTCCGGAAATTCTGTAGCAATACGGGTTCAATTGCTCTAGGATAAACCTTTGAACGTGAAGACTGTTGGATGATGTAAAATCTTGGAAAAAACTACGTTGATTTCGAACAGCAGAGTAGAATAGTATATCTGGTCAACCAACATGCAGTGAATATCAACTTCTTTGGAGGATCTTACTCAGGACTAATCTCTAACGTTAGAAGACTTCTCTGAGTTACATAATCATGTAATATGTAATACATATCTTGTATACTTCTTTACTGTTTCGTTTCCAGACATCATAATCCTTTTGACCAAGGTTGGTCGAAGTTATCAATATCTCTTTCTGTCCATAGGTCTTCGAGTGTTTTTAAAAACTGACATTGCTTGCAAGCATAGAGGTGAACAATGGTCTGCTGTTCTCCACATTCACATCGATCGTTTGTTGTCAGACCCCATTTATACGATGAGCTACCCAAAAATAACCAGAATAGCATTGCCATGGGCGGAGCTTGTGTCGTACGCGTTTCTGCCGCTAGCCATTTTTTTTTTTTTTTTTAAGCCCAAGTCACTGTCCGTTCAGTGCCCGCCTGTGTTATCGAACTGACTTGTTCTGTTAACCTGCAGTGATTGGTTTTGCTAGCGCTGTTTTGTTATTGTTTCGTTTTTGATAATGGCAAGTTTAGATGAACAATGTGTAGTTGTGAAATTTTGTTTTCTGCTCAGTAAAAATGCTGCTGAAACTGTTTTAATGTTGAAAACAGCTTACTAAGATGACGCTATGGGAAAAACTTAAGTGTACGAGTGGTTCACTCTGTTTAAAAATGGAGACATGTCGATTCATGACAAACCTCGTTCTGGACGTCCATCAACTGCCTGAATCGACGAAAATGTTAAAAAAATCCGAGAGCTTGTGCTCTCAGACCGTCGACAGACAATTGATCAACTGTCATAGATTAGTGGGTTATCTTGGAGCTCGGTTCAGCGAATTTTAACTGAAAATTTGGGAATGAAAAGGGTTGCTGCCAAGTTTGTTCCTGGGGCTCTGACAATCAAAAAGAACGTAGAGTTGAAACATGTCGTGCTTTGAAACAACAGCTTGAAATTAGCCATATTGTCTGTCAACGGTCATTACTGGTCTTGAGTCATGGTGCTATGGTTACGACCCAGAAGAAAAGCAAGTCAAACCAATGGAAGACGTCATTGTCATCCCGTTTAAAAAAATGTCAAGTGAAATCAGACATCAAAACAATGCTCATTTGCTTTTTTGATACCAAGGGCATAGTTTATTCAGAGTTAGTTCCCCCACATCAACCCGTCAATCAAAATTTTTATTTGGAAGTTTTAAAATCATCACGCAACTGTGTTCGTCAAAAAAGAACCGATTTGTGTCAGACAGGGGACAGCACGACAATGCACCTGCACACACAGCAATCTCTATTAGGCAGTTTTTGGGTAAAAATAGCGTGGTTCCGCTGCCCCACGCGCCTTACTCGCTTGACATGGCTCCGTGTGACTTTTTTCTTATTTCTATGCAATTCAGGTGTAGTGTAGAGATCGAAGAATCTGATATCTTTAAACGAGCAATTCTTGTGTATATATATACTTCGGATCTCGGAAACGGCTATGACGATTTGGATGAAATTTTATATTTAGATAACGTTTTGACTTTTAAGATTACCTAAATAGTTGTTTTCCCTAGAAGAAACGAGTTTACAAAATACGAACGATTTTTTCACTCGGTATCTCGAAAACGGCACTAGCGCCACCTCGTAGACAATTCAGGTACCAGAGAGCCTACAAATAGGTTCTTTGATTACAAAGAATTTTAAACGAAGTAACGAACAGTTCTTGTATACTGGCTGACCCGTGGAAATATTAGCACTGCAAATTTAATTTTAAAACATTTAAAAAGGAAGATAATTAAAAATTTATCATTGGCTTTTTCAGAGGTGATACTTTACAGAAACATCTTTGAAAATAATATTACCGGTATAAGTTATAAAGTAGTCATCGTTTACTTTTTGACCGTAAAAAGTGGTTGTTAGTTTGTCATTAAATACTACCACGCGAGGTATGAGCGTAGTTTTATCGCAGTGAATGAATTTAGCATTGATGATGTTCTATCATTACTGTGACGTCACAATTTGATGAATTCTTATAGAACTCGACGAAACGGATCAAAAAGAAAGAATAAATGTTTTTAACATCTCGCTTGGTTTTCGAGATATAGCACGTCAAAAATCAGTTATAGGTATAGTTCCTTGTGCTTTTGGCGACGTTTCTTCTGGTCCAGCCAGTATTTCAACCTAACAACAACCATTAGGAACAAAATAAAACATTGGAAGTACATTTCCACCGTATAGACATGGTGGTTTTGGTAGATATTTTTTCTGGTCCAGGCCGGATCTAATCCTAACCTCTTCACTTGAGATATCAGAAAAATAAACTTTATATTCGATTTATCTCGGCGAGTTTCATACGAATTTATCATCAAACTTGGCTATGGCGAAATTTATCTTCTGGTCCAGGTCGCATTTCAACCAACCACGTCAATTTTGAGATACGATATCTCGAGAACTAAGCGAGATATATATGAAAATATTTATTACTTTCAATTTCTCGTCGAGTTACATGAGAATCCATCATCAAGGGTTATCGTAGAATCCCCTGAATTACCACAAATCTCGCACCATTAGCATTTTTCTCTGAAAGCAATTTATGAGGCGATCTCGCAAATGGATCTAGTGATTTGGATGAAATTTCATATGTAGATGACATTTTGCTTTTCAAGTTTTTAAAACGATTTTTTTTAAAAAAAGCAATTTTTGTATTTGGTTTCTAGAAAACGGCTCTAACCTCATTACGTAGATGGTTCGGGTACCAGTAAGCCTACTGATGTTAGTTAAGCTTCTCTTTGGTTAACTGTGCACCTCAAAATGCCTATGAAGCCTTCAAGCCTTTTACTTTAATCAAACTTTACTCGAAATCTTGGATACTGAACAGAAATCGAAAGATGCCGAGCGAAGATCGGTCACCCAGGTACTAATTTATAATCTGTAAAAAAATTATGAGAACATCAGCTGAGTAAGGTTTGTAGTCTATCGCTGCTGATGCGTTATTGAGGAAATTAAAAAAGAATTGAAAAAATTGATCGAAGTAAGAACAACCTCAAAATAACTATAGCTGCGTGCAAAAGATGCTCCCTTAAAAAAAAATCTTTTTGTTTCAAATATTGACCTAGGACTCGAAAAAGAAAGGGTTTTCTGTAAATATATGCCTGAAACACAGAACATTATTGAGCTGAAGCGTTGACTTCAAGAGTACCAGAAAGGAGGGAAAGAGAGCATTTGAAATTTTATTTTATAGAAGGATGATAAAAATTAAGAGAACAGGATTATGAAATTTTTTCGAAGGCACATAGAAAGAAATGACACTATTTTCGGTCAGATTTGAAGTGTTGCAACATTGGTTAGTTTGTTAGTGGAGGGAAGAGCAGTATAAAAGAACTGTTGAGATAGAGACAGGTTAGAAAATACTCAACAGAAAATTATGGATGTAGGTGGTAAGTGATATGTTGAGGATTAAATTAGATTAGGATAGACAGGTTCGCAGCACATCAGTCGAGAGATTGATGACAGAAATACATAATGGAATCAAAGAAGTATAGAAGCAGGGCAGCTATTTGCTGGAGATAATCGGCAACACAAATCGTGAATAGGTAGGATAGAATAAATCATACCAGCCGAAAGGCTGACGAGTTGGAGAAAAAACTTTCCATGAATGAAACAAAATGTGAACTGAGATGTTAACTGTTTGTAATTTGTCGTTCAGTAAGTTTTGTTTGTAATTAAAATGCATGTAATTATATTCGTTTGTGAGGCTTACTCCAAGTGGAGAATCAATAATGACGCAGTTGTGTACCATATTTTTTATGAAGAAAGAAATACTATTGCAATCATCATAGTTCTGTGAGAAATATCATGATAACAGTATAAAAAATAATTGAAATTGATATCAAAGTTTGTAATTCCAAAAAATTTTGAAGTAGTCGATCACAAATTTTAGCTTCTGGATGTGTGCACACAGGTTCCAGATAAGAAGAATCAATAAAAATAAATAATACTCATAAAGATATCGACTCTATCTGCTACTTCTTTGATAATTTGTAATGGTTAACATATATCCTTCTCGTAAACACAGGGACAAGATTGTATTAAAATTTTGCTTAGTCAAAAGGCTATTATTCCGTGAACGTAAGGTGCAGCTATCGAATTCTAATTGAGTTTTTTCTTAAAGAGAACTTCTGTAGTGCACCTTTGTATAACACCGGATTGTATTATTAAAATTGTGTACGTTGCTAGCAATATGGATGTCTGCTGAAAGATTGTTCAACCGTACTGACGTGAATTCGCTGTTTATAAAGAATTCCAGTCAGTATTTACAAACTATTACTGTTCGTGGTAACTAAATCTGTCTCTAACGAATGATAGCGCATGACATATTTTGTAGGTTATGTCTGAACTTTGTAAATTTATTTTGATTTGATGGTTGCGTGGTAAACGTCTGTCCCATGTTGATGTATTTATTGTTTAGCTGAACGACGTTCTTCTTTGAAGTTGGTCTTCATATTTCCTACATAACACATACAATATTTGTTGCGTAAACTAGCAATTGTCCATGTAATCACGTTTAACAATAGTTCAGAATTGACATATAGTTATTAATAAAAGGGTGTATTCAAAGGGTCTTCTCGCAGAATGCTATCCGGAAGTTTGGCTGTAAGTTTTAAAGGTCTACGCAGAGCTGTACGTCTGATACAAATTCTCATCCTACCTTCTATTCTGATTTACGGTGATTATTCACATAGGGGTGTAAGAGCGTAGGGATCGTGCTCAAATTCCGGTTCGGAAGTAACTTTTCGCGAACAAGGTAAGACAATTAGCACAAAGAGTAAATGTTCGTAGACAACGGTCGCTGCCCTCACTTGAGTTATGTTGTGCTCGGCTGTCGATGTGACGTTAAGGTTGTTGCTATAAAATGGATGAAGTCTATCATATTTCTGCTCAGCGTTACTGGACTGATTGTTCGATTTATCGAGTTGTTTAGTATCTCACTGCTTTACGTTACGAACAGGTCTGTAATATAAACCGTTTGATATTTCTGTGTTCGTTGTCGTGCTTAGTTGAGTCGGAAATAAAGAAAGAAGTTGTATTGCAGATTTGTTTGAGACCCAGCGAATCCTGTGTAGTGCAGAATCCTTAGACATGCATATAGAGTTGCCAATATTCGAGTCCCATACAGTCAAAATTTTTGTTCAATGTTTCGGAAGTTAAAATAATTTTGTTCGTGTGGATGTAGGTTATTAGATTATACCGATTGGTTAAATATTCAAATGTTGACGGCTTTCCCTCCACCATTTTTTCAACGGAAGAAAGGAATTTACCACTGCTACCCCGAACTTCTGTAAATCTAAAATTTGAAACAAAACCAAAATTTTTAACTTGTTTTCAACTGCATGGAATTTAGGCTTTTATTTAATTAATAGAAAATGTAAAGTAACAGCAGAAAAGTTTGTTCTTATTTTTTGTTTATCGATTTATAAACTTTTCCAGATTGTTTTATCTATGTTTAACGAAGTTGTTTTCGTAACCCTTTAATGTGGACGCTAATGATGCTGACTCGGATGTCTGTACTCACAGCACAGCAAACTCACCTGAGATTGCTATGCATGCCTTAGATCGTAGACGGCTTGCTCCTATCAGACACGTTTCTAGTTGCTACGTGCCGATGGCCATATTTGTGTGTGGCATAAACCTCGTGAAGCTAGGATGATGTTGCGATTAATTTGAGAAGAATTCCAGACATTTCCAGTTCATAATTCCGCAACCTTGATTGCCATCATGAACTCCGTGAAGCATATTTGTGATATGATCGCAACAACCTTTAGTGCACGAGGTCCAGTTCTTGTCACAACCATGCAATGGGCGGCTATCAAGGCAGTTTATTGATATCTCCTGGTAACTTAATTTAATTTAATTTAATTGCAATGGAGCACACGCTCCGGTGGCAATTTCCCTACACACCCATCTTCCCCCTATCCTACACTCACCTACATTTTCCCTCTACAAATTTAACTTTAAATTCTTTTAACTTTTTCTGTAGGTTATTCATCATTCCCCTTGGTAATTCATTCCAATCCCTGACACCCTTACCTAAAAAAGAAAATCTTCCCACAGCCTTGTGCCTGAAATCGAGTGCCAGCTTATGGTCATGGTCATCTTATCCCTTCCATGAACTACTTTTCATACCTATTACAATATCTTTCCATGCCTCATCGCCAGTATACGCCCTGTACACTCCCATTACCCTCCTCATCCTCCTCCTGTCTTGCAGTGAATCCCATTCCAGCTCCTTTATCATATCTGTCACTGATTGCATTCTGCGATAATTTCCAGAAACAAATCTAGCAGCCCTTCTTTGCACCTTCTCCAACTCCTGTATTTGATACTCAAAATGTGGGTCCCATACTACACTACCATATTCGAGCAATGGTCTGACCAAAGTTTTGTAACCCAATTCCTTTATTTCTCTCGTGCATCCCCTCATCACTCTCTCCAACAAGTGCAGAATTTTGAAACCTTTTCCTACCGCCTGTCCAATGTGTCCTGCCCAGTTAAGCTTGTTATCAAATGTAATGCCAAGATATTTACATTTCAAGTCTTCAGCAAGCAATTCTTTCTACTTCTGTAGTTTAGTTCATGACTTCTCATGTTGCTGCACTTCGCGAATTAAAAGGTTTCCGTCGATATCCTATTACTTTTGACCTGCAAATGTATTTTTTGATAATTTAAATAGTAAACATTTACCTATGAATGTCACTAACAAAAAGTTAGAAATAGTATAATAAATCTGTTTCATTATTTAGATAGTAAAATGATAGCTAATGTAAAATGCAAAACAGACACTAAAAACATATTAAAAAACCCCACAGTTTTAGTATAAAATATAGAAAACTTTTCGGGAAAGAGTGTTCTAAATTTTACACGTTTTAAGGAAAACAGTTAACTGAAATGAAGTTAAGAACTTTTAACTTTCGAGGGGACAAAATCCGATATATGCCTACTGGAAAAGTGGTGTCATAAACGGACCGATAAAATTACGAAATAAAGAGTTCAGGTACGAATCCTGCTATAAAGAAATACGCCAACTAGCTGTAGATACAATATATTCATCTATATAAGGTGTCTGTTGTGTCATTTGTGTTTTATACTAAATAGAGTATTTCGAAATATTAAAATCCTATATTCCGTAGATTTGTACTTCAGAATGTATTTAACTGCCGTGAACTCTTACCTTTACGCTGGCACTACACTGTATTTCCGTCAACAGTAATCACAGAAACCTTACAATACCTTTAACATCAACCCTACTCGAAGGTCATCTTTCCAAATAAAAATAAAAAATATCTTATAACGGTGCTGCACATTCTCGACAGTTGTGAGGAGAATGAATAGTTTTGTTAATAATAGTCGGTGAAGGTGACTCCGTTCTAGTTTCTGTCTGTGATTTCGCGTAATGTAGGTATCTACAGTAAAAATAGACAAAGAAATCCGGCTCTTGCGAGAGCTATAAAGTAGTGAGCAATTTAGAGGCTTCTTAGTTTTGTCTTAAAACCAGTGTCTGTGATTTGTAGTGTTTTATATTTCTCTAGGAATACTAACACCACCAGTCAGTTGAGCCTCCGCAGCCGTAGCAGCAGTAGCTACGATCCTTAGCAGCCGTTAGTAGCGGTCGCCGATTTTTGTGTATTCATTTGTAGTTCGGTTTTTGTCTGTTTCAGGTGACATGGTTTGTGCAAAGTGTTCTGGTAGGCGTCTGGTTCTCGAGGAGATTCTTAGTACTATGGCGTCTCTTCAAGCGCAGGTGTGGAGCATCCTAGACGAGGAGCGGCAGTGCGTCGAAGAAATTCCGCTGCCAACTGTAGTGGAACCGGCAAGTTTGGATTTTCAGGTTCCAGTTGAAGAAAACGTCTGGCATCGTGTGGATCGGAGAAAGGCGTCGAGATTCCCAAGTATCCGAAGGGAAAATGATACTTTGCCCCTAAGTAACGCGTTTTCTGTGTTGCAGGAAGTTGTAGATTCAAGCGCGAATGGCCCAGAAGAGCAGCAGGGAAGATTTACCCGCAGACCCCGAGCCTTGCCAGGAAAAGGTATACTGGTCATTGGCAGCTCCAACGTGCGACGGCTGGAGAAACCGCTACGGGAATTAGCCACGAAGTACGGTGCAGATCCTCATACTAACGTTCATTCCGTTTCTCTTTCAGGAGCAACCGTACCACGTGTCATGGAGGCCATTCCAAAAGCGATTAGGGAATCGAACTGCCGTCAGTTAAGAGTAGCTGCGCACGTCGGCACTAATGACTCGTGTCGTGTTTCTGTTCCAGATATAGTTAAATCCATGGACAAGTTGGGCCGAAAGGCGTATGAAGCCGCCCGGGAAAATTCAGTTTCATTACAGTTCTCAATTTGCAGTGTGGTGCCGCGTGTCGATTGTGGGGAGGGTGTGTGGTGGAAGATCTTTAATTTAAATAGTAATTTGCAGGAGCTGTGTCGCAAAAACAACTGGGGCTTCGTCGACCTTCGTCCGATGATAGCTGCCAGCTGGGACGCATTTGACAGGTCGGGCGTCCACTACACACCTAGAATGGCGTCCAAGGTTGCTGCTAAAATTTGGAACCGCCTTGATATGAATTATTTTTTAGGAACAGCGTGAGGCCCGAGGATCCTTCACTTCACCGAAGAGGATGTGCTGATAACATAGAAGCTGGTCCCGGTAGTAATGGCGCGAATAATTTTAATATTACAGCTCCAATTACTTCACCCGTTTACCGTCAGAGTGCGAGTATGAAAAATGTTATTTTAGACTCCACAAATAACAATACGAAGCAGCTAAGGATAATGGTACTAAATTGTCAGAGTATTAGAGGGAAAGTAGCGGATTTTCACGCCTCAGTTGCGACTAATGATGTCGATATAATACTTGGAACCGAGAGCTGGTTGACGCCTGAAGTTGAATCTAGCGAAGTATTTGGCCCTCATTTCAATGTTTTTCGGAAGGACAGAACTGTCTCAATGGGCGGGGGTGTGTTCGTGGCCGTAAGTAAAAACGTTAATTGCTCTGTCGTAACTGAAACGGAAAATTTTTGCGAGTTAATATGGGTCAAGGTAAAAATTGGCAAAAATTTAAAGTTCATACTCGGGTCATTTTATCGACCTCCGGATTCTGATTTAGCTAACGCGGAATACTTCAGGGAGTCGCTTAATAACATTTACAAAAAATTTCAAGGACATATATTGATCGTGGGTGGTGACTTTAACCTACCGTCGGTTAGGTGGGACACATACACGTTCAGGTTGGGTGGAAGAGATAGGTTAATAACCGAAACGTTCCTAGAATCATTTGCAGAAAGATCTCTTGAACAGATGGTCGAAGAAACAACACGGTGCGACAAAGATTCCTCGTCCATTCTGGATCTTTTTCTAATTAGCAATCCTGATATTGTAGATAAAGTTTGTATAGAAGACGGTATAAGTGATCACAAGGCGGTTGTGGTAACGTTAAACTCCAGTCTGAGTCTGAAGCATGACAAAGAGAAACTCGTGTTTTGCTTCGATAAGGCAAACGATGCGGGTATGGTTGACCACTTTGCGAAGAATTTTGAAACGTACACGCTAAATACAAATGTTGAGGAACTTTGGTTTAATTTAAAAGAACTAATATGGACCGGTTTAAACAAGTTTGTTCCTAAGAAGTGTATTAAGGTCAGTAATAACTTCCCTTGGTTCAATAGGGAAGTGAAACGTTTGCTCAGGAGGCAAAGGCGTCTACATGCCACGGTGAAAAAATCGGGGGACTCATCTAATCGTGCTAAATTAGTCCAGTTGCGTTCGGAAGTGCGTAAGGCAATGCGCGATGCGTTTAAAGAATTCCAAGCCAGGAATTTATCCGAAGATCTGATTACTAATCCAAAAAAGTTCTGGTCGTATATCAAAGTAATAAGAGGCTCTCGTAAGGTTATGCCGTCGCTGATTAAAGAAAATGGTGAATTATCAGAAACAAGCGTAGAGAAAGCAGAAATTTTGAATGATATATTTAAAAAGGCTTTCACGATAGAAAACTCAGAGGAGATACCGATATTTAACAATCGTACCGACAAAATTATGAATGATCTCGTTCTTGATGTCGAGGGAATAACTAAACTGCTTATGAATGTAAAAACCAATAAGGCTCCCGGACCAGACGGTATTCCTACAAGATTCTACTCAAGATACGCAAAGGAAATTGCACCGTATTTGATGAAATTGTATACCGTCTCTCTCGATCAAGGAAAAATACCAGCCGAATGGAAGACCGCTATCGTAACTCCAGTGTTTAAAAATGGGAATGTTAATGATCCTCAGAATTATAGGCCGATCTCGTTAACTTCAATATTTTGCAGGATTTTAGAACATATCATCTATTCGAATGTAATGCGGTTCTTGGATGAAGGTGAGCTTTTAAATCCAAATCAACATGGATTCAGAAAAGGCCGATGCTGCGAAACACAACTTGCACTTCTAATTCACGACTTGTGCCGAATTATAGATGAGCAATCCCAGGTTGATTTGGTTCTATTAGACTTTAAAAAAGCTTTCGACACTGTGCCTCACACTAGGTTACTTAGGAAACTTCGCGGTTACGGTATATCTAGACAAATATGCGACTGGGTTGCAGACTTCCTGAAGGGCAGAACACAGTGTGTAGTTCTCGACGGTGAGCGTTCGTCACTTACTGACGTGGGGTCTGGAGTTCCCCAGGGAAGCGTGTTAGGGCCTCTGTTGTTTCTCATATACATCAATGATCTATGCGACATAATAGGGGGGATGAAAAGATTATTTGCCGATGATGCTATAATTTATCGCGAAATAAAAACCCAGGACGACTGCGCTTTGTTACAAGACGATATTATGAAAATAATTGCATGGTGTAAAGATTGGCAGTTGGAGTTAAACGCTAAAAAGTGCCAAGTCATGCGTGTAAGTAAAAAGGATGACACCATTTAACTATGAATATACGATTAATGACACTGTCCTTAGAACGGTAGATTCCGCTAAATACCTAGGGGTAACAATTCGTAATAATTTGTCGTGGAATGAGCATATCGAGAATGTAATGGGAAAAGCAAATCGTATGCTCCGATTTCTAGGTCGTAATTTAAATCAATGCACTCAGGAAGTTAAATCGATTGTATACAAGTCACTAGTACGTCCTCACTTAGAGTATTGTTGTTCCGTATGGGGTCCCCATCAAAAGGGGTTAATGGAGGCTTTAGAGAAGGTCCAAAGAAGAGCCGCCCGATTCGTGACAGGTATATATAGTTGGAGGGAAAGCGTAAGTGCGATGTTGAAGGAGTTAGGTTGGGAAGACCTGGAACACCGAAGGCGTTGCTCTCGACGGAAGTTAATTGAAAAATTCACGACAGATGTATTCCGGAATGACAGTCAGCAAATATTGCTACCAGCAACATTCATATCTCGAAATGACCGTGAAAATAAGATAAGAGAAATCAGGGCCAGAACCGATTCATTTCTGTACTCATTTTTCCCACGAGCGATTAGGGAATGGAATAGAAAGGATTTACCGGGCGAGTAAACTTAAAATCCGACAGGAGTAGCTTTCGATAAAGCACTCCAGCCATCCTGATCTGGGTTTTCCATGGTTTTCCCAGATCACTCCACGCGAATGCGGGGATGGTTCCTCACAATAGCCCATGGGCGCCTCCTGCCATATCCCTTATAACCCTTCCAAACCATAACCCTTTTCGATAGGTGCTATGCACTCTCCGCCACACACTTTTAGTGAATCGCGGAGTAATAATAATAATAATAATAATTGCATTTCTTCTGGTAACCTCTGGATATTCAGTCCGGTTTCTTTAAAAGTTCACTTCGTGCCTCCGGGTGCAGCATCCAGAACAAGCAAGGGCAAGCTTCTTCATTTGGCGCACGAAGCTCACAATACTATATTTTTAAGGGGTGCATTGTGAACTTAGTCACACTGAAAATAATATTGAATCTGAATGGGGATCTCCCGGAAAGTCGTATGTGTTGCATATGGCTAGCAGTTACTTCCTGTCTCGAAGCAGTTTATTTTTTAGAAATAAGAATTACGGAATGCTTCTTTATTAGGTTCACTGTTTACTTCAGTTTTATTTATGTTCACACATGATAGACGTTTAGGTTCCGCTGATTGCACCAGTATTTATTGATCAACGATTGTTATGCGATTTCAGTAAAGCCTATTTTTTTAATTGTGCATGTGGAAAAATCTATTATATCGCCGCAAAACACGGCTTTACTGTCGGAGATAGAACACACCAAGAATTAAATATTATACAATCTGTGCATCCAATTTGTTTCCTTTGTTTTATGCACAATCTGTTGGCTTGGGTGCTCCTTAAATTTTTCGTATTTGTTGGGCCGTGGTGTGATCTTCATACAGTCAGTATATGATTTTTCGACAGTTATGTTATTTGCCTGGTTTCGTCCGGACGTTTGGAATGATCTCATGGGCGTCTTTTGGACTAGCTACTTTGCTCGGAATGCGTTAGCAAATCTTTGAATCTACTAAAATCAAACAACTGTCAGTCACAACCGGGCGATAATGTTATGGCTGCTTCTGACACCATCCCATAACTCCATCTCTACTCGTCAATAACTGTAACATCCATTATTGTGCAGCATAGCTTTTAAGTTCAGCTGCAAAAGCAACTGTTCCTTCCTGCAATAAAAAAAAATCATATGCTATCTCCTAACGCATTAAGCAGTGATTAACTGGAAATTTTACCTACTATATAATTTCGTAAGCTCACTCATTCACTCACCTCGATAGCTATTGGCTGGGGAACCGTGTCACGTGTCAGCCTTCGCTCGCAAAAACAGCGACCAGCGATACCATTAGAAAAAATTCGAGGTTATGTCCACAATTTAATAACTTAGCAACTGCCACCAAATTAAGATGCCATAATACATTTGTTAAGTTTGCTTTTCGTAGCGTTTCATTGTTAAAAAAATTTTGATAAATTTTGCTGCTGAGAAAATGTGGATCAGTAATATGTTGCTAATTAAATCAACTTAAAAAACTTTAAAAATTAAATTATTCATGATCGCTGCTGTAACCATGAATGCCAATTATCAGTCCGGCGTAGGATAAATTTCAATTTAATTAAACCTTTCACTAATGTTGTTGCTTGACGAAAGTTTATGCACTGCGGTTTATTTACTTTTTAGGCATTTTACTGACCACTTTCGTTAATGGTCTTTGTTCATGTTTGCGGTAAGTGAGTTATTAAGCTGTTTTAAGTGTACATCAGACCAATTATGTTACTGAATGGACTATTCTGGAAATTCATTTCTTCGGAGTTGCTCAACTGTTTAACAATATGGCATGTGTATTAAGTTCTCTGGCCGTTACCTGTTCGTTTTTAATACCTTAAATACCTACCTCTATTATTGCTTCTGAGTTCTTCAATCTCAAGAGATTTTATTCACCATGAAACACATGTCAAGTTTATATTTGGACAAATCAGGTCATAATCTTTCATCCTAAAAACTGGATCTATTCTAGACCCATGACGGTACGCAAAAAACGGCACGGGCTTACAGTAGTGTGACGTAAAAGTTTAAAGTGGATGATAGGATGAAGTCTGAACCCTACTTGATCTAATAAATAATTTTTTGTATTCACAGAAACTTACGAAACTTAAAAAGTAAACGGACGCTGCAGAAGGAGTGGTGAAATAACATAAAAGTCATATAAACGTACAAGCAATTGTATAGTATTACCAACTAAAAATTAACAGCTACTACAGAAAAGATTTGCTTCTAGCTCCAATTGAAAGAAATAGGTTGTTCTTAACAGAAGTGTCTACATTACGAAAGTTACGCGATTATTATATTTCCAGATGAAGATTATTTTTTTATGAAATGAGAAAACTGAAATAGATATTTGTAAATAAGGCGTTCGTGCAGAATCACGTGTTTTGGGGCAGCAGCCTGCCAGGCGAGTTGCCGCCGAGGTTACGCAATGTGCGTCCGAACAAATCATGCCGGCAGACCCCCTGCATTCCGCCGTCTGCCGTGAGCGCCGGCCCGGCTATAGTTAGCACTCCGCACCGCACATAGCCGGACCCTCACCGGCATTCCTGCCCTGGCTGCCCTTCACTTATTGACAGCCTCGCTCACCTCTCATATTAGCAGGCCAACCTGATGAGTACAAAGTAATGGAGCTGGGGCTCATACGTATCTCTTAAGAAGATTCAACAAGCATGTGAAGCTATGCATGAATTTTCGTTCTATATCAAATCTGTACCAACATTAACTTCGTTAATTAATTTTAAGGCTACTAATACACACAGGATTTCTGCTAAACACTATAGCTTGTCAATCACCACACATTCCTGTTCGCTCCTCAGAGTGTTAGGTGCAGAATAGCATGAGATACACATTCAAATCCAATTGTAATAACTGGTACCCCTTTTGTTACAATTGACAGACATCTGTTATAAACCCAGTTTTGTCTCCATCCATTTAACCAGAATTTCAAAGTAGTTTTGCAAAGTGATACCATATGCTTTATTATTATTATTCCCATCATTTGTTCAGATAATTACATTCCAATTGCTTAATTCATTCCATGGTAACTAAGAACTCCTTAGTTCCAGAATTCTTTTTGAATATTGATAAATTCGTTTTAGGAAGTAAATCAAGAATAGGCGCCAATGCTGGACTACATAAAATTAACTGGGACTGATACACTGTTTATCAATCGTGGGTATTTGTCAGGATACTGCTCCGAACAATTAGTACCGAACCTAAATGTTTGGTGTTTATATTGGGAAAGAAAATAATATAGCCTGTGCACAAAATTACCAATTTAGGGTCAAAATCGCATAGGTGACAGAAGCAAGGTCTGCATCGTCTAAATTACTGCACTTACACATACTGGCATCGCTAGCTGTTTACCACAGAATAATGCGAAAGTCAAAGCATATTTAAGGAAAGGTGGCAAAATGGAATCGTGGACGATTGTCCTCTAGTACTAGAAGGAATTGTTTAATGCAAGAAATGGGCTTCCAACGATACTGCCAAGATTTCACAAAAATATAATTGTGACGAACTCACTGATTAAAAATAATACAAGAAATATACTTGAAGACTTAATCATATGCAGAAAGTTCATGCTTTTATATTTTTTAAATGGCCTATAGGCCACTTAGCCAACTCGAGTATTACTGTGATTCTTCCAGTGATTGGATTTCTATACTGCAGCCTATGACGGACCATATACGAGGGTGAGTCAAATGAAAACCTTAAATTTGTAATAAAAAAATCGAAATTTCGCGCCGTTATCCTGTAAGTTGGTAAGCGTGCTACAAGCAGTGTGCAGAATGGATTGTAGGTGGCAGCATAGTGCAGATGCACAAATACCGTCGCAGTATCAGTATAAAGATGGCTGCCCCACTTGAGAGTTGCACCAGGGAAGAACAGCGTTCTGCTATTCGGTTTTTGAGTAGTGAAGGTGTGAAACCTATTGAAATTCATCGAAGAATGATGGTTCAGTATGGTGATGCATGTTTGTCACAGCAGCAAGTCTACGAATGGAGTAGGAAGTTCGCAAATGGTGTGACTTCAGTGGAAGATGCTCCTCGTCCAGGTCAGGCACAACGAGTTGTGACTACACAGAACATTGCAGAAGTTGAAGCGATAGTGATGGAAAACCGCCGAGTGACACTGAATGACATTGCAGCATGTTTAAAGATTAGTCATGGTTCAGCACACCACATTGTGCTTGATGTGGTCCAGTTTCACAAAGTGTCTGCAAGATGGGTACCACGGCAGCTGACTCCTGAAATGAGAGAACGACGTGTTGATGCTTGTGAAGAACTTCTTCGGCGCTTTGAACGAGAAGATGATGGCTTCCTTGCAAGAATCGTTACTGGGGACGAAACCTAGGTTCACTTCCACCAACCGGAAACGAAGAGAGCGAGCAAGGAATGGCGCCATTCCTCATCACCAAAACCAAAGAAGTTTCGAACAGAACCATCAGCAGGGAAGGTTATGTTGACACTCTTTTGGGGCGAAAAAGGCGTCATTTTGGAGCATTACATGCCTAGAGGGACCACTGTCACCAGTGCATCATACACAGATCTCCTAAAAATCATCTTCGGCCTGCAATCAAATCAAATCAAAGCGACGTGGATTGCTGTCATCAGGTGTCCTTTTGCAACATGACAATGCAAGGCCCCACATTGCCCGTACAATAGTTGCAACAATCACAGACCTTCATTTCGAGTGTCTTCCTCATCCAACATACTCACCAGACCTTGCCCCAAGTGATTTCCATATGTTTTGACCACTCAAAGAAGCAATGGGAGGAAAGAAGTTGCGTTCTGATGAAGAGGTACGCCACGCTGTGCATGAGTGGTTGCGCGGACTACCAAAAGAATTTTTTGTCTAAAGGAATTTATGCACTTTGTAAGCGCTGGAGGACTTGCATTGAGCGTGGGGGAGATTATGTTGAAAATTGATACAGCTTTGTACCACTTCTGCACAATAAGTAATATTTAAAAAAATATTTAAGGTTTTCATTTGACTCACCCTCGTATATCCGAGGCCGGATTCGAAAACGACGACCTTAGTATCGCGAGCACCTTCACTGCCAGTGCCAGCTGACCACACTCTTTAAAGAAGTCTAGACTGAAATTCATGGTCCCGAGGAAGCAAGACCATACTGAGCGAAAGAAATGGAAAAAACTATAAGAAAAATTTAAAAAAAAGAACGGAACAAACTGAAGAAAAGGATGATTAATGTTCGTTAATAATTATTCAGGTAAAGTAAACAAGCAACCTGGAAATCTCGGAGGACATAGTTAATTTGATGTATCAGAGATAATACATAAAAATGGTAAAGCACAAATATTTCAGGAATGAATTAAATAGAAAACACAAAATATCCACAGTAAAATGTCTGCAATACATGTGGCGAGGAGTAGGAAATGAAGGCATTAGAAATAAAGTTTTGCAGTATATAAGTGTTTGGTACAATTTTTGGGACACGGAAAGTACTTTGAAGGTGGTGTTGGGGAACATCTTTTAAGCTGAGACAGACAGAAGCAGTGCAGTACATATGCGCGTTAAGGTCCCACCACCACACTGGTTACAACGGGACTAGGTTAGAGTCATGGACCCCGCGTACCAGCCGTCCTGACTGATGTTATTAATACGCGGTATCCCGCAATCACTTAGGCGGAGGTAACAAGTCGCTGACACGAAACTTTATATGTACTGTACACTTGAAAAGACACGTGTTTAATTATCAAATATAAAAGTAATTGTTTTCTGCCTGCTCCTGTTCCCGCAATTTCATCTTTCGCCGAAAAAATGACTAGTGCAGAGAGAAACAAAGCGTACTTAAGTTTATTTAAAAATGTATTGTTAATTTATTTACAAATCTTGATTTACGATGTGGTACCAGGCATGCGGTGCTGCTTTGGCTTCGCATTCCGGATGAAGGCGGTTGAAATCCCCTTCTCGCCACCAGATTTCGGTTTTCCATGGTTTCCCGAAACCACACCAAGCGAGTGCCGCGACCATGACAGAATTACTTCCTGCTCCTCATTCTCTCTCGCCTCTGATAACCTCTTTGTGGACGGGGTGTACAGCCCAAAGCAAAAATAGAAAGAAAAGAGTGAAAGATGGAGAGAGAAAGGAGAATATATCACTTTATTGCGTTTCATTGAAACCACGCAGTGTTTTGAGAAGCATGTTTATTTGTTAATTTTCTCTTGAACTATGTAAATTATAGTCATAATAATTACGCTGTATTTTATAGCAGAACATAAGCTTTCATCATGATTCTTTGCAATTCTGCATTGTACAGGATTGGATGAAACTGGAGTGAAAACAAAAGATAATTGTATTTAATTCACGGAACAGAGGAATTGTCTGATTTCGTATTAGGGTGAGAACAGAGGGAAGATTTCATCAGACTGGTGACAGAGAAGAGATAATATGAAGTAAAGAACTCGCGGCTGAAGTTCGTATTGGCTGCGCATGCGGCAGAGGAGTGGTGTGTTGACGTCACGAGCACACCATCGATTTCCCGACCTTAATCCGCTTCGCAGCTCGTTTCACTTATTCTTCAGCGATTTATTTCTGTCCACACCTTAGGCCAGCCAGTTGAGAAATTCAGTGAGCCTATAGACAGACAAAATGGCCATTGCGTTTACGACGCTGATCTATTTAATAACACATTTCGCATATAACTAGTCAATTCTTACTACGACAAAAAATCTGTTACTTAGATTGTGTTCCATCTTACATCTTATGGATACAATAGAATACTAGGACGTTGTTTTGTTTTGTGCGGTAAACAATGCGCGAGATAAAAGCAACGGTATTATCATTGAGTCATCTTTTGTTGTTGCCTAGCAGACAGAGCTGTAATTGCTGGCCATCGGATGAGAATCCTTATCCTATATCTCAAGCAGTTTTTTTATGACTTCAGCTAAAAGGCGAGTTGCATGAAGTACGCTCCTACGCTGCGCACAACTTTTTTCATATTCTGTCGAGCTTCGTGCACAACTGCTTCACTCAAGGTTGACGTTAATGAAATAGCGTCGGCTGGGGAGGTACTCAATCGGTACTCCACCGTGCTGCTTCTCGTTGTGATTTTATCATTCCGTCTTTTTGTGTAGTAGGCATCAGGCTACTAGTGTTTCATTCCTTCCTTCTTACTTCCGTACATTAATATAGGTTTCTCGGCCATGTCGTTGCGTTTAAGAATCTGGTGGGTGAAGGATTAAGTTTGGGCGTCCAGATATGGGTTTTAAAATGTTTCTTGAAACCAGTTGAGGTTAATGTCGGTATGTTTCCTTCTTATAAGCATGCATCGGCAGTTATATTACCACTTGTGCCGCGACCGCCGTCGAACGGCAATCTGGGAACGTGCAACCAGCGTGGCAGCAACTAATTGTAAGTCACTAGGACCGTTGAAATGTTTGGGGACTGCACCACTTTATTGACCGTCGAGAAACTGGTGCTAACCTGTTGAAATTTACATCAGTCGCTTCTTCAACATGTCCTGTTCACGTTTTGCGATCAAATATTGCGGAAAAGTCGCCAGGAATTTAATTAAAAATGCCGAAATATGACAGTGACGCACAGCCGTTAGATGCCGCCAGCGTTGAAAAAATCAGCGACAGTCTTTTAAAATGTTGATTTAATCCTTTGTTGTAATATTTTCTTGCCTTTTCATCTCTTCTCCGTTGTAAAAAGTCGCACAAAATTGACACATTGTCAGTATGTATCCGAATTGTAATACGGTGATGCCCGCCACCTTACATAGCAACGAGCAACCAGAGATAATCGATTGCTTCCATTGTAAACAAATACGCCATTTGCTTGGATAACGCGTAGCAAAAATTTCTGATTTTTTTTTTGGTCCAGTCCGCATTTCAAACTTACCATGATGTCTATGACAAAACGAAACTGGTTAGGTTGAAATGATCCCTGTGCCGATAATTTTTATGTTACTTTTGCAGTGCTAATAGCATTTCGCAGTTGCTCAGCCTTCCATATTTCGGCATTTTTAATTAAATTCCTGACGACTTTTCCGCAATGTGTGATCGCAAAACGTGAAGAGGACATGTTTACGAAGCGACTGATGTAAATATCAACAGGTTAGTACCAGTTTCTCGAAGGTCAATAAAGTGGTGCAGTCCCCAAATGTTGTACATTGATGTGCTTTATGTTCGAGAAAAAGCACTATTACGTTATTTTTACTACAACACAGAATGTTGCAGGGAGTCCATTACTTGTTCTGTGATAACAGATTTGTGAAGTTGTTACTATGTGATTGCTGCGCAGTACGCGGATTATCCCTTGTGGTGGTCAGATATGGACGACCGGAACCTTAACGACGAGTATGCTTGTCCTCATTTTCCCGTAAAGTCCAACCTCGAGCCACTGTCGCATCAGAATGCCACATGCATCTGGGTATTGCACGATTCAACCAGCCGACCTAAAGATCCACAATTGGGCTCCCTTTCAAATTCAGTCGGGTGCTGATAACTCTGTTCACACTAGTACGCCGCATCTCTGTGTCCTTTACAGTGATCACTCAACATCTGACGCTGTTCGCACCTCTTATTAATTACGTGCGGTGTTTTTGCGTAAATCTGGACCCCACCCTGTGGTGAAATCTGATGGACGCCCCCCCCCCTTTTAACGTTATATCTAACCTCGTGTGTGTGTGTGTGTGGTTTTTTGGTTTTTTTTTTTTTTAAAAAAAAAAAAGCTCTACTGTTGGTGAAAGGCGGCAATCTGTTAATATAATAAGCAAACTGTTATGTATGACGTCACCTGCTAAGGCATGACGTCAATCTAAGACGTCGCGCAATGACTTCACGCTTTGCGTCATTGTTCTTGGTAATGGACGTTATTTAATAGCATTTCCAAGCATCCACTAATAAATTAATTGACAGAACACTAAAATAAAAGTATGTATTGCGTTAAAATCGACATATAAATCATTAGATGCTTATATTTACGTAATATTCTTTTGATATGTAGAAGTATTCTTTAAATTCTTGGTCCATAGATATGTAAGCTAAAAGCTTTGTGTTTCGAGCATCAATGTAGGGAATGTTTTGGTTAGATTGTTACTTAGCATAGGTCAGAATTACAACTGGCATTAGACGTTACGGCAGAGGGCATGAATAATTTAGTTTTTTTTTTTTTCAAAATAATTTAAACTGTGTCCTATTATTGAAATTATTAATTCATTTAAACGGAAATGGTTGCACACTGATCCCGATCTGTGCATCTTACACTACACTTGAAACAAATATTACGTGGCATATTGTAAGTTTATAAGATGTATTTTACTATTATTATTGTAATATTACTGAGCTTATTATTTCAGCAACTGTCAGCCATTCAAAGGTTTTAATATCAGTCTGAATCACGGATAACAAAA
Source organism: Vandiemenella viatica (assembly GCA_031002005.1). Taxonomy (NCBI): domain Eukaryota; kingdom Metazoa; phylum Arthropoda; class Insecta; order Orthoptera; family Morabidae; genus Vandiemenella; species Vandiemenella viatica. The sequence goes on from JARYHS010008074.1 coordinate 259,189,214, forward strand.
AAGAAATGTGTAAAAAACCTTGAATATTTTTTATCAAATTTATATCGCGATGCATTATTTTTACCAAAACGCGATACTTTTCATGTATTAATGTGCGTGAGATTGAAGTATTGTTCTCCTGGCGGCAAGTTTATCGTAGCATGTGGTTAGGTTGAAATGCAACCTGGACCCGGATGGAAACTGGAACTTTTGCTACGGCGCAAGGCACGGTGAATTACGCTGAATTTTATTTTATTACAATTCTATTTAGTTAAGCAGCTGCTAAGACATGAATTGTCACAGTACTGAAAGAAAAGTATGTATTGTTTTTAAATTGGCATATTAATTATCAGGTTTTTTTGTTTACTAAAATTACATGGTTCGAATAAAAGAAGTTTCAAATTGATCGCGATATATGTGGCCTAAACCAGAATTAAATATTACGTGCCATAGCGTAAGTTGTTAAGATTTATTTTTAGCATCCTTCGTTGTCACTGGGATTATTATTTCAGCCGATGTAAGCTGTCTCAGCCGTTAAAATATCAATCATCGTCACAGAAATTAAGAAAGAAAGGTGTCAGAACCTGTAAAGATTTGGGATCAAGTTTATTTAGCGATGCATGATGACCCTGACATGCGATATAGGGAATGTATTAATTCGCGCGTGATTAAGCTTTGCTTTTTTATCAGCAATATTAGCGGAGATTGTGGTTAGGTTGAAATGCAGCCTGGACCAAATTAACAACTGAAGTTTTTTGCTACTGCAAAAGGGACGATAAATTACAATGAGCTTTATTTTATAACAATTCTGTTTAGTTAAACAACTGCAGAGAAATAAATTACCATAACACTCAGCTAAACCCGTCATTTTTGATGGGCTTTGGGGCTAGTCTGAAATAAAAAGTTGGCGTGAGATTTCCGTTGACCCCCCCCCCCTCCATTTGAGTACACGTAATTAATGAACGTCCCCTTACTCTACTGGGCCTGGCAAAACACCGAACATGAACAAAACTAACGCACTCTTCTGGCCGTCATACCTGTCACACAGAACTGTAATTGTAATCATTTATATACCAGGCGATAGTGTATGTGTAAGATGTTACATTTACATCCTACCAAGTCTTCCGAGTGCTACATTTTTTATTTTTTATTTTTTTGTTGTTGTTGAAGTTATACAACATTGGCAAAATTACAGTAACTGACATGAATTAGCACACACGACATAGATGAATTAAAAAAGTCTTTACACATATAAATGTTTGACACTTGGTTCGAACTCTGCGAATCCAAAAATTTCTTTGAAGGCCTATACACGTTTTCCAGCGAATTATATTACTTATATTGGAAAAGGTTGCCGTTTTGGATTTTCCATTTCAATTTTCGCTACCAGATTCGAACTAGGCGATACAAAGAATCTGTGTGCACGTTTTCGAATGAATTTCATCACTTTTCGATTTTTGACCAACTTTTTTGGCGGCTTGAACTTCTATGTTACGTTCACTGTTCTCTGTTCGACATACCCACGCGTCTGCTAGAAGAGCAAAGAACAAGAAATTAACACGGAAATGTTCAATATTACAGACAGTGTAAGGAAACTTATGCAGAAGTTGTGACGTGAAGAGATTAATTAAATTGAAAAATTTTCGGAGCTGAACTGGTTACTTTTAAATTAAGAACAAATGGTCTTGGATGTCGAAAGGTTGTGTCGAGCCAAGAAAGACAGATTTTATGTGAATATATCTGTACGAAGCAAAAGAAAACAATTTGGAGTCTTGATTGTGTGCGTTTATCCTTAGTTATTTAAAATCCGTCTGTAGAATACAGGTCAATAAACGAAAATTACTATACATATGGTGGAGTGAACGTTAGATCCATACATGTATTAGCCATATAGTTTTGCGCTTAGAGTAGGCTTGATTGAACTAGGGATATTATGTTTTGCTTGACGTTTATATTGAAGTCAAAATTTAGTAGAATCGGAACCTCAGTGTTGGGGGTCACACTAGTAAGATCACCCTAATGACTTCAGAGAGTCTGTAGAATTTCAAACAAGAAGCATTTTCGAAATTCTGACTCATTTATCTTTCAACAACAATAAGTCCTTCGTAAATCGATCAAACATTACGAGTTGAGAAAAGGTTGCTGCAAATGAAATGAACTTTTTGAGATTTTAACATCTAATTTTTCATTTGTATTCGGAAAACTTAAGGTTAATAATATTGAGATATGTAGAGCGAAAGTGATAACTTGAACTGCTGATATCCCAGAGTTGTTAACCAGTGAATGTCCAGTATTCTTGCAATTTCTCGAAGTTTTATTCTTTTATTCTGTTCTTGTATTTCCTTTAAAATATCATAAACATCAGTAACAGAAAGTAAATGACTGCGTTTCAAATCTTACAGATTTGTGTGGTATTTATAGAAAATTTTACTTCGTTTGTTCCTTCGTTGAAAGCATTATTAATATATTGCATTGTTTCTGTCGAATTGTTAGCAAGGTTACACTCATATAAATATCATCATAATTTCTTTGTTTTATTTGTTCGTAAAAAGTCTAACGTCAACAAGTAAACTTTAAATTATATTGAACGATATCACGCTGCCACTTGTGTGATTCGTTAGAGAAATATAGGGATAGGAATTCTGAAATATGAAAAAGTTATTACTTATGCCATACCTCAAGAGATTTTTGCGTCGATTGACACGCTGATCAGCGTGAACAGGGCACGAGTCTGCGGGCTGTGTCCGTTCCAAGTTGATAGTCGACTGTAAATAGCCCAGTAACGGAGTCGTAAAAAGAGGGTCAAACATTATATCACGTAGATTTTTTTCTTCCACAATCATTTAGGTTAATTCTGGGATAGACTCCGATTTCCGCCTCATATAATACACAATACACAATTCAAAAATAAAAATATACTTATCACACAGCATATAGTAAAAGTTTCGCAAACAAATGGCAACTCAAACTTTCCTCCAATACGTTAGTTAAGTGCTCCGGATCTCACAAATCTGGTTCTGAAACACGGGTAGAGCACTATTCACCCAACATCATGATTTCACACTGGGCGTCTATGTAATAGGTGATCGGTGTATTGGTCCGCTGGATATTAACAGTTCATTGAGGCAGAGCGAATGGAAAACTGGATTCTTCATTTAAACATCATTTAAAAAATGCTCCCTTACTTCCAAGCTGCAGGTCATTTCCTAAATGCTAATAGTTCTCACCTTTATCTGCGAGATATGCTGACATTGGAAGAGTAAATGGATCCTGTCGAATTCAATAAATTTACAAAAGAAGGACCATCAAGCGTAATGATAATTTTTTGAGTGATATATGGTCAGATATGACCATCGAGGAAATTTTAATGAAGTCAATGAAAGTCACTGGTGGTGTAACTCACGGACGTGGGTTTTCAGACTCTGTGCTTACAAAGTGGACTGCAGGGATCGCAAGTCTGCAGAATGTTTGTCAGAAGATAGAAGAATACTGTGATATATCATCTGGGACCAGTGAACAACATGTGGTTTTGAGACCTACACGCAGAGATCGAGACATTGCAGACAGTGGAAAACTAACTGGCTGTCGCAACACCCCCCCCCCCCTTTTCCACAATGTGACGTTATCATGTCAATCAGCAGTGGTTTAATTGGGGATGCAGATGTGAACTGTCATTTGACAGTAGAAAGTTGGAAGTATGGGAATTGCCAGGGTTATTGGACAGGACTTTCAGAATGCATTATTCAAGCGCAAGGATAAGATTATTTCACTTGCATCCTGCACTGCTCTGAAGATAGGGAACAAGAAGGTAGCTACTATCAATCCGTTAACACTATTTCACAGATCCTATATTGTTAAACAGTCTGAAGATGATGTGAAATACTGTTTCTCATTTGAACTCTCTCCCTATCCCATGTCTTTGTTTACTGAGGAAGGTCTCCCACACATGTACTCCTCATCCATGCATTTATAGGATGTGATTCAAACTTAGCATTTTTCGGCCAAGGGAAAACAAAATTCTGCTCCCTCATTCAGCACAAACCATATCTACAAGTACATGCAGCTATGTTCTCAGACCCCTAGCCTATGGAAACTCAATAGAACAGGCAGGGGAAGAGCTCATCTTGGTCAAAATGGTTGCGAGACACTGGACGGTCTCAGATATGAGATGTTTACAAAATCCGCCACAAAAAATGCATTCAGCCTAGCACGGTTACCACCTACGTCAGATGCGGCAAGGTTTCATTCTATGCGCACGTACCACCAGGTGCAAACGTGGCAGGGTCGAGAAACGTGCCCATTGCTATGGGAATGGGGAAAAGACTTGTCCAATCTTACTCCAATCACAATGATGAAAGATGCTGCACCTGTATTTATTCTGAAGATTGTGTCATGTTCCTGCAAGAAAGGTTTTACACCTCCATGCATCTGTAGCAAATCTGGCATGCACTGTTCATCTGCTTGCAAAAATTGCTCTGGCCTGTCTCGTGAAAATCTTCCTGAGATAGAAGCAGAAGAAAGTGAGGAAACGTTCTTTGAGATCGAGGAAGCTGTTCCTGCTACGGATGATGGAAACACAATACAAGATGAGAACGTTAATCAGCCGGGACCATCCCAAAGGAGAAGACATTGATTTTTTTAATTAATTTTTTACTTATGACTTGTTGACTGCGTAAATAAACTTTGTGCCATAATGTTATGCTTTCATTTCTACGACCTAATTCCAACTGCAATGAATACCTTCGGTAATAAATTACAGTAATAATTATGTATAAGTACGCGCGCACGCGCGCGCACACACACACACAAGCACACACACAGTATATATATATATAGGGTTCCAGAAGGTCATTTAGAACGACATATTAGGTGAATAACCAGCTTTTCGGAAAAAATATGAAACTTTGCTGTTTTTTGACGAACTGCAGTTCGCGTAGTTTTGAGTTTAGAAAAAACTTTGTAATACAAAAGCTGTAGGAAATTGTCATATTTCAAAATATTAATAAAGTATTACTTGCTAGGACTCGTTGGGAATGAGTTGCCAAAATTTTTAGGTTTTTGGCCGCAGAAAATTGTGCCGAGGGTGTTGGAGGTCGAAAACTTAAATTCTGTATGCTCTCCCCATAATATGCAATATATATATATATTTATATATGCAAACAAAAATCTTCTACGTGATATACTGCAAGATAAAATTACCCCGTTACTGGACGCCCCTACCCCGTACTATTATCTGGTTAGTAAACACGCATTGCGCGATGAATCCAAAACAGGTCACCTGGCGGCCGAACAATCCTTCAGGATCTCCCGGCGTACAATGCCATATGATTATTGAATTGACCATCAGCAATCAGTGTATAGTACATATATATACTATATATTTCATACAGAAATACATATATATCAATCATGTATACAGGGGTTCCAGGTCATTTGAGCGACAAAGTAAGTAAAAACCCAACTTTTAGAAAAAGTTTGAAGTTTGGTGATTTTCGAATAACTGTTAATCGCTTAATTTTGAGTTTAGAAAAAAAATTTACAATGCAAAAGATGTAAGAAATTTTGTCCTCTTTCAAATTGGAAATAAAGTATTTCTTGCTATGACTCATCAGGAAGGAGTTATGGACAAAAAACTGAAAAAAGTACCAAACTTTTGACTTTTTTTGGTCACAGAAAATTGTGCGGAGGGTGTAGGAGGTCGACAACTTTGTTTCTGCATACTCTCACCAATATATACAAGCTAAGAAGAAACAAAATCTTCTACGTGAAATAATACAAGTAAAAACTACTCCATTACTGGACTAAAAAGACTGAGAGCAGATGTAGGGGCACTTTGCGCCGGTGACGTCGCAAGCTGGTATTTCCTGCCCATTCCAGTTTAGCCTTAGGTCGAACGATGGTTCTTGGAACATTTTTGAGAAATACATTGATAGGAATTGGATGACGCTAGAATTTTCAAAGAAGCAGTATAACCTGTATTGGTGGAAGAAACATTTTGTATCATGGATAAAGTGAACCATTCAAGGTCCAAGTGTTGATTGATTTAAATGTTTTCTCTACTTTTACTTGCTGTTAAGAAATTAAAATACACTTTTTACTGCTTTGCTGAGTGCATTTTCTACTGCGTAGCGTTATCGAGAAAATCACAGCTTTGGTGAAGTGTTCGCAACATATTAATGCGCTGGGTTTCCCTGCTATGCCCTGCCCTTCTTGACTGATCGTCAGTAATGGTATCTTACCAAAAGTATGTATGCCCTTTATCGATTACATTGTAGTAAAGGAGGGCTGCCAATTGGTTCTTGCAATCCACAGCTGTGTGTAGGTAAGAAGGCATTAAAAAATTTTACTCAAATTTGTAGAACGCATTTGCAGCATTCGATGTTTGAATCTGATAAGTCATCTCTATCCTGTACGAATCGAAGTGCTTGCACTCGGTGGGTATGCACTGCCTGGCTCGTGAGTTAGAGTAACGCCACTGGTATTTGTGTTTCCAGGTGCAGCTGATACGACTGCGAGGTCGTCGCACTCTCTATAAGCATGACACTTTTATGGTAAGCTGCAGATTCAACATGTCTGTCTCTGTGTGTGTCATTGTCTTAAGTGTAACACTGCTTCTAATTAACCAGAGCATTTGTGTTGTCGATATGTTTTTCCCTCTTTTACCTAGTTTCATTATTTACTTTTATCGTACGCTGTCATATGTTCATTGCTCTGCCTCTTTTACGAAAGTGCCTCTGTACTTTCGTAAGTTGTTGACGTTCCTTTCATGCTTATCCTCGCAAAAATATCATGACTTCGATATATTACTTCCCAATATGTTTTGAATATAATATATACCAAAATTGTACTAAAATTTCTTATGTTTCTAGTTTCTGTAACACTGATTTTTTAAAAAAAAAGAAAATTTATCTTATGGAAGTCAAAAATTTTCTTTTTTTAATATATCCATTGGATTGTTTAGAAATAACTGCAAAAAGAAGTTACTTAAAGTTCTAAACGAAGCGAAATGTTTCTTTAAATGTTATCAGCGAATATTAAAATTAAATTCTGGCATATATTCATGAATACCATTCAGTGCTTTTTATCGTTACATTCGATTTAACCTGTTGTAATTACAGCGAAAATTTTGTTCTTTTTTTGAAGCTCAGAGAGTGCATATGATAATGACTGTGAAAAGAATTCGTCTTGATGGTAATACACAGACGGAAAAAAAAATCCCAACACCAAGAAAAAATTATTGTAGAGTAATGAAATTTGGACAATGCATTTGTCAAGTTAACATGTTTAATTGATTAAATTTTCAAGATCACAGGTTAATTTAAGCTCAAGAAAATGCATTTCAAATGTGAAATACTGTTAAATTAATAGCCGGTGTAACCTCCAGAATTTTGAATGCAAGCCTGCAAACCTGAATGCATTGTGTCATACAGGTTTCGAATGTCACTTTGTGGTATGGAGTTCCATGCTTGTTGTACTTGTGCTGTCAATACTGGGACGGTCAGTGCTGGCTGTGGATGATGCTGGAGTTGTCGTCCAATGATATCCCATACGTGTTCAATTGGAGACAGATCTGGTGATCTCGCAGGCCAAGGTAACATGTCGACACTCTGTAGAGCACGTTGCGAGACAACAGCGGTATGAGGGCGAGCGTTATCCTGTTGAAAAACTCCCCCTTGAATGCTGTTCATGAATGGCAGCACTACAGGTTGAATTACCAGACTGACGTACAAATTTGCAGTCAGTGTGTTTGGTATAACCACAAGAGTGCTCCTGCTGTCATAGGAAATTGCTCCCCAGACCATGACTCCAGGTGTAGGTCCAGTGTGTCTAGGCCGCAGACAGTTTGGTTGCAGGCGTTCCCCTGGCCTCCTTCTGACCAACACTCGGCCATCACTGGCACCAAGGCAGAACCTGCTTTCATCAGAAAACACAACAGATCTCCACTCCGTCCTCCAATGAGCTCTGGCTTGACACCACTGGAGTCGCAAACGGCGATGGCTTGTAGTCAGTGGAATGCACGCTACAGGGCGCCTGGCTCGGAGCTGTCCTTGAAGTAACCGATTTCTAACAGTTCGTTGTGTCACTGTGGTACCAACTGCAGCTCGAATTTCTGCCGCAGACGCAGTACGATGCGCCACAGCTGTACGCCGAATACGGCGGTCTTCCCTCTCAGTAGTGCCACGTGGCCTCCCGGAACCCGGTCTTCTTGAGGCAGTACCATCCCTTGACCACTGCACCCAACAATCATGCACAGTGGATACATTCCGGCCAAGTCTTTCTGCAATATCGCGAAAAGAAAATCCACCTTCTCGTAGCCCTATTACACGACCTCGTTCAAACTCGGTGAGCTGTTGATAATGGCTTCTTCGTCTTCTTAAAGGCATTCTTGGCTAACATCAACTCACTATGTCAAATCTCAGCGGTAAATAACGTTCACAAACTTTACAGCGCGTATTTAAAGCAAACCTGATTTGCAAGCTCTGAGTAGCGCTACTAGCGCCACACTTATGCGCGAAGCGCGAAATTTGAATCGATGTCATCTTTCAGATGTATAAACACGCCTACCAAATTTCGTTTATCTAACACAAGTCTTTCTTGGTGTTGGGATTTTTTTTCCGTCTGTGTATTAGATTTGCCAACTTATTTTAAAAACAAGTTTATTTATCTTTGGAAGAAGAAAATAAAAATATGAAAAAAATACTATTAAATTTAGGTAGTTATTTCAAATTTTCAGTCCTGCCATGTCCCCACATAACGAAATTCCATCTTAAAATGAAAATTATTGAAAATAATCTCCATAACTGTGGGAGCTGAAAACTTCATACAAACAAATGCTGCCCTGTTCTTGCTTCTCGAGTTTTTGATGGCCACTATGCACAAAGGCTTCTGGTATCACTGGGATTCGCTAAATGTCTGTGAAAATACCAGAGTATTAGTGAAGTTATTACTTAATTTCTAATATATAAACTACTGTTATTGCTCTATTATTGTTTTTATCAGCTTAATAAACGCAGGTTGCTTTAATAATTCCTTAGAATTCTCGTTGAATCTTTGCATGTGCTCCTTTTGTAGTGTTTGCCGTATATTAAACGTTATTCTTAATCGCTGTTGTTTATTTACTTTGAGACAAATTATATTAATATCGCTCAGAATTGCGAGTGCCTGACAAAAAAAAATTATTTATTTATTTATTTAGCTTATGGCCATTGCACAAAAATAATACAATACAAAATTAAATTACAATTAAAATTCAAAATTAACATGGTTTAGCCAATCTAAAGCTTCATTTGAAATGTTAATAAAATCTATTGGTGATCCCCTGAATGCTCGAAGTGGGCAGTCAAATGTCACGTGACGGATGGTTTGTTTTTCCTCACCACAGTCGCATCTCGGTGAATCTCTCATTCCCCATGTATACAAAGATGAAGCAGATCTTCCATGACCAGTCCTAACTCTGTTAAGAGCTGCCCAGGTCTTGCGAGGAAGGTCGAGTCCCTTTAGTGCCTGTTGACTGTCAAACAGGGAGTGCCATTCTGGTGGGGCTGAGGCTATCCACTCCAATTTCCAAGCTTCTCTCCCATTAAAATTATCAGATATAATCTGTTTTACAGTCTTTACACTTGGATTTCTTGATTTAAGTCTCACAAACATATTATCCATGTCGTCATGGATGGGCAGATCCAAGTTATCACAGATCTTATTATACTTGGCAATTAGGAGATTGAGTCGTCTTATCGTAGGCGGTTCGATGTTGCACAAAACAGGTAGCCAGTACAGTGGAGTGGTCTTAATACATCTGCTAATTATCCGCATTGTCTGGTTTAAAACTGTGTCGATCTTTTTGACGTGGGCGCTATTTATCCAGACAGATGAGCAGTACTCAGCTGCAGAATATACAAGGCTCAGTGCTGATGTGCGGAGTGTAGAGGCGGATGCTCCCCAGGAGGTGCCAGTTAACTTCTGCAGAATATTATTCCTGGTTCTTAGTTTTGCTGCAAGGTTGTTTAGATGTTTATTGTACGACAAGGTGCGATCCATTACGACTCCCAAATACTTGGGGAAGGGGTTGTGTCGAATGGGAGTGCCATCAAGAAGAACGTCAAGTGAGAGATTCGCCACCCGATTGTTAAGATGGAAGACACTAGTTTCCGTCTTGCTGGGACTGGGTACGAGACGCCATTTCCGAAAATAGTTGCTCAGGGTTTTGAGGTCTGCTGTTAAACTATTTTCAATTTGCTGAACGTTATCAGATTGTTGTACTACTGCCAGATCGTCAGCATAAGAGAACTGTCTGGATTCTGTTTGAGGAATGTCAGAAATATAAACATTAAAAAGAAGTGGGTCAAGAACTGAGCCTTGAGGCAGACCATTATTCACTCTTCTTACTTTGCTTATCTTATTGTCTGAAACAACCTGGAATGTTCGGTTAGCTAGCATGGTATTGATCAGACAAGTGATTTTTTTACACTTCAAAATGTTCAGCAGTTTATATACCAGGCCCTCTCGCCACACTGTATCATAGGCTGCGGTAAGGTCAACAAATACAGCACCAGTCTTCAATCGTCTCTCGAATCCTGCTTCTATGTGAGTTGCCAATGCCAGGACCTGATCCTCGCAGTTTCTTGCAGGTCTAAAACCTGCCTGTTCAACTGGGAGGTTTGCAAAAATAATTGGACTGATTCTATTGTAGATGATCCTTTCAAATAACTTGTAAGTAGTACTTAGCAGTGAAATAGGTCAAAAATTCTCTGGAACTTCAGGGCTTTTTCCAGGCTTCAGAATGGCTATGATCTTTGCCCGTTTAAATTCTGCAGGAATAACATTTGTCTGTAGTATGTTAGTAAAGAAGCGGGCCAACCATTTTTTGGTATGTTTTCCACAGTGTGTAAGGAACTCTGGGTGAACTTCGTCAAAACCTGGAGCCTTCCCATTCTTCATTTGTTTGATGGCCCTTGCCACCTCTATATCGGTGACAGGGGATGAGAGGTTTGTAGGGGCAGAGTACAATCGTTTTAGATGGAACAATAGTTTTTTTCACTTTCCGAGTATGATCTTTATCGGCGCTCACTCTAGACATGTTGGCAAGTCGACTTGCTATTTGGTCTGGAGTGACCTGATGCTTTGATTGAGTGTTATGTGGGGTTCCACCTAGCTTTTTAAGGAGGCTCCATGCTTTCCGGCTGGACTTCTTGAAATTTAAGGTTTGCACCGTATCATTCCATTTTCGTTTTCGGGCATTGTCCAGGCTCTGCAGCAGTTCGTCGGCTGTTTCTGTACGTCCGTTCTGTTGGAAATCATCATAGAGCATTTCGCATGTTTCGTTCCAACACGGGATATATTCTTTTCTAAAGCCTCTAGGAATAGACTTTTTAGCTGTCGCTATGGTTACTCTGGCAAATCTATTATAATTTTTTACTAATGGAGGTATCCATCTTAGGTTTTTATCCAGGTTATTGGCAAATTCTTCCCACTTTGCTTTCCCAAAGTTCCATCTAGGTAAAGGAGAGGATCTAATTATGGGAATTGTTAGACCAACTTCTAGCAGGACTGGTCGGTGTTGACTATGTGGAAAGGCTTGTAGGACTCGTCTTGTAGTTGGTAAAGGGTGGCTTTGATCGTCACAGGAGACAAAACATAGATCTGGGTTGGTTTCGGTGTTCCATCTTCCCGAGTTAAAAGTACCTGCGTCTTTCGGGTTAAAAACTAAGTTCATGTTATTTGCTGCCGCCCATTCCTCTAGCCTGATTCCATCTTGGTTGTTTTCTGTGTACTTCCAATCTGTATGGTGGCTGTTAAAATCGCCAATATACATAACGGGATGTCGAGACTTTGGTAGAACTTCACTCGGCCATGAAACGGAAGGGGGTTTATACACATTAATAATTTTAATGTTGTTCACCACCGTGGTAATAATGTGGATGTTATTTTCGCTGCATGCTGAGACGAGGTAGGCATTGGTAACAGTATTTCGCACATATGTTGCGCACCCGTAATTTTGATGATGAGTGGCACCTAAAATTTTGTAGCCTTGTACTTTCCCTCTCAGACTCAGCTGCAAATCATCCTTGGTGTGGGTTTCTTGAACGCAGGCTATATCGACGTTGTGGTCAAGTAATAACTTTGAAAGGCAATCGCTTTTAGATCGGCTTATTCCTTCCATGTTAAGTTGGCAAACCCTTAGTGAAGGTCCAAGGGTTCTTGCCTTTTGGTTCTGATAAGAACCGTTAGGTGACATGACGATTACTGTGCTCTGGTTGCCAGGAGATCCTGTAGGATTGTCTGGCAGGCCAACTGTGTAGACTATTTAGCCGTGCAAGCACGTTGCCCAGGGTGTACCACGAGGAGGCTAGTCTACTTTACATCCCACAAAAAAAAAAAAAAGTGAAACACCCAGATGGCGAGGAGGAAACCAAATAACATTTCATGATAGGGTATGTGATGTTATTTCATTGATGACAGAATGGATTCAAATTTTCAAATACCTTGGCAGCGTGAGCTCACTTACCAGTATGTTGTTGTACCTTCTCTCGCCAGGTTGCAGCATTGATTCGGTTGGCGAGAGTGTTATAAAGCTGTTGTATCCTATGCTGTGGTAACTGGTACTTGATATCCCTGGCTCTGGGACTGAGATGACGTCCGAGCTAGTCCCTCACATATTCTAAAGGGTACAGATCTGGGGAGCTCGCTGGCCATGGGAACCTCAGCAGACAGTATATAGAGATAGTTGCCGTGTGTGGACGAAAGTTGTCTTCTTGAAAAATGACGCCACGATACTGGTAACACTTGAGGACGTGACATATCCGTAACGTATTGTTGTCCGTCAGAGTTTCCGCAATCACTACCAGCCGTGATCTGAAGTAATAGCCGATGGCTCACCATATCATGACGTAAGTAGTGACGCCGCTATGCCTCTCCAAAACATTGGATGAATGGGACCTCTCCCCAGGTCACCCACATACTCGCCGACGATAGTCATCCGAGGTAGTGCAGTACCGCTATTTGTTGCAGAACACAATGAGACGCCATTCACTGGATTCAGCGATGCCGACAATCTTCGCCGAGTATGGCGGCGACATTCAATTCTTCCAATGTTTTGGAGAGGCAGAGCGGTGTTACTCCTAGCGCCGTGAGGTGTGGAGGTCTCGGCTGGTAGTGTTTAAGGGAATTCTGACGGCAAAACGGTACGTCACGAGACATCCTGCGTCCTAATGTGTTACCTACTATGGGACTGTTTCTTGGTGCCATTTTTCAATGAATTTTTGAACTGTCTGCACTTGTTGATTTACTCCCGTGGGCAGCAAGATCACACGCTAGAACTTATGTGATGCCAGCTCTGACGCCAACTCCGTCCCAGTACCAGTATCCAGAATGTCTAGAACCAGTTTTTTAAATATATGGCCTTCGGCTTTTATTGCCATTTAGCCAGCTTCACATTTCATTATTAAATCTACTAATGTACAATGATTCTTCAAATCTACGTCATTTTTGTAACTGAACATGTATTATCTCTCAAATGTTTTTATTTACAATAGTATGAACAACACAAGACGGGCACAACATTTAGTTAAAACCACCCATGCCCGAGGCCGGACTCGAACCGGCGACCCCAGCAACACGAGGGCAACACGCTAGCCGTTACGCTGCCAGGGTCGGCCTAGAACCAGTTAAGCTGGGTATCCACTACGCGCGGCAAACCCTCGAACAGTGTTCGAGGGTTTCTGTTGACGAGCGCGGCTGCCGCGCGAGCCAACGCAACCCAGCCAGAGTCGCGCGGCAAGCAATGCAGGCACAGTCAGATTTCGCGACCATTTTTACTAAGACTTCCGCAAGTAGGAATATGAGAGGTGCTACATTCTGTCCTGCAGGCTATCATATGGTTTATATTGTAGACATACATAGCACAAATCGATAAATTACACCGTGGGGATCATTATAAGTGTTAAATAATAAATACTTCCCAGAACCAGTAATAAGACTTAGCTATTCTTGATCTTTCTCTTCTGTATGATGCCAGAAGCGTAGTCATCTTCTTCTTTAAGTCGGAAACGCGTAAGGGGGCATCCATAAATTCATAAATTACGTGAGGTGAAATAGGGGGGGAGGGTCCAGCGAAATCTCACCAAATCTCACCAAGGGGGAGGGAGGATCAACAGAAATCTCACGTGAGATGTTTTAAAATTGGGTAGGACTGTAGAGCTAAAAAAAAAAAAGGTCTATAAATGGCGCGAAAGTCGACTTTAGGGGGGGGAGGGTATTTCGTAGAAAAGTGTCGGTGAGACCTAAAAAAAAGTCTCAAAAAGCTGCGAAGACGATCTGTGGGGGGGGGGGGGGGGTCTAACGGGACCAACCAGGGGGTCCGAAAATCCGGAAAAAACACCTCACGTAATTTATGGATGTCCCCTAAGCCAATTGCTGAACTTACCTCCTTCAATGCATCGTCCCTCAGCGTTTTGTTGTGATAATCTGCACATTTACTATTCCACAAAAATTCTTTCGCACCATACTGCTGTATTATTAGAAATCGACACTTTTCGTTGTTTATGGCAGTAAACTGTCGCTCTGCCGCGCGAGCCAACTCAAAGAAAGACACCACCGTTCCAATTGCGCGCGAGCCAATTAGTGGGGGGCCTTTGCCGCGCGCCTAGAGACCGACAGAGAATGGCTCGCAGCGCGGCATGCTCGAGCGCCAATGTTCGAGCTGGCTCGCGTGTCAACAGCGTATCCATTATGCGCGGCTGCCGCGCGAGCCAATGTTCGAGGGTTTGCCGCGCGTAGTGGATACGCAGCTTTAGTCGTTACAACTGTTGCGGGCCAACTTGCCTGAGTGTTTACAACGGCTTAGTGACACTCTTCCCAATCGAATCACGGCAGAGGGAGTTGTAAGGAAATAAAAAGGCTTTTAGTTGGGGCTTTTAATTCATGTACGACGTTGCAGTTGTGGAGCTATGTTACGTGACACAATGTTCAATGCTTTCACTTACAACTTATTACCTTTAATAAATGATTCGAAGCCGTCCGGTCGCCAGCCTGGTTAGCTTTGATGTTTCGATAAATAAATAAATCACAGTCAAAGGGCACATTTAAGAAGCAAGTTAAAATACATACACACGTGCCAGTTTTCAGTTTACGAAGTTTTATTACACTGAAGTTACATAATCCAAAAGCAAGCCACCAGACACTAATCTTCGTCACCAAAGAATGCAGTTTCGAGTATAAATAATGTTGGAAATAGTGAGTGGTAGCACCGTTATTATTCATTAAACAATAGACGCGGTTCAGTACCGTAGCAGTTCACCAAAATCAGTCCACAGCAAACCATGTTGCTTAGAACCAACACACACACACACAGTGTCCACAAGTCTTCAAAATACTTCTGCGCTGTCCACATACCGTAATAGTCTGTTCGTCGGAACATCGTGATACCGCGATAGCGAATTATTACAGCGTACACGCGGAACAAACACTCGCGGCCGCCGACCCACTAGCCTCCGTCGACTACACTCTACTCGACTGCACTGTATTACTGCGTGCTAGCCGACTGCACAGCTCCAAAGACATTATTAGTATATCTTCGATCACATTACCAACTTATAAAATGTAGTATATAATGTTCACGGTTTCGTCACAGGGAGCAACGTCATACCGAAAAGTGGGCACATGTTGCCGAGATCTTTGTAAATTTGACTTGATTTTGTAATCACTGGAAAAAAAATATCACATATTCACCCAGTCCATGAAGTTTTATTTCGCTTCCTCCTCTCCTTCCGCATGTTTACTTTTTTTTTGTCAAGCAGTGTATTCTAAATACGATTAAAATATTTCTCAAAACATACTAAGGTACGTTCAAAAAGTTGCACAAAAATTTATTTCTACGACACCAACAATGCTTCGCGGCTGAAATTTTGGGAATTTATAGCTTTAACCTTCCGCCTTTGCTGTAGGAAGTTGCAAGGTCCCTCGCCAGGCGGGAGAGGCTGGTGGAGATGCACGTTACAAGCAGCGTGCTGTGATTGAGTATCTCGTTGCCGAGGGAGAAAGTGCCGGGAAAATTCATAAGCGGTTGTGTACGGATCTGTCGCTGTTGACGGAAGCACCGTTAGTCGATGGCCGCAACGAGTAAAGTCTGCGGGTGGACAGGCCGATCTCGCCGATTTGCCGCGAAGCGGTCGTCCCACCACAGCTGTGACTCCAGTGTTAGCGCAGTCCGCTGACGAACTGATTCGGTAGAATCGACGCAGTACTCTTTGACAGTTAAGCGAAAAATTGTCCATCAGTGTTGGTAGTGAATACCATATCTTCCATGAACTAGGAGACTCCAAGGTGTGTGCAAAATTGGTCCCAAAAGAGCTCACGTTTGACCAGGAACAACATTTCGTCTGAACTGTTGCATGTTACGAGTGTGAGGGGGATGTCATCTTATCCCGTACCACACGCAGTCGCCACGAACGCAAAAGGTCAGATCAGTTCCGTCAGCAGGATAGACCTTGAGCAATGTGTTGTGTATTATGCAAGGTGCCATTTTGTTGGATGTAATGGATCAAGGATCCACCATTAACTCATGCGTCTATGTTGCTACGCTGCAACGACTAAAGAAGCGCTTAAAAAGTCTTCGGTCTGAAAAAAATCTGTATGAAATGCTGCTTCAGCACGACAACGCAAGACCGCACCCATGTCTGCTAACTCGTGAAGTGAATACAAAACTTGGCTTCACCGTCTTGCCGCACCCACCCTATAGCCCCGACTTGGCATCGTCAGACTTTCATATGAAAAATTATTATTATTATTATTTTATTGTATTAAATGGTCTTTGGCTTTCGCCAATTTGACCAACTACCAGAGATACATTTGTTTACACAAAAACACAAACACTTGTAATACAGTATTTATCATTGGCCATCGTTATGATGTATTTTAGCAATAAGAACATTTTAAGTACTTCTTCTATATTACAAACCGTTTTTAAATTTAAACAAAGGTACATTTATAATTTAGTACTAGAGACAACATAGTCATTTATATTATATTACTAGTTCTCCTTAGAAACATATTTGGCAGCAGTAACTTTCAGTCACTTACAAGATATTTTGCACATACTACCACTTATATATTTATGCGCTGCCAAATTGTTTGCTATCGATCATGGCATGAACATTTATAGTACATTATTACCAAATATTTAGCGAAAAACATATATATATATATATATACATATAGTACTTATATTACATTATACATACAGCATTAGGGTTGAGTAGGAAAATGAAATTATTTAATACAATCCAAAGTATAATGATTTGTGTTATATTATGCCTCTGGAACAAGTATTTATTTTTAATTTATTTTATTTATTTTATGGTCTTTGGCTTTCGCCACTTTGACCAGCTAACAGAAGAACATTATTTCGCAACAAAAATACAGACACTTGTGATACAGTATTTAGCAACAAAAGCATTTGAGCACTTGGACTTCATTATATGATTATAATATTTATCATTAAAATTAAACATTATTTAGTTGAAGTCATATATAAATTTTTAATATATTATTGAGCCATCATTAAAAACATATTTTTGTAGCAATCACTTTCAAACATTTTAAAGATATTAGCATACATAGGCCCATATTTTTAACCCCCCTTTTTTTCCATCAAACGCATTACAAACATTTATAACACATTATTTCGCCATCATAAGAACATAATTTTCAAACATTCATAATCAAACATTTGTAATAAAACTCATTGTGTTGTAGCGTATCATGTCTGATCGTAGAACTTGGCTGGGCCACAAAAACCGTAAGGTTCTAGTACTTTGATTTCTGACATATTTAATTGATTTTTCTATTGCATATCCCAGAGGGTACAAGTATGATTCCTTCTTATTTCGTAACTCCATATTATATTTTCCTGTTGCATTTAGCAACATATTTGCATAACTGCTTCATTTTGGCGTCGGTTATTGTCGCAAGGAAATATCGTAGATCCTCATAGCTTGTAATTTTGATGTCTGCGTGATTCTGAAGTATTGTTTTCCTTTGTTGGGCATACTTGGGGCATTCTAAAATGAAGTGTAAAATGTCTTCATATACACCACAATGTTCACATTCCGGTGATATTATCGGGCCTAGGAGAAACTTTTTAGAGTTTAGTAGGGTGTGCCCTGACCTCAACCTGTTTATTATTGTTGCTTCTTTTTTATTCACCTTTATGTTGAACCATGGTTGCTTCGGAATGTTGTGTTGAATTGCATGGTACCAGGCACCTTTATATCTGTATTGGATCTCTCCTACCTCTTCCCACTCAAACTTCAGTAAATTTCTGCTTTTACTTAGGAGATCTCTGTATGGCGCTCTAACTTCCGTTGACTCATAGTCCTCTGTCCTCCTTGCGAGTTGGTCGGCCTTTTCATTTCCCTCGATTCCAACGTGTCCGGGAACCCATTGAAATTCTATTTCCTTCCTTAGGTTTTGTGCTTTGTTCAAATTATCTATAATGTTGTATACTAGATAGTTTTTCGTCTTCCCTTTCGGCCCCATTCTTATGCATTGTAATGAGCTCAATGAATCTGAGCAGATTAAAAAATTTTCTTCTCTCCTTCCCAGTGTATATTTGATTGCTTCTAAAATTGCATACAGCTCTGCCGAGAAAATTGACATATCCTTTGAGAGTTTAATTGATTTACATATTTTAAGCTTTTCATCATAAATTGCTGCTCCCGTACTGCACCCAGTAATTTTGGAGCCATCCGTATAGATTTTTGACCATTCTTTCCACTTATCATTTAAAGTTTGTACTGTAGTTTTACAAAGTTCTACGGTAGGATACTCTGTTTTCTTAGCTACTACCTTCCCTATTGACTCATGTATTTTGATATTTATTAGTTGAGGCCATATTTCCCCCAAAAAGGCAGCATCACTTTGCATCGTTCTGTAGGCCATTCCTTAATTTCATTATAATGTTTAATTGTAATAGGGGTTGCTTTCTTCCTCCAGTATTTCTTATTTAACATTTGGCTTATGGCTCCTAACTTCCAGTTTAATGGGTGGTTGATTATTGACCTAACTTTCAAAATATAGCGTCTAGAGATCATATGCCTTCGGAGTGAAAGCGGTGGTGTGCTTGTTTCTATGTGTAGTACATTTATCGGTGTTGTACGTAGAAATCCTCCACATATACGTAGAGCTACTGATTGCAGTCTGTCTAGCTTAGCTAAGGTTGATATTGGGGCTGTGTCATAGAGCATGCATCCGTAGTCCATTTTGCTGCGGACTAGTTGTCCGTAGAGGCGCAATAGTATTGTCGGGTTAGCTCCCCAATAGGTACCAGCTAAGGCTTTCAAGATATTAATTCTTTTCATGGCTTGGCTGTGCAGTTCCATTATGTACTTTTTCCATGTCAGCCTCATGTCAAGCCACATGCCTAGAAATTTTACTTGGTGATCTACAGTAAGGACTTTACCATTAAGTATGATCTTCACATCCATTAGCTTGCTCTTTTCTGGTGATACATCCATCATCTTTTCTTTCAGGGCATTTATTATATTGTTTAAGCCCCTCTGCAGTTCTAGCATTGCCTTTTCTTTGATCCTATTTCTTACATATATCACTATGTCGTCCGCGTATTGTATGTACATGATCGATTTACTCAATCTATTAAATACATTGTATAAGTAGATATTGAACAGTAGTGGGCTAAGGGGATCTCCTTGCGGTAGTCCAGAGTAAACGTATCGTACTATTGGTTCTTTTCCATGCATCCACAACTCCAGTGTTCTTAATGATAGGTAGTTTTCACACCATTTGACTATTGTTTTTGGGATGCCACAGTCTGTTATCACATTTATTAACTCCGGTATGTACACTTGTCCATATGCATCTTGTATGTCCAGGAAGGCAGTTATGAGATACGAATTATAACTGTTATTTATTTGTATGTCTGTTATTAGCGTTGAAATTGCATCTACAGTACTGTATCCCTTTCTAAAACCCATCACACGGTTTGCTAGGAGTTCATGATGTTCCATATACCATTCTACCCGTTGTTTAATCATTAGGTTCATAAGTTTACATATGTATGATATGAGTGATATGGGTCTATATGATGTGTATAGATTTGGATCCTTTCCGTTTTTGATCACCAGAGTTATTCCTATTCTCCTCCATTGGTGGGGTACGATGTTTTGTTTAAGCAGATTGTTAAGTATTGCCAATAGAACTTCTTTTCCAACGGGTGGTAGGTGGTACAACATTGAATATGATATCTGGTCTATTCCTGGGGTTGTATCTTTTTCTTTTATGCTATTTTCCATTTCCACCAGGGTGAAGGGTCGGTCTAGGTTGCAATTAGGATGTGTTACGTGTTCATTGTTATCAGTGACTTCCAGTGTTGCATCTTCTACCGTATCGGGAGCTATTTATTCATAAATTGTTCGCAATTTCGGTATTTACTCTTAAGATTTCAGAGCTTTGTTTGGCTCCTTATACCACCTAATCTTTTCCCATAATTTTTGTGTCGAGAGATCTCCACTTAATTCCGAGCAGTATTTTTCCCATTCTCCCTTCTTCGCTTTCTTAATGATCTTGTTAGTTTGTGCTGTTATTTTCCGGAGCGTAATGAAGTTTTGGTAGTTCGCCTCTTTGCGATATGTTTTGAGAGCTAGTCTTCTTCTTGCTACCGCTTTAGAGCATTCTGGCGTCCACCAGGGCTTCCTTCGGTATGTGCAGTACTTTCTATATTTCACAGCAGGTGTACTCTCTTTCGCAGCTGCTAAAATGTTTTCTACAAACCAGTTGTGGGTTTCCTGTGGGTCTCTTACGTCAGGGCATTTCCGCAATCTTCTATTTACTTCTTGTTGATATTTGTGCCAGTCCATAAGTTTTAGATTAATTATCTGGCTGTGACCGAATATCCCGTTTTGGGTCGTATGGGTAGCTTGTGTTTCTATGGATATTTTAATAACTCTGTGGTCACAGCCTAATGTATCGTTCAATGCCACCCATGTGCAATTTATGGCCATTCTTGACGATACTAACGATATATCCGGCGAGGAGGGTCTATGGTATGGTGTGCCTATGCGGGTATGTGTCTTGGTGTTTAGCACCACTAGGTCGGATTGATTTATTGCTTTTGCTAACTCCTGGCCACTATGGTCTGTTATTTCATCGTACCACATTTTGTCATGGGCATTAAAGTCTCCTGCCACAATACCTCCATTCGGAAGTTGGGAGAAAATGTGGTTCCATTCTGTTCATTGATTGTGACATGAGGGGGCACGTAGATAGCTGTTAAATTCTTCACAGGCTCTAAATTTAAAATGTCTACGGATATTATTTCTATATTACTGTTGTTGTATTGTATATTTTTGGTCACTGCTATTATGTTTTTTGCAATCATGATAGCTACCCCACCATACCCATCGTTTCTATCTTTTCTAAAGGTTTTATATTGTCTTTCTCTTATTTTGCTATCTTGCTTTAACCACGTTTCAGTGATAATAGCTATAGCTGCCTTGCCTTCATTCATTAGGTTGATGAAGTCATTCCATTTGGGGCTGAGGCTCCGCGCGTTCCATTGGATTACATGCAGTTCCCTCCTTGAGTTACCTTTATTCTGAGTGTTTGACATTATGGATAATTAGGTTGTATTAATGTCTCTATCGATTTTCGAATTTCCTCCAACTGTAAGGCCTCTATCCCTTCATCTTTTACGTGTCTTGTTATTGTCAAAATTAGGTTGAAGATTCCTTCCACTAATTTACTTTTCTCATTTCTGAACTGATGATGATTGCTTGGGTTCTGCACCTTAGGAGGATATGGATTTTGGCCAATAGGTGTTACCGGTAAATTTGTGGGGTGGTACCAAAGCTGCTGATATTGATATGTGTTAAAGTGATGTTGTGTTCTATGTTTCGCCCTATTCTCCAGTGACCCACAATTGCTGATGTGTTGTGCATTGGCTGAGGGAACCTCTGTTGAAATGAGTTGTTGTCTTCTAGTGTCAGGCATCGACAAGGGTCCAGTTGGGCCCTTCGGTTGATTTTCCTGGATCTGAGTAGGGTCCCCACTGAGATATTGGATTGGGGTTTTTGGTAGATTATATAGTTCATTGCTTGTTCCAGGCATTGCCAGGGGAGTTCCCCTATAGTCTAATTTAATAGGTGGAAATTGGCTGTAGTACTCTATATCCGGCGCTACAGAAGGGTTAAGATGATATTTTTCTTGTTCATATATTTTAGCGACTAGTGCATATGATCTATTTTTAAGAGCGGATTCCGCTTCCCTTAACGATATGTTGTTTCTGGTTGCAATTTCCTGAATGCTTTTCCGCTTATTATACTCTAGGCACATTCGATCCGTAACGTAGTGAGCTCCCCCGCACTGGAGACATGTAATAGACTGAATTGTGCATTGAATGTTCGGATGTGCCCCACCACACTTAATACAACGAGCTTGTCCACGACATTGTTTTTTAAGATGTCCATATCTATAACATTGATAGCATATTTTTACTGACGGGAAAAATGGTGTTACTTCGCATCTAGTCCCGTGAATATTTATATGATGTGGGATGGACTGACTGTCGAATGTTAAAACACATGTTTGAAGATTGATTACTAGTTTTTCATTATTTTGTATTACTGTTTTGTCCATTCTTCTTGCACTAACTACCTTTACCGGTGATTGAATTTCCGCTAGTAACTCCTCCATCGTGATACTCTGGTGGACTCCTCTTATCACCCCCTGTTTATATACTAAATGAACGGGGATATATATTTCTAAGTCTTTGGATATTTTCTCTGATGATCTAACAATGTTATTGGCAGCATTTGGGTCACCTACTTCAACCTTTAGTCTATTCCTACCACTGTAGCTGATGTTTAAGATTTTTCCTTTAGTTTCCGGGATTGACGAGTGGAGAATTTTCCCTATAGACATCGGGTGTAATTTTCCTATTTTGCTATTCCTGCTCTCAATGAATATAATGAATGGGCCAGTGTCCGACCTTCTATAGAAACGCTGGGGTCTGTTGTTCTCCGGTTGTGTCTGCATATTACTCGACTTTTCATTTTGTACAAATTGTTCCCGTCCTAGCTCTGAGTTTTTCTCTAGTTGGGGTGGTTCATAGCCTACACTAGCACTAGCAATTTTCTTTTTCTCTGCCATAACCTCTACATTTGATTCTATAGGACGCTTTCTAGCATACACACGTTCTACATCATCAATTTCCGGTTCCGAGTTATATTCCATATTCACCTCCACCTCATCACTTCCACTTATAGTACTCACAGCTTGAACTAATGCTGCTCCAACTGCTGCTACGCCTGCTGATGCATCGATGACCGTCGGGGACGAAGACGCTCCTCCGCCTTCTCCGTAGTGGCCGCCAAACATCCTCGCCCAGCAGGGGGAGGACCTCGGGTGGTTGTTGAGTTCTCGCTGCACAGGCTACACTTGTGGATGCAGCTAGTTTCCGATACGCTTGTAAAAGCTTATTTCAACACTAAGTATTGAGCTTCGCTGTAAACAGGAAGACACAAGCACCGTTCACTGCTCCGAGCTACCCGGAAGTTATCACTTCGGCGACTAGCGAACGAATGCATATGAAAAATGCTTTCCACGGGATACTCTTTGAATCTCAGAATGATGTTCTTCGCTCTGTGAAGATGCAGTTTCGTAACCAGAAACCGGCATGGTACCGACAGGGTTTAGATGCTCTTCTGGAACGAAGACTTTGAAAAATAGTCAGTATACCTGAACAATGTAGTAAAGCGCTCCCCTAGTTGCAAAGTTGTATTTCCCATATTTTCACAGAAATAAGTTTTGTGCAATACTTTCTGAACACCTTAATACAATATACCGGACACAAGAACTGAACATGTATTTAAATGCTATTCCTGTTGTCGGGGTTCCAAATAAATACCTTTTAATCATCTGTTCTTAATATTTGTTGCAGCTATTCACATGTATAATCATAATTATTATATTACAGTCGAATCGTTTATTTCAAATCTGAAGGATGATTTTCTTTAAGGGAGCTAAAGAAATTTAAACAAGAAAAAATTGATAGCCTGTCAGTCTGTCGTAAGATGGAATACAGAGTAACGCATATTTTACTGAAGTGTATAGGAACAAACGACAACGTGAACGGTAAACAGTAAATAGTAAAGAGTTTTTCTTTTTGTGACGATATATATACATTTTTCAGTTTCTGGCTTGTTCGCCTAAGTTTGAATATAGATCTATTAAAGTTGCCTTACAAATGTATTTATTATTGAAGTTTACTGTGTATACAGTTAATTTATTCGACTTACTTATGCGCGGTATCTCCACTTAAAATAGTCTGTTCTCTATTTGAATTACATGTCGAAATCAGTAACACATTAATGTCCATTGTCTTAATTTTTTGTTTTATCTCTTTTAAACCACAGATGGTAATACTTTCGTAACATACCATACTGCAGTGCACCTTCCGTGGTTACAGAACTAATATTTACTTACATATGTCATTTCACTGTGTGTTTCTCACTATGAAAATTTAGGAATAATACGGCCGAACATTAAATCTAAGTACGCTCTTGTGCTCTGTATCCATTGTATCCGGTCAAGCTGCCACTCTGGACGCTCTATTATATAGTTCTCGTTTCTTCGGCAGACTGGGATGAGTGCGTAGTTCCGGCGTCCTCTCGTCGCAGTTGTTAATGAAGCTTGGAGCACGTGGTAATGGGTGTGACATTTGCAGCAAAGAAAGGAGCGTGAACGTACAGTCCTTATGCTGCAATTGGCCTCACCTTTGTTCTGACCCCTATTTTCAAACCTACGTGTCAGAGTAATTGTCTTACATTTGAAAGCGCATATTTTTGTATAAAATGAGAGTAAAGGTTTAGTAGTTATATTTACCACATTCCTCTCTATTTAATAGAGTTGGGATATATCAATGTTATTAGCAGGAACTTGGGACTCATTTACTGATAATACGACAAGCAAGATGATCTTAACTAGCAGCGCAACCAACTGTTAAGCTTCGTATATCCTGGTAAATGGCATTTAGATTGTCGGCATTTAGGTCTTCATAACGGGTTTCTTGCAGGAGATTCTTAAATATCCTTTAACCTTGTTATTCTTAATTGTCTTTAATATACACTCCTGGAAATTGAAATAAGAACACCGTGAATTCATTGTCCCAGGAATGGGAAACTTTATATACACATTCCTGGGGTCAGATACAACACATGATCACACAGACAGAACCATAGGCACATAGACACAGGCAACAGAGCATGCACAATGTCGGCACTAGTACCGTGTATATCCTCCTTTCGCAGCAATGCAGGCTCCAATTCTCCCATGGAGACGATCGTAGAGGTGCTGGATGTAGTCCTGTGGAACGGCATGCCAAGCCATTTCCACCTGGCGCCTCAGCTGGACCAGCGTTCGTGCTGGACGTGCAGACCGCGTGAGACGACGTTTCAGCCAGTCCCAAACATGCTCAATGGGGGACAGATCCGGAGATCTCGCTGGCCAGGGTAGTTGACTTACACCTTCTAGAGCACGTTGGGTGGCACGGGATACATGTGGACGTGCATTGTCCTGTTGGAACAGCATGTTCCCTTGCCGGTCTAGGAATGGTAGAACGATGGGTTCGATGACGGTTTGAATGTACCGTGCACTGTTCAGTGTCCCCTCGACGTTCACAAGAGGTGTACGGCCAGTGTAGGAGATCGCTCCCCACACCATGATGCCGGGTGTTGGCCCTGTGTGCCTCGGTCGTATGCAGTCCTGATTGTGGCGCTCACCTGCACAGCGCCAAACACGCATACGACCATCATTGGCACCAAGGCAGAAGCGACTCTCATCACTGAAGACGACACGTCTCCATTCGTCCCTCCATACACGCCTGTCGCGACACCACTGGAGGTGGGCTGCAAGATGTTGGGGCGTGAGCGGAAGACGACCTAACGGTGCGCGGGACCGTAGCCCAGCTTCATGGAGACGGTTGCGAATGGTCCTCTCTGATACCCCATGAACAACAGTGTGCCTAATTTGCCGGGAAGTGGCGGTGCGGTCCCCTACGGCACTGCGTAGGATGCGACGGTCTTGGCGTGCGTCCGTGCGTCGCTGCTGTCCGGACCCAGGTCGACGGGCACGTGCACCTTCCGCCGACCACTGGCGACAACATCGATGTACTGTGGAGACCTCGCGCCCCACATGTTGAGCAATTCGGCGGTACGTACACCCGGCCTCCCGCATGCCCACTATACGCCCTCGCTCAAAGTCCGTCAACTGCACATACGGGTCACGTACACGCTGTCGCGGCATGCTACCAGTGTTAAAGACTGAGATGGAGCTCCGTATGCCACGGCAAACTGGCTGACACTGACTGCGGCGGTGCCCAACCGCTGCGCAGCTAGCGCCCTTCGACGGCCAACACTGCTGTTCCTGGTGTGTCCGCTGTGCCGTGCGTTTGATCATTGCTTGTACAGCCCTCTCGTAGTGTCCGGAGCAAGTATGGTGGGTCTTACACACCGGCGTCAATGTGTTCTTATTTCAATTTCCAGGAGTGTAGGTACTTTTCGATCTGCTTTTTCCTTCATTGTCAAGTTGAAAAATTCGGTGTGTGTCTTCAATACCTTTCGTCGTGGTAGCCACTGTCAGTGCTTCTAACTTAGTAGCTTTGAATATCCGCAGTTGGTTGTTAAAATTTCCGTAGATTGTAAATAAAAATCCAGAGACTCGCTAACTGAAACAATAATAGTACAAGAGAGTCAAAATTAAGAAACTTTAATTTCAAGTCTTTAACATTCCAAATCCTCTTATAAAAAAATGCGTGATCTGGAGACTACGCACGTTGTCGATAGCTATTGGCTAGCGAACGGTCACGTGTCAGCCGTCACAAGTTACAATCGTTCCTTCATGTTGCTTTTTGTCTATTTATGACAACTAGATGCAGAAATTCTTGTAAGGAAAAGGGTATTTAATATTTACGCTATTTTATCTGTATCAGTTATAAGAACTGGGCTGAACCATAATCTAAGAATTTTTTTGGCAGACGATAAGAAACAATGACGTTTATTAAAAACTCAGAAAAACGTACGTAATCGCGAAATGTATCAGTCGAATAAATAGCAGTTATCCGTTTTCGAAATTATAGTCTCCGTCACTTAAAGTAAAATGTATTTTTTTTTTTTAAATCCTAGCCAAATACCCTGATAATCTTACCAGAGTAAGGTACTCATATCACGAAAAATGTTATTAAAAATGATTCTGATTAGTTTTTCCTTTTCCAGAATAAATTCCTACTACCATCATAGACGATACCCTTAGTTTTTGATGCACGAGTTAGCTATTAAATGAGATTTAAGTTTACCTTTTATGTACATTTAAATCATCAAAGATATGACTATGTGTATACAATGTGAAACTCAATTTACTAATCGCAATTTAACAACGTCATTCTTGCCGAAAAATAGCGACCAAAGATATAGAAATAAAGATTAAGTGCAACTGCCATGAAATTAATTGCCATAATACAATCATAAAGTTTGCTTTACGTAGCATTTTATTACTTAAGAAATGTGGAAAAACATCTTGACGTTATCCACAGTAAGCTGATGTTTTTGAAATGTGCCGTATTTTCGTAAAAACAGTGGTTACAAGTATATATTTATGTTGGTTGTTACATATTCAAAGTTGACGCCCGAGGAGTTACTGAAGCATAGTAATAATCGATGTTATAGTGTTTATAGCTAACGTGCAGGTGCTTTTCTTATCTGGGGTTATGAATTCTAATTCGATGGACAGTTGACCGACAGTGATAGCCAGTCAATCGCCTCGCCAGCCGCTCTCTCGACGCTTAACCCAAGTTTCACGATGACTATTTTCTGCTCTCTGTAGCGTTACTTAGCATATTTACCTAACAATACCTGTTAATTGTAATAATTATCATACAATTACCCGCTTTGTTATACAACCTCAGAGTCAACACTATCTCTCTCATTAATTACGTAATTATTAGCGACCAATTTTGTTGTGTGGGCGTGTCTCCCACCACCAGTCAGTTCTTCGATGACAGTCATGATTATTACTACCCAAGTAGGCTATCGATTTTTCCTTGTGGATCAGTTGTATCAACCTCTTTAAAATGTGATCCAAGTATTGTATTTTACGCTGTTCGATCATAGCAAGAAGTTCTCCGGTCAGTTCACAATATCAATAGAGGCTCACAGTCCTTGTTTCTTACTCCGGACTTTTATATTTATTATGCGCTATTTCGTTTACTTGTGACACTATTTACTAACACTTTTGACAACAATCCTGGTCGTATCTTGCAGAATATAGATATTTATTTCAAAGTTCGCAGAGGACTTCGGTTCAACCCTTTATGTGCCTCCCATATTTCATGTAAAAAAATATTGTTCATTGGATAAAGTCTCTCGAAAATCAGAATTTTGCCATTGAAATGATTCACTAGTAATTCAATGGCAGGCCCGCCGCTAGCTGTTTGGGCGCCCGCGTGCAATACCGATTATGCCGCCCCCTGTCTAAGTAGCCAGTGGTGGATTTAGGAAATTTCCGAACCGGGTCAGAAAACTGTGAGATTGCCGCCCCTTCAAACATTATTTGCCGCCCCCATTGTTGCCATTCCGAGTGTCGCCGGTCGCCGGCCGCCCGAAGCAGCTGTTGAGCTAAAAAAAAAAGGTCGCCCCATACATAATACGCTGCAAATTTCGTCGCGGCGACAATGGAGTGGGGCAACTATCGCGGGGTGGCGACTGTCGATCGCTCGTTTTTGCCGCCCCCCCTCGATGTGCCGCCCGCGTGCGGCGCACGCGTTGCACGCCCGCTTACGGCGGGCCTGTTCAATGGTATTTGCTTCGTACTGTATAATTGAACGAAAAAAGCTATATTGTTTTAAGTCATTTTAAACTCATTTGCTGGTGCTCCCTACCGGGATTGAATGACACGCGAGATGAGGCACATTGGCGAAGTGTACGTTTAACCAACGCTATCAGGGGTAAACAGTTTGTGTATTATTATTATTATTATTTCCTAGCCGCGATAAACGCAAGAGTGCCTCACGTTTTTCACAGAATGATGTCAACTATATTCAGCTAACGTTATCAAGTGACGCAAAAAAATCCAATGAACATATGACTTTTTGGTTTACTAACGGGATGTTT
Organism: Vandiemenella viatica; assembly: GCA_031002005.1. Classification (NCBI taxonomy): domain Eukaryota; kingdom Metazoa; phylum Arthropoda; class Insecta; order Orthoptera; family Morabidae; genus Vandiemenella; species Vandiemenella viatica. Next base: position 259,218,367 of record JARYHS010008074.1, read on the forward strand.
CTATGCTACTATACGCAATGTATCGTGGTAATAAAGTGAAATTTGACTGCAAGGTCATTACATTAACAGAAGTTATGTGTTAGGCTAGGTTAGCACGCGAGTGCGTTATCCTAGCCTAACACATAATTTCTGATAACGCTATGACCTTGAAGTGCAGTTCGACTTTGTACTGATGTGCAGTCTTTATTTCTAATGATTATGGTGAAGTGCATCTTCGCTAATTTGAGTTTGGGAGCGTGTATAAACCACGTAACTCCATTTTGGCCTACTGTGTACCCCCCTCCCCCTCGTAAAACCCTAAGTGACTTTTTCCTCCCCCCCCCCCCCCCCCACGTAGCACGTAGCTTTCTTCCCTTTTGATTCCAGAAGACATTTTATACTGTTTTCTCTTGTCAGACGATTGTAAATAAGATAAGGAGACAATTAACTGAGGGAAATAAATATTCACATGCTGTTGTGTGTTCTGTTCCTCATTTTAACTGTGAAAAGTGTTATGAAAGGAAAGCTACGTGGCCCGGCTCGGAACCCCCCCCCCTCCCCCCACGTAGCACAGCGTAGCCTCCCCCCTCCCCCCCCCTGGACCGAGCCACGTGGTTTGTGCACGCTCCCTTTCATGAGTCATGGTTAATTGTTGTGTGAAGTCGAGTGATAAAGTAGTTCCCATAATTCCTGCAATTAGGCGCCACATACTTTTGTCATGTGACCAAGGTAGTCTGATCTAGTGGCTTGAAGTCTGAATTGAAATTTTCTGTTTGTAAAGGGTTTTGGTTTGTTGTAGCTGAAGTTTGGAGTGTATGGGTAGGTTGGTAGTCCAAACCACAAGTTGGCGGTTTTCAAACTCTTTTGATCTTTGTGGACTGAACATAATGTTGTGCCAACGTGTTGGATTGTATATGGGCAAGTTGTACAATCTGACTGCCAATATCAGTCTGTTCCGGTTTGTCATTGAGACACTATTAGTAATCTGTGCTAGTAAGGGTATCGTAACGGCAATTATTCAAAACAGTGATGCATGGAAAATTATCATAGAAAAGTTTCGCAGTCTACCACAATTGTGAAAAGTAAAATCTTATTATTTACCGTTTTTTCCTATTATTATTTCGTAAAATTTATTCCAATTTTATATTTGAATCTTCTATAAATAAATTTCAACTTTACTATTTCTAAAAAAAATTCCAACTATTATTAAAACGTTATTCATCTTATTGTTTGAAAACACGTAGATGACGAGCGTTTTCATGAAAATTTTGATGTACCTGCATAATTGTATAAAAATTGGACAATCGGTTCACACATTCGGCTAATCGATTTTTCATCCTCAGAAAAATTTGGAATCTTTCGGTACATTTACTTTGAGCTCCGATAGCAAATTCTTGTGTGAAAATTTGGGGTGTTTTTAAAGCCTTTTTTTACCAATTTTTTACTATTCTCCTTTTCCTTTTATTGTCCTTGAACACAGCAGTTATAGTACATAAAGAAATTTCTTCAACTTGCAACGTTACCGGTATAAGTAACAAACACCTTATTCTGTGTAGGCTAGTTATCTCTCTACTGATGTCGGGCAACAGTGTTGTTCAGCTTGTTTTTGTGTAGTCCAACCAGGCTGAGAGACATGGTTGGACAAAAAGTTGCCTTGTGAATGGTGCCCTTTACAGGAATCATTGAAGAATAAGATCCTCCGAATTAGAAGTATTGCAGTGTTCACCAAACCAGCAAGTTCCAGGTGTCAATAAATGCTAGATATGTGAACGGCGAAAGCTGTATGTAAAATAGACTACTCTTCCTTGTTCAATCAAAAAGCCAGGTGGCTGCATTTAGAACATAGAGAGTAGTTTGAAATCTACTTTGTCCCTGCCACAGCTGGCCACACATTGGTGGCTGTGCACCATACACAATCCCATACCCTCCTATGTGTGTATGGAGCACGTGCATGACAGTGTAGATGGCCTGCACACTGACCTTGTGGCAAGAACTTATGATGTATACTATACCATATATGGGCAACCCCCGGCCCTCCACCAGCTTCAATCCGGCCCGCGTGAGATTCAGAAATTTCAGATACAGAAGAAAAATATCCACAGCTGGGAGTTTTCTCACGAAAATAATGTTCACATTCGGAAGCTCGTATAAATGTGAGCAGCTTTTGTGAATCATTAAAATTAATAAAATAAGCATCGTACTCGATATAGAACATGGTTGGCCAACCCGCGGCCGCCTTGGAAGATTGTTTTCGCCCCGCGTGATTCATCACACTTTTTCAAATTGTACTTAGTTTATAATTGCAAATGTAGTGAAAACCAATGTATTTTAAAAATACATTATTTGTGCATCCATATATTTCAAAATTAACTGTCGAAATTATAAGAAAAAAATTACTTCGATTTTAAAACAATACTTTTGCGAATATATGACAGATATTGAATGCTTTATTTATGAGTTTACAGTGATCAGTTCGCGGAATAATTATGTTTTATTATGCGAACTCATAATGCGCGGGCATCTCGGAACATCTAATATAATATACAATATATGATTTTATATGCCGCCCGCGGAGTTATGAAGCATTTTCAGAGTGGTCCGCAAGATCATTTGGGTTGCCCACCCGTGTACTATACCATTAAACTCGAAGAACACAGCATAACCGAACTTGTCGAACATTTTTCGGTCTTGGCGATCCCACTGGGACGATTGAGCCTTAGTTTCGACATCATACCCATAAACCCATGTTTCTTCACCTGTTACGACAAGTTTCAATAGTTCTGCATCGTTGTTGACCTCATTTAATGATTCCTGAGCAACTTCTATTCGCCGCTATTCTTGTTCGAAACTCAACACTTTTGGAACAAATTTTGCTGTAACACGTTTCACACCCAAAACAAATGAAACAATTTCATGGCATGAGCCAATTGAAATGCCAACATCATCAGCAACTTTTCTGATTGCGATTCGGCGATCGTACATAATCATTTCTTTAATTTTTTCCACTTTTTCATCGGTTATTGATGTGCTAGGATGACCCGTACGCTCGTCATCTTCAACGTCTTCACGTCCATCTTGAAATCCATTCGTAAACTCTTGTTTTACTCATAGTTGATCCACTAAGAGCAATATTTAATATTTCTGAAACTTTGTTGCATTAAATTCAATTTTTATAGCAAAATTTAATGCAAATTCTCTGATTCAGGATTTATACAAAAAAAAAAAAATCGCCAACTGTATCAAAACACATGTTATCTTTTAACAGCTGACAAGAGAATAAACATCCAATATAACTCAAAATGTATAACTACTTTTAAGACATGTTTGCCAACACAACAACGAAAAAATTGTGCCAATCGGACTAATATAACCAGCGAAATTTAAAAATTCACGTTAACTCGTAGAGCACAACTGATGGTTTAATACCCGAATTTCACATGAAATACAGTTTCAGGTAAGTTATGGTAGATTAATTTGTGTGCCCTGTGATCGAGCAGTTTCGGAAATGATGTCCTGAAATTCTGTGTACGTACTACTCTGCGTTAGTTTCTTTTTGAAAATTCTGTATATGAATCGCTGTCAAGAATTACTATTTACCGTCCACCCCCCGCACTACTGTGCTCCTTTAAAATGTTACTCACAAATACTTAAGAAATTCAACCTTATGATGATTTATAGAACTCACTTTGAACTTATGAACAGTGGGAATCTTTTTGTTTGTTCTGTGCATTAACTAATTCTTTCTGCAATTTAGTTTAGGATTTTATTCATCCCACACATATATATATAAAAGTTAACACCAAGAACGTGTTGATTTCCCATCGCAACAACGGGGTCGAACTCTTCAAAAGCTGATTCCAGTCAGTATAGTTGCCGTGTGCTATAACAGTAACTCTAACGCTCGGAATTTTTTCTCATTGTTAATTACTTAACTACTGCTATTTATGAGAGTATTGCCACATAGCACAATTCCAGACATTGCCCGCTATCCACACCAGACAAGGGAAAAAAAATCTTTATTGGCTACCTTCCACTTGCTAGCTACTTTAAAAATAAAAATTACACCTATGTTTTAGAAAAAGTTTCAGCAAATGAAAGGAAGGAACAAGTACAATAGAGTCAAGGTGGGAAGAGTTCAAGGAGATACTAAGAAAGGGGGAAGAAAAATTTATTCCAAAACAGAAAAAAGATAAGTAGTGAACCTGTGTACTATAATAGGGAGGTGAGGAGGTTAAAGAGGTTGGTAAGAAGAGAACATAACAGAGTTAAGAGACAGCAGAAGGTGGCTAAAGATGGGTTTATGTAGAGTAGTGTCAGTGCTGGGGGACCATTGACTGATGCATCTATCAATTTCTATGGCTATGTTAGAAAACTGAGGGGAAGGGATGGTGTTGAGATGCTTATAGATAAGGATGAAGAAGAAGCTACTGAGGATTTGAAAAAGGCAGAGATTTTAAGTAATTGGTTTAGTGAGAGCATTAGGGACAATGAATCAGAAACGGGAGGGTCTAACTCGGAGAACGAGTTAGCAACACAATTACAAATGAATAGACCAAAAAATTTGAAATTCATTCTGAGGATATTATGAAAGAAATAAGAAAACTGAAAAAAAAAAAACACAAAGGGGCTGGTGTAGATAATATTACTACAAATATCTTAAAGATAGCCGGATCTGACATTGTACCTTATCTTGAAATATTATTTAAATTGAGTCTGGATACTTGCTGCTTACCACTGTATTAGAACGGTTGTTCGGAGAGTCGGGGGGGGAGGGGGGGATACCATCACGTCCAACTTTTTATTGTGAATATGAATATTAATTTTCTAATTTGGTTAATAGGTGAACTCGACTCTAGAAAGCTGCAAGAACTTAAGTTACACAAAAATATTCAATTTATTCTGTCTTCTGGCTTATACAAGGTCGGTCATATTTAACGTTACGTTGAACACAATATAATCAAATCCACGGAAAGCAGGTTTCCCTCTCTCCGTACATGGAACAGAAGCCTTTGATTAACAAATGTAGACCCTGTAGCAATGCACGATTGGTGAAACGACGTAGCCCACAATCACGTGTTTCGTGCCGTAGCTTAGCATTCGTCGCTCGTTTCGCGCACATTTTCTCTGACCTTGCACCCCCTCAACGGAGAGCTGGGGCCATCGCCCTCACTCCCCTAACGGAACCTTTCGTCCTTCACCGGGCGTTCCATTGTGTATGCGGCGACTGGTTGTCGCCAGTGCTCGGCACAATATCCGGTTATCTGAACGCTTGAAACTGCAGTTCCAACATTTCCCACATTTAATACTTTCTTAAGAGCAATTTTACACTGAATTAAATTACATAATAATAAATTTTGGCGCCCAGGCTTAACACATAATTATTTACACATCAATTAGTCCTACAATTTACATTTTTAATAAACAAATAAAAAATTGAATATTAATTATGACTAAATTCATATTCATTGGGGGATGGCTGTCATACCACACCACAGAACTGGAAAAGTGGCGGTACATAAAGGAGGGGTTAGAAGTAGAGTCGAAAATTATAGGGCAATCAGTTTGACCTCTCTGGTAGGTAAATTAATGGAAAAATGGATATGCAACCACATAAGAAATATATGTGAGGAACAAAAGTGGTTTTCATGTAGACAACATGGCTTTAGGCAAAGATATTCATGCGAATCTCAGTTAGTGGGATATATGCAAGATATTTCAGATGAAAGGGACAAGAGAGACCAAATTGATAGTGTAGCACTAGATCTTACAAAGGCTTTTCACAGAGTGAGCCATAAAATGGTAGTAAATAAGGTAAAAACTATTGGAGTGGATTAGAAAGTGATTTGCTGGGTAGAAGAATTTGTAAAAGGTAGAAAACAGAAAATTAGGGTAGGAAATGCAGTATCAAAAGAAGTGAAAGTAAAAATGGGAGTGCCACAGGGTAGTGTATTGGGACCATTACTATTCATTATTCTAATGAATAATTGTGTACTATCAGAAATTTGATTGTTTGCAGATGATATAATGCTATATAAAAGGTGAGGGGACTGTAAACAGTTGCATGGTTATCTAAACAGGATATCTAGTTGGGCTGGTAAACATGTGATGAAGATAAATGGAAAGAAGAGTCAGCTTATTACGAGGGCACATCGGAAAGTAACGCACAATAATTTTTTTTCTCCCCTGGTATTGCAGCTGAAATGTTGAAATTTCACGGCGATATTATTTGAAGTTTACGCTATGGAGGGTATTTTGTTTTCATGTGCAGCTCTAGCGAGAGAAGCGTGAACTATGAACAAACATGGAGCGCATGTTGCTGTGGTCCACGTGTGAAGAGCAGCGAAGTGTAGTTCGATATTTGTGGGCCAAAGGGCATTCACCTAGTGAAATTCACAGGGACATGCGTGGGGTGTATGGGGACGACTGTCTGGACCGTAGCAATGTCTCCAGGTGGTGTGCATTCTTCCAAGAGGGCCGCATGAACCTTAGTGATTCGCCACGCTCTGGGCGGCCGGTAGCAGTTTCAACTCCGCAGAATGTCCGCGCCATTGAGGCAGCACTCTTGAAGGACCAGCTTGTGCACCTGCGAACCTTACCGCAGACGTGCAACATTTCCTATGGTGCAGTGTACGACATTGTTCATGACGCGTTGAAATTTCGTAAAGTTAGTGCTCGCTGGGTGCCTAAGAACCTGGCAAGACAACCACAAGGATCAGCTATTGATGACAAGCTTGGATCACGTAACGCGTTACGCCGCAGAAGGGCATGACTTTCTGAAAGTAATCGTCACTGGTGATTAGTCGTGATCGTACCACTACACGCCCGAAACCAAGCAGGCCTTTATGGAGTGGAAACGTGCTGGTTTCCCAGTACGAAGAAAGTGCTTGTGACAGTGTACTGGGACATGTTTGGCGTGTTATTGGTGGACTTTTCTGAACACGGTACCACTGTGAATGCTGCAGCCTACATGAAAACGTTGGTTAAGTTCCGTAGTGCCCTTCGTGACAAGCGCCATTACGGTGTCAAACTTCTTCATGACAATGCACGTCCCCATGTTGCTGCTCCTGTTCGTGAGAAACTCGCCACTTTTGTGTGAGAGGTGCTCCAGTATGCACCATACGATCCGGACCTGGCACCGTCTGACTTTCATCTGCTTGGTCTCATGAAGAAATTCCTGGCCGGGCGGAAGTGAAATCAGCAGTCCGCAGATGGCTACACTCCCAACAAACTGACTCTACGAACAGGGCATATTGAAACTGGTACCAGGAGGGGAGAAATGTGTTGAGAAAATTGATGACTATGTAGAAAAGTAGGTCAAAGATGTAGTTTATTTGTGATATGTTTGGTTGTGGTATATATTAAACTTTTTTTGGGAAAAAATTATTGTGCGTTACATTCCGATCTGTAGATACACAAATAATAAACTAAAGGTTGATTATCATGGGCGCCGGGAGGGGGGTGCAAGGGGGTGCACTTGCACCCCCCTACATCCCGGGTCGCCGTGCGTGTGGACAGTAGTAGAGCTAAAAAAAAGGGTCGCCTCAGCCCGGAAATTTTGGGCTGATGGGGGGGGGCACCAATGCAGCCCTGGTGCACCCCCCTAGAAGCAATCCTGCCGGCGCCCATGTTGATTATGATTATAAGGTGGGACAAGAATTGCTGGTTGAAGACTTGAAATGTAAATATCTTGGCATTACATTTTATAACAAGCTTAACTGGGCAGGACACATTGGTCAGGTAGTAGGAGAAGGTTACAAAATTCTGCACTTGTTGGAGAGCGTGATTAGGGGATGTACGAGAGAAGTAAAGGAATTGGATTACAAAACTTTGGTCAGACGATTGCATGAATATGGTGGTGTAGTATGGAATCCACATTTAGAGTATCAAATGCAGGAATTGGAGAGGGTGCAAAAAAGGGCTGCTAGATTTGTTTCTGGAAATAATCGCAGAATGCAATCAGTAACAGCTATGATAAAAGAGCTGGAATGGGATTCATTGCAAGACAGGAGGAGGGTGGAGAGGGTCATGGGAGTGTACAAGGCGTATATTGGTGATGAGGCATGGAAAGATATTGGTATAAGAATTAAAAGTAATACATGGAAGGTAAAAGATGACCATGACCACAAGCTGGCACTCGATTTCAGGCACATAGGTGTAGGAAGATTCCATTTTTTTGGGCAAGGGTGTCAGGAATTGGAATAAGTTACCAATAGAAATGATTAATAATTTCCCAAAAACGTTGAAAGAATTTAAAGTTAAAATTTGCCGAGGGCAAATGTACCAAGGGGGGTACAGGGAAGGGGGAAGATGGGTGTGTAGGTAAATTGCCACCGAAGCGTGCGCTCCATTGCAATTTAATTAAATATTATTATTATAACACCATTACTAGCCAGTGTCGCTGAGTGCGGTAAGGCTCCGCAAATTGGCTCAGGGAGGTATAGCGGTGCTCGATCCTGGTCCTCGCATACAGACTGCTCAGATTGTAGTTTTTTGTGTGGTTTTTCGGAATCACCAAGGTTAATGCCGGACGATTCCAGATCTCACTCTCATAAACTATACATTACACAAACAAAAATATACTTATCGTGCACATAACATCTTCACACGTTTCGCTGACAGATGGCAGACAACACTACTATCCTCCCCGAGAGGCGTCACCTTCGGCGACAAGCCAGCCAAAACCCTACGCGTTGTATACTGAAAAGAAAAAAAAAAACGACCTTGAAGTAGCGAGATAAGTGCAAGGAAGACGAAGAGGTATAGTTCATTTGCGACTAGAACAGAAAGAAAGCAGCCGCCGGGTATTTCTACAACTTCTGGAAAAGTTATGTAACAGTAGTCTCTTTCCTCGGCAACTTTGACGGGAAGATAATAGCAGTGTTTGAGGTAACCCAATGCTTAGACAGAATCCCGCCTGCTATAACTCGATACACGAATGGTCACGGTGTATCTCTACAGTGTTCAGATGAGAAAAAAATTCATCATCAAATATTAAATATACGAAAATTTTAAAAATTGTTATTGTGGAACAGTTTGATATGCTTTTTAATTCGAAACATTTACGTGGTTATTTTTTATAACTAAGTTTCCAAAAGAACGTAAGTAAAGATAAAATAGGATACAAAATAGCTTCCTGACAGTTAACATATTAGTAAAAAAAATATATTCTAGTCATTAAAAGAATTTTTTTTTTTTAAAACTAAGGTTACACGAATCGCTTGGTTGTTCAGGTGATATTATATAAAATATTTTTTAATTTTTTTGTTTTTCAATTTATTTGCGTGAATGATTGCACACAGCGCCCACTTTCAACGCAGGCTGGTCGTCGGTTCTCGTACGATTGAGAAAAATATTTCCAGTCTTCCATGAAAACTCTATTTGCAGGTCATGTAAGAATCAGTATCGTCACTGTGCACAATCGGCTATGTATGACAAAATCCACGAAAAAAAACTTGGTAAGCGATGACAAAATAGCAAGTAATATAACACATATAAATGACCGATGATACTTCGAAATGACTTCGCCGAAATACCACATCAGCGCTTGTAATTGGGCGAATTTAATGTTTTTCTTTGCCTCTTCGGCACGGGTAATATTCCTAAATACAAAGCCTAAATACAAATATCTGCTTCGATGACTAATTTGTTTTCCAATGACTAGGCAGCCTGCAGATTAGTGAATATTATGTGTCTTTTCAATGCACTACATAATTTATATGATTCTGTTCCTGAACATCACTCCCCGGTAACATAATCCTAACAGATCTTATACTAGCGAAATAAAACGACAGCATACGAGTACAAAGTTGCTTATGGACGACTGGCAAAAACCCATGTCTTAACCTCGTTGAATCAACCTTTGGCCAATGGAGGCAGCTGAGACTGTGACCTTGACCGGACCATTTTCATAAAGCGGGCTATAAGAATGCTGTGTTCACATTGATTCCATTGGAGCTATGAACTTTCCTTTAACAGCCGGTTTTGCAGTCCACCCAGGGATTTATAGCTCATGACAACTGTGGCATTAGAATTTAGAGTAACAAGATGATAATACTTAACTGCAAGGGTTTAGACATGTCATAAGAATAAATTAAACCAATTAAAATCAATTTATACAAAAATAACGTAATAGCAGTATTCCTATTACCCTACAGTTCGCAATATTTAGATTGACTATGTGCATTACAGGTTTTATCAAATACTTGTATAGTGTACGGTTTGTGGCATCGGAAATCACTTATTTTATTGAATGGGAAAACCTTAACTTAGAGGAGTTACTCCACTGTTTAGTGCGATTTGCTACTTTCGCGGAAAGAAATACTGCACCTGAAGAATAAAAGCGTGATATTTTGTTGCAGAATTTTACGAATCGCCACTAAAATATTATTTGATATCCGACGATTTAAAACTTTGGTGCGTCAACTAATCTAAAGCTATTTATCACATTCTGTACCAAATTAACACAGAACTCAAACCTCAATTTCCTCAAGCCTGAAATGACCATTCTCCCCCCCCGTACACAGGTTCGTCGCGATACTCAGTTGAAGACGCAGGTACTTGCCCAGATCCCTCATACTGTAGCGATATGATTTGTCAGGAAATATTGGTCGACGCATGTTTATAAAATGGCAACCATTAATAACTATATTGATACTACTGAATGCATATATCTAGGAAACTCTCTTACACGTAAGTGTTGCTGGTTGGCTAATTGCAGATATGCTAGAACAGTGGCATTCCGTTTTTGAATGAACTCTTAGTTGCGAGCTATTATTGTATGCAAATAGCATTCTAACATCAATTGCAAAATGAAGAAACTCAATGAAAGTCTTAGCAAGAAATATCAGGCATCTGAACTCAACAGTGCAACGCGTATCAGCATCCACCTTTAGCACTTCTTGAGAATCTTTTGTTATTTTACCTCGTATTTGTTTTTACATACATACAGTTAACCTTAATCCCTCGGTGAATTCAATGGTCGCATACCGGATTAGGATACCGTGCACCCGCCAAGTCGAGTCACTGCCTACTCTTTTCTCGAAGTGATTCGGGCCATTTTTTTAACCTCAATTTTTCGGTCGTATTCATGCCTCACATTTCTGTTATGCATAGATATCAGCAGTTTATTTCGTTACTGTTCTTAGTTCGGATGTTATTCAGATACAAACTGCAGCTATTTTATCACTGACTGACTGATGATCATCAAAATTATAAAGTACTTCTCGTAGCCTTAGAAAGCTGAAATTTGGTACACAGATATCATTTTACCCACATATTATAAGAAAAGTCTGAAACTTGTAAAATTTCCGTATATCTATCCCTTACCTACCCTAACGTGAAATCGCTTTCTACGCTAAATACATTATATATCACAGATTTTCATTGTAGTGTGAGATGACTAAGTTTAACCAATGTGTTAAATTTTACTCCTTTTCATAAATTTTCAAAATTTTATTTGGACCACGACACCCCGACATCAAAATTCCAGTAATCCTAGAAACAAGTAATTTGGTACACATATATGGTTTCATCCCTAAATCATAAGAAAAGTAATATTGGCGTTTTTTCCCCGTATTTATTTAATTACAATCCCAAACATGAAAAATTTTGGCACATATTTGCGGCTTAATTGCTTTGTTCCGGATGAAGCTATATGCTTCAGAATGACTGGGGCATTGTTGGTAACGTATATTAAATTATTAATGTTTTCAATTCTAAAATGCATGGGTGCCAAGTTGGGTGTTTTCCCTCCAAATTTGGGGGGTCTCCACGCGAAATGAGATTTTTTTAGAGACTTTTTGATTTGTTTGTTGAGCGTTAAAATAGCATCAGGTATAGCACCTTGTTACTAAGAATTCTGACTTCTCTATGCCTATTTTTTTTTCTGATCACAAAGTAAAATATCTATACAATTTGCGTAATTAGCTTATGTACTTTAATGCTACAAATCGAAAATTCGCGCCGTTATCCTGTAAGTTGGTAAGCGTGATACAAACAGCGTGCAGAATGGCCTGTAGGTGGCAGCATAGTGCAGATGCACAAATACCGTCGCAGTATCAGTATAAAGATGGCTGCCCCACTTGAGAGTTGCACCAGGGAAGAACAGCGTTCTGTTATTCGGTTTTTGAGTAGTGAAGGTGTGAAACCTATTGAAATTCATCGAAGAATGATGGTTCAGTATGGTGATGCATGTTTGTCACAGCAGCAAGTCTACGAATGGAATAGGAAGTTCGCAAATGGTGTGACTTCAGTGGAAGATGCTCCTCGTCCAGGTCAGGCACAACGAGTTATGACTCCACAGAACATTGCAGCAGTTGAAGCGATAGTGATGGAAAACCGCCAAGTGACACTGAATGACATTGCAGCATGTTTAAAGATTAGTCATGGTTCAGCACACCACATTGTGCTTGATGTGGTCCAGTTTCACAAAGTGTCTGCAAGATGGGTGCCACGGCAGCTGACTCGTGAAATGAGAGAACGACGTGTTGATGCTTATGAAGAACTTCTTCGGCGCTTTGAACGAGAAGGAGATGGCTTCCTTGCAAGAATCGTTACTGTTGCAACAATCGCAGACCTGCATTTTGAGTGTCTTCCTCATCCACCAAACTCGCCAGACCTTGCCCCAAGTGATTTTCAAATATTTGGACCACTCAAAGAAGCAATGGGAGGAAAGCAGCTCCGTTCTGATGAAGAGCTACGCCACGCGGTGCATGAGTGGTTGCGCGGACTACCAAAAGAATTTTTTTTCTAAAGGAATTTATGCACTTTGTAAGCGCTGGAGGACTTGCATTGAGCGTGGGGGAGATTATGTTGAAAAGTGATACAGTTTGTACCACTTCTGCACAATAATTTGACTCACCCTCCTATATAGGTTAACTAAAACATGGCACGTATTTTCCACTAAACGAGGGAATCTCCCGTGCCTTCACATGTGCTTCGACTTAACCTTGCCAAACACTACAGTCTTCTTATCTTCTTATTCTCCCTTCGTTGCCTAAGATTTTTAATTGGGTTTTATTAATTACTGTAGTGGATCATTAATTATCAGCACATCAAATTGAAATTCACTATACACCTTTCAAAGATAGCAGTGAAAAAAAAAAAACTGTTTGCGATCTAAAGGAAACTTACACAACCATGACTAGAGTCAGTTGATTTGAAAAGTCGAGACGCCATATCAGTATAGAATACTGAACGGGTATCAAACGATGTTCATAAGAACAGGAACAGGTGGTTTAGTGCCAATAAATTCTTACTAGGACTGAAAGAAAATCAGACCACCGGTATACCAAACATCTTGCTTTGTTCTAGATAACTAGAACTGGGGATCGAATAAGAGACTTTAATTGCTTAACCATTATAATTTTTTCATTTCTCGCAAATCTTACTGGAGTTTCTTTAGAGACGGTAGAGCTTGTTACTACAAAACATTACGTACAATAGCATCTAAACAATAAGATGATTGTTCTTCAATAAGTCAGAATATAACTACTCTATATTATTATTTTCAGGGCGTTTTCTTCTGTCACTTGGTAACTTTAATTGAATACATCGCATTTCGTGTTGAAACAGACTAATCATATACAGCTTAATGGTTGAGTAGACTTCCGCGGTCGTTTTCTAAGTTTTCTTGATTGCCAGGGTGGAATCACGTCAGTATTTATGAACCTAACGTTTCATCCATCTTTCTGTGGCTTTCATCAGATTCCTGTCAATTTTGTGTAAACCTAACGTTCTAGACATCATTTTGTGCTTTTTATGAGTCCTGTGATCAAAGCCACAGAAACGTGGCTGAAGCGTTAGGTTCTAAAAAATTGACGTGATTCCAAGACAACCAAGAAAACATATACAGCCACTTGGCAACATTTTGAGGAATCTTGGAGAGGCGTGTTTGAGTTTATCGAGTCTAAGGAAAGAAAAGTTTTCTCTTAATAATTCTTTCTCTTATGTTATTCGTTCCTGGTAGGGAACATAGGCAAACGAGGTAGCGGGTCAAATGTACCCGGGCCCGCCGGCTGATGGGGGGCCCGATTACCGGCTGCAGGGGCCTCCAGGCAATAGAATGGATTAGAGAGCTTGACATTCAACTTTAATTCCGAACTACTACTTGTTCTATGATATACAGAGTTTGTTTATAAAATTGTTTTGTTTCCCATGTGTCCAGCCATAAGTTAAATAAATAAAAGTTTGGTCTTTCTAAACACCGCTTTCGTGCCACATCACGTGTTAAATGTCTTAGGCAGAATTTACTCCCTTGTTTTTGTAACATTTACCATCTGCTCACAGACTTTCACTAAAATATTTAAATTTCTTCCCATTCAGTGAGCAGTGACACTCCATCAACCGTAATTTCCGTCTCTAGGTGTCCCAACTTCTCATTAGAAAAACAATTGAAAAAAAGGGTGTATCTCTGTTCTTTCTATTCAAATATATTTAATTCGTTTGGAATTATCGAGATGCATGCGACGGGAATCAAACCATCTGTACCTATCATCGCCATCATTGTTTTTTTCGATTTCTATTTGTTACAAATGATTAATTTTAAGGAGGTATGAGAGTGTCATATGGTATGGGACTTTGGTTCTCTTAGCTATCAGCAGTCCCAGGACCTGAGCGCGCCTGAATAATGGATCCCTCGCCGCGCCGCGCCGCACCGCATTGCGGGCCCGCTGGCTAATATGGTGAGCAGCCAACTTCAAATATTATAGCCGTAAATAAAGACTTTTCTGTCATTTCGGTGTGGCGTTTCTGGAAATGAGACAGTTTTGGAGTAGTTACCTGCCGAAAATAAAAACGAATTTTTATAACATCTTCTGTCTCTTGTATAACGTTGGTATAGAAAATTACTTGTAGTAACTCGTTGTTATGGGTGTACTTAGCATAACTGACGAAGTTCATCTCGTATTTATACTAAATCGGGCAGTTTGAATTGCAACGGCAAGCAAACAAAGAGAAAACTCTCTGGCCAGAGACTTTGATTTTTGGAAAGCTTTTTCGTACACAGTTTTTGGGCCTTACTTTCAGCAGGATGAATGAAGAGGGATTGGTCTTATTCTAGAAAAAGCCAAGAGTTAAACATGCGGAAATGTGTCAACGTTAGTCATTGTTAGAATTTTCCCTTGGCTTGTCCATTTCGAAGGATGGATGCAACTGTCGCTGCTCGAACCATCTGTTATACGTCATTGACTGTTACCCGGTGCATCCTGCTCATTTACACACCAAAACTGTTTACCTCGATGAAAGACTTCGTACAAATGATGGGAACTTCGGCGATGGCTTCTCTGCCCGCTATGGTGGAGGAAGCACTTGTATGTGCATCATGGTAATTTGTTTTTGTTGCTTTATTCCGCTTGTTACAGCTGTAGATGTGGTCAAATGAGTATACAATGCAAAATTCTGGCAGTATTGCTGTAGCAGCACCCACACGTCTGCTACTTGCTAGCTGCAGCGTGGCATCTCAGGTGCTCAGTGCCATGGCTTTGTATGGGATACATCTGTAGGAGATCTGGTGGTTTCGTTATATTCCAAAACTTCCCCTCGTCAGCATCAGAGAAATCTCCTTTGCATAAACTTTATGGAAGAATA
>JARYHS010008074.1:259234930-259334707 GCA_031002005.1 Vandiemenella viatica
GCACAGCGCCAAACACGCATACGACCATCATTGGCACCAAGGCAGAAGCGACTCTCATCACTGAAGACGACACGTCTCCATTCGTCCCTCCATACACGCCTGTCGCGACACCCACTGGAGGTGGGCTGCAAGATGTTGGGGCGTGAGCGGAAGACGACCTAACGGTGCGCGGGACCGTAGCCCAGCTTCATGGAGACGGTTGCGAATGGTCCTCTCTGATACCCCATGAACAACAGTGTGCCTAATTTGCCGGGAAGTGGCGGTGCGGTCCCCTACGGCACTGCGTAGGATGCGACGGTCTTGGCGTGCGTCCGTGCGTCGCTGCTGTCCGGACCCAGGTCGACGGGCACGTGGCACCTTCCGCCGACCACTGGCGACAACATCGATGTACTGTGGAGACCTCGCGCCCCACATGTTGAGCCAATTCGGCGGTACGTACACCCGGCCTCCCGCATGCCCACTATACGCCCTCGCTCAAAGTCCGTCAACTGCACATACGGTTCACGTACACGCTGTCGCGACATGCTACCAGTGTTAAAGACTGAGATGGAGCTCCGTATGCCACGGCAAACTGGCTGACACTGACTGCGGCGGTGCCCAACCGCTGCGCAGCTAGCGCCCTTCGACGGCCAACACTGCTGTTCCTGGTGTGTCCGCTGTGCCGTGCGTTTGATCATTGCTTGTACAGCCCTCTCGTAGTGTCCGGAGCAAGTATGGTGGGTCTTACACACCGGCGTCAATGTGTTCTTATTTCAATTTCCAGGAGTGTAGGTACTTTTCGATCTGCTTTTTCCTTCATTGTCAAGTTGAAAAATCGGTGTGTGTCTTCAATACCTTTCGTCGTGGTAGCCACTGTCAGTGCTTCTAACTTAGTAGCTTTGAATATCCGCAGTTGGTTGTTAAAATTTCCGTAGATTGTAAATAAAAATCCAGAGACTCGCTAACTGAAACAATAATAGTACAAGAGAGTCAAAATTAAGAAACTTTAATTTCAAGTCTTTAACATTCCAAATCCTCTTATAAAAAATGCGTGATCTGGAGACTACGCACGTTGTCGATAGCTATTGGCTAGCGAACGGTCACGTGTCAGCCGTCACAAGTTACAATCGTTCCTTCATGTTGCTTTTTGTCTATTTATGACAACTAGATGCAGAATTCTTGTAAGGAAAAGGGTATTTAATATTACGCTATTTTATCTGTATCAGTTATAAGAACTGGGCTGAACCATAATCTAAGAATTTTTTTGGCAGACGATAAGAAACAATGACGTTTATTAAAAACTCAGAAAAACGTACGTAATCGCGAATGTATCAGTCGAATAAATAGCAGTTATCCGTTTTCGAAATTATAGTCTCCGTCACTTAAAGTAAAATGTATTTTTTTTTTTTAAATCCTAGCCAAATACCCTGATAATCTTACCAGAGTAAGGTACTCATATCACGAAAAATGTTATTAAAAATGATTCTGATTAGTTTTTCCTTTTCCAGAATAAATTCCTACTACCATCATAGACGATACCCTTAGTTTTTGATACACGAGTTAGCTATTAAATGAGATTTAAGTTTACCTTTTATGTACATTTAAATCATCAAAGATATGACTATGTGTATACAATGTGAAACTCAATTTACTAATCGCAATTTAACAACGTCATTCTTGCCGAAAAATAGCGACCAAAGATATAGAAATAAAGATTAAGTGCAACTGCCATGAAATTAATTGCCATAATACAATCATAAAGTTTGCTTTACGTAGCATTTTATTACTTAAGAAATGTGGAAAAACATCTTGACGTTATCCACAGTAAGCTGATGTTTTTGAAATGTGCCGTATTTTCGTAAAAACAGTGGTTACAAGTATATATTTATGTTGGTTGTTACATATTCAAAGTTGACGCCCGAGGAGTTACTGAAGCATAGTAATAATCGATGTTATAGTGTTTATAGCTAACGTGCAGGTGCTTTTCTTATCTGGGGTTATGAATTCTAATTCGATGGACAGTTGACCGACAGTGATAGCCAGTCAATCGCCTCGCCAGCCGCTCTCTCGACGCTTAACCCAAGTTTCACGATGACTATTTTCTGCTCTCTGTAGCGTTACTTAGCATATTTACCTAACAATACCTGTTAATTGTAATAATTATCATACAATTACCCGCTTTGTTATACAACCTCAGAGTCAACACTATCTCTCTCATTAATTACGTAATTATTAGCGACCAATTTTGTTGTGTGGGCGTGTCTCCCACTCTCCGCCATCACTCCAGCTCGTCCATATAAATTCACCCAGTTTGGAGAAACCTTGGAACACCAAAAATGTGATGGCTGCACCGGGATCGAACTCACCTTCTCGCGATTGCCAGGCCCAAACGTTAATCGCTCTCCTACTATGACCGCTCTTTATATGCCTTGTTGCGAACGTTTGCGAAAAAATTCCTTTAGTACTTTAATTACCAGTCAGTTCTTCGATGACAGTCATGATTATTACTACCCAAGTAGGCTATCGATTTTTCCTTGTGGATCAGTTGTATCAACCTCTTTAAAATGTGATCCAAGTATTGTATTTTACGCTGTTCGATCATAGCAAGAAGTTCTCCGGTCAGTTCACAATATCAATAGAGGCTCACAGTCCTTGTTTCTTACTCCGGACTTTTATATTTATTATGCGCTATTTCGTTTACTTGTGACACTATTTACTAACACTTTTGACAACAATCCTGGTCGTATCTTGCAGAATATAGATATTTATTTCAAAGTTCGCAGAGGACTTCGGTTCAACCCTTTATGTGCCTCCCATATTTCATGTAAAAAAATATTGTTCATTGGATAAAGTCTCTCGAAAATCAGAATTTTGCCATTGAAATGATTCACTAGTAATTCAATGGCAGGCCCGCCGCTAGCTGTTTGGGCGCCCGCGTGCAATACCGATTATGCCGCCCCTGTCTAAGTAGCCAGTGGTGGATTTAGGAAATTTCCGAACCGGGTCAGAAAACTGTGAGATTGCCGCCCCTTCAAACATTATTTGCCGCCCCCATTGTTGCCATTCCGAGTGTCGCCGGTCGCCGGCCGCCCGAAGCAGCTGTTGAGCTAAAAAAAAAAAAAAAAAAGGTCGCCCCTTACATAATACGCTGCAAATTTCGTCGCGGCGACAATGGAGTGGCGACTGTCGATCGCTCGTTTTGCCGCCCCCCCCTCGATGTGCCGCCCGCGTCCGCTTACGGCGGGCCTGTTCAATGGTATTTGCTTCGTACTGTATAATTGAACGAAAAAAGCTATATTGTTTTAAGTCATTTTAAACTCATTTGCTGGTGCTCCCTACCGGGATTGAATGACACGCGAGATGAGGCACATTGGCGAAGTGTACGTTTAACCAACGCTATCAGGGGTAAACAGTTTGTGTATTATTATTATTATTATTTCCTAGCCGCGATAAACGCAAGAGTGCCTCACGTTTTTTCACAGAATGATGTCAACTATATTCAGCTAACGTTATCAAGTGACGCAAAAAAAATCCAATGAACATATGACTTTTTGGTTTACTAACGGGATGTTTCTATGCTACTATACGCAATGTATCGTGGTAATAAAGTGAAATTTGACTGCAAGGTCATTACATTAACAGAAGTTATGTGTTAGGCTAGGTTAACGCACGCGAGTGCTATCCTAGCCTAACATACTATAATTTCTGATAACGCCCTGACCTTGAAGTGCAGTTCGACTTTGTACTGATGTGCAGTCTTTATTTCTAATGATTATGGTGAAGTGCATCTTCGCTTATTTGAGTTTGGGAGCGTGTATAAACCACGTAACTCCATTTTGGCCTACTGTGTACCCCCCCCCCCTCGTAAAACCCTAAGTGACTTTTTCCTCCCCCCCCCCCCCCACGTAGCACGTAGCTTTCTTCCCTTTTGATTCCAGAAGACATTTTATACTGTTTTCTCTTGTCAGACGATTGTAAATAAGATAAGGAGACAATTAACTGAGGGAAATAAATATTCACATGCTGTTGTGTGTTCTGTTCCTCATTTTAACTGTGAAAAGTGTTATGAAAGGAAAGCTACGTGGCCCGGCTCGGAACCCCCCCCCCTCCCCCCCACGTAGCACAGCGTAGCCTCCCCCCCTCCCCCCCCCCCCCTGGACCGAGCCACGTGGTTTGTGCACGCTCCCTTTCATGAGTCATGGTTAATTGTTGTGTGAAGTCGAGTGATAAAGTAGTTCCCATAATTCCTGCAATCAGGCGCCACATACTTTTGTCATGTGACCAAGGTAGTCTGATCTAGTGGCTTGAAGTCTGAATTGAAATTTTCTGTTTGTAAAGGGTTTTGGTTTGTTGTAGCTGAAGTTTGGAGTGTATGGGTAGGTTGGTAGTCCAAACCACAAGTTGGCGGTTTTCAAACTCTTTTGATCTTTGTGGACTGAACATAATGTTGTGCCAACGTGTTGGATTGTATATGGGCAAGTTGTACAATCTGACTGCCAATATCAGTCTGTTCCGGTTTGTCATTGAGACACTATTAGTAATCTGTGCTAGTAAGGGTATCGTAACGGCAATTATTCAAAACAGTGATGCATGGAAAATTATCATAGAAAAGTTTCGCAGTCTACCACAATTGTGAAAAGTAAAATCTTATTATTTACCGTTTTTTTCCTATTATTATTTCGTAAAATTTATTCCAATTTTATATTTGAATCTTCTATAAATAAATTTCAACTTTACTATTTCTAAAAAAAATTCCAACTATTATTAAAACGTTATTCATCTTATTGTTTGAAAACACGTAGATGACGAGCGTTTTCATGAAAATTTTGATGTACCTGCATAATTGTATAAAAATTGGACAATCGGTTCATACATTCGGCTAATCGATTTTTCATCCTCAGAAAAATTTGGAATCTTTCGGTACATTTACTTTGAGCTCCGATAGCAAATTCTTGTGTGAAAATTTGGGGTGTTTTTAAAGCCTTTTTTACCATATTTTTTACTATTCTCCTTTTCTTTCCTTTTTTGTCCTTGAACACAGCAGTTATAGTACATAAAGAAATTTCTTCAACTTGCAACGTTACCGGTATAAGTAAACAAACACCTTATTCTCTGTAGGCTAGTTATCTCTCTACTGATGTCGGGCAACAGTGTTGTTCAGCTTGTTTTTGTGTAGTCCAACCAGGCTGAGAGACATGGTTGGACAAAAAGTTGCCTTGTGAATGGTGCCCTTTACAGGAATCATTGAAGAATAAGATCCTCCGAATTAGAAGTATTGCAGTGTTCACCAAACCAGCAAGTTCCAGGTGTCAATAAATGCTAGATATGTGAACGGCGAAAGCTGTATGTAAAATAGACTACTCTTCCTTGTTCAATCAAAAAGCCAGGTGGCTGCATTTAGAACATAGAGAGTAGTTTGAAATCTACTTTGTCCCTGCCACAGCTGGCCACACATTGGTGGCTGTGCACCATACACAATCCCATACCCTCCTATGTGTGTATGGAGCACGTGCATGACAGTGTAGATGGCCTGCACACTGACCTTGTGGCAAGAACTTATGATGTATACTATACCATATATGGGCAACCCCCGGCCCTCCACCAGCTTCAATCCGGCCCGCGTGAGATTCAGAAATTTCAGATACAGAAGAAAAATATCCACAGCTGGGAGTTTTCTCACGAAAATAATGTTCACATTCGGAAGCTCGTATAAATGTGAGCAGCTTTTGTGAATCATTAAAATTAATAAAATAAGCATCGTACTCGATATAGAACATGGTTGGCCAACCCGCGGCCGCCTTGGAAGATTGTTTTCGCCCCGCGTGATTCATCACACTTTTTCAAATTGTACTTAGTTTATAATTTCAAATGTAGTGAAAACCAATGTATTTTAAAAATACATTATTTGTGCATCCATATATTTCAAAATTAACTGTCGAAATTATAAGAAAAAAATTACTTCGATTTTAAAACAATACTTTTGCGAATATATGACAGATATTGAATGCTTTATATATGAGTTTACAGTGATCAGTTCGCGGAATAATTATGTTTTATTATGCGAACTCATAATGCGCGGGCATCTCGGAACATCTAATATAATATACAATATATAATTTTATATGCCGCCCGCGGAGTTATGAAGCATTTTCAGAGTGGTCCGCAAGATCATTTGGGTTGCCCACCCGTGTACTATACCATTAAACTCGAAGAACACAGCATAACCGAACTTGTCGAACATTTTTCGGTCTTGGCGATCCCACTGGGACGATTGAGCCTTAGTTTCGACATCATACCCATAAACCCATGTTTCTTCACCTGTTACGACAAGTTTCAATAGTTCTGCATCGTTGTTGACCTCATTTAATGATTCCTGAGCAACTTCTATTCGCCGCTATTCTTGTTCGAAACTCAACACTTTTGGAACAAATTTTGCTGTAACACGTTTCACACCCAAAACAAATGAAACAATTTCATGGCATGAGCCAATTGAAATGCCAACATCATCAGCAACTTTTCTGATTGCGATTCGGCGATCGTACATAATCATTTCTTTAATTTTTTCCACTTTTTCATCGGTTATTGATGTGCTAGGATGACCCGTACGCTCGTCATCTTCAACGTCTTCACGTCCATCTTGAAATCCATTCGTAAACTCTTGTTTTACTCATAGTTGATCCACTAAGAGCAATATTTAATATTTCTGAAACTTTGTTGCATTAAATTCATTTTTTATAGCAAAATTTAATGCAAATTCTCTGATTCAGGATTTATACAAAAAAAAAAAATCGCCAACTGTATCAAAACACATGTTATCTTTTAACAGCTGACAAGAGAATAAACATCCAATATAACTCAAAATGTATAACTACTTTTAAGACATGTTTGCCAACACAACAACGAAAAAATTGTGCCAATCGGACTAATATAACCAGCGAAATTTAAAAATTCACGTTAACTCGTAGAGCACAACTGATGGTTTAATACCCGAATTTCACATGAAATACAGTTTCAGGTAAGTTATGGTAGATTAATTTGTGTGCCCTGTGATCGAGCAGTTTCGGAAATGATGTTCTGAAATTCTGTGTACGTACTACTCTGCGTTAGTTTCTTTTTGAAAATTCTGTATATGAATCGCTGTCGAGAATTACTATTTACCGTCCACCCCCCGCACTACTGTGCTCCTTTAAAATGTTACTCACAAATACTTAAGAAATTCAACCTTATGATGATTTATAGAACTCACTTTGAACTTATGAACAGTGGGAATCTTTTTGTTTGTTCTGTGCATTAACTAATTCTTTCTGCAATTTAGTTTAGGATTTTATTCATCCCACACATATATATATAAAAGTTAACACCAAGAACGTGTTGATTTCCCATCGCAACAACGGGATCGAACTCTTCAAAAGCTGATTCCAGTCAGTATAGTTGCCGTGTGCTATAACAGTAACTCTAACGCTCGGAATTTTTTCTCATTGTTAATTACTTAACTACTGCTATTTATGAGAGTATTGCCACATAGCACAATTCCAGACATTGCCCGCTATCCACACCAGACAAGGGAAAAAAAATCTTTATTGGCTACCTTCCACTTGCTAGCTACTTTAAAAATAAAAATTACACCTATGTTTTAGAAAAAGTTTCAGCAAATGAAAGGAAGGAACAAGTACAATAGAGTCAAGGTGGGAAGAGTTCAAGGAGATACTAAGAAAGGGGGAAGAAAAATTTATTCCAAAACAGAAAAAAGATAAGTAGTGAACCTGTGTACTATAATAGGGAGGTGAGGAGGTTAAAGAGGTTGGTAAGAAGAGAACATAACAGAGTTAAGAGACAGCAGAAGGTGGCTAAAGATGGGTTTATGTAGAGTAGTGTCAGTGCTGGGGGACCATTGACTGATGCATCTATCAATTTCTATGGCTATGTTAGAAAACTGAGGGGAAGGGATGGTGTTGAGATGCTTATAGATAAGGATGAAGAAGAAGCTACTGAGGATTTGAAAAAGGCAGAGATTTTAAGTAATTGGTTTAGTGAGAGCATTAGGGACAATGAATCAGAAACGGGAGGGTCTAACTCGGAGAACGAGTTAGCAACACAATTACAAATGAATAGACCAAAAAAATTTGAAATTCATTCTGAGGATATTATGAAAGAAATAAGAAAACTGAAAAAAAAAAAAACACAAAGGGGCTGGTGTAGATAATATTACTACAAATATCTTAAAGATAGCCGGATCTGACATTGTACCTTATCTTGAAATATTATTTAAATTGAGTCTGGATACTTGCTGCTTACCACTGTATTAGAACGGTTGTTCGGAGAGTCGGGGGGGGAGGGGGGGGATACCATCACGTCCAACTTTTTATTGTGAATATGAATATTAATTTTCTAATTTGGTTAATAGGTGAACTCGACTCTAGAAAGCTGCAAGAACTTAAGTTACACAAAAATATTCAATTTATTCTGTCTTCTGGCTTATACAAGGTCGGTCATATTTAACGTTACGTTGAACACAATATAATCAAATCCACGGAAAGCAGGTTTCCCTCTCTCCGTACATGGAACAGAAGCCTTTGATTAACAAATGTAGACCCTGTAGCAATGCACGATTGGTGAAACGACGTAGCCCACAATCACGTGTTTCGTGCCGTAGCTTAGCATTCGTCGCTCGTTTCGCGCACATTTTCTCTGACCTTGCACCCCCTCAACGGAGAGCTGGGGCCATCGCCCTCTTTCGTCCTTCACCGGGCGTTCCATTGTGTATGCGGCGACTGGTTGTCGCCAGTGCTCGGCACAATATCCGGTTATCTGAACGCTTGAAACTGCAGTTCCAACATTTCCCACATTTAATACTTTCTTAAGAGCAATTTTACACTGAATTAAATTACATAATAATAAATTTTGCCGCCCAGGCTTAACACATAATTATTTACACATCAATTAGTCCTACAATTTACATTTTTAATAAACAAATAAAAAATTGAATATTAATTATGACTAAATTCATATTCATTGGGGGATGACTGTCATACCACACCACAGAACTGGAAAAGTGGCGGTACATAAAGGAGGGGTTAGAAGTAGAGTCGAAAATTATAGGGCAATCAGTTTGACCTCTCTGGTAGGTAAATTAATGGAAAAATTGATATGCAACCACATAAGAAATATATGTGAAGAACAAAAGTGGTTTTCATGTAGACAACATGGCTTTAGGCAAAGATATTCATGCGAATCTCAGTTAGTGGGATATATGCAAGATATTTCAGATGAAAGGGACAAGAGAGACCAAATTGATAGTGTAGCACTAGATCTTACAAAGGCTTTTCACAGAGTGAGCCATAAAATGGTAGTAAATAAGGTAAAAACTATTGGAGTGGATTAGAAAGTGATTTGCTGGGTAGAAGAATTTGTAAAAGGTAGAAAACAGAAAATTAGGGTAGGAAATGCAGTATCAAAAGAAGTGAAAGTAAAAATGGGAGTGCCACAGGGTAGTGTATTGGGACCATTACTATTCATTATTCTAATGAATAATTGTGTACTATCAGAAATTTGATTGTTTGCAGATGATATAATGCTATATAAAAGGTGAGGGGACTGTAAACAGTTGCATGGTTATCTAAACAGGATATCTAGTTGGGCTGGTAAACATGTGATGAAGATAAATGGAAAGAAGAGTCAGCTTATTACGAGGGCACATCGGAAAGTAACGCACAATAATTTTTTTTCTCCCCTGGTATTGCAGCTGAAATGTTGAAATTTCACGGCGATATTGTTTGAAGTTTACGCTATGGAGGGTATTTTGTTTTCATGTGCAGCTCTAGCGAGAGAAGCGTGAACTATGAACAAACATGGAGCGCATGTTGCTGTGGTCCACGTGTGAAGAGCAGCGAAGTGTAGTTCGATATTTGTGGGCCAAAGGGCATTCACCTAGTGAAATTCACAGGGACATGCGTGGGGTGTATGGGGACGACTGTCTGGACCGTAGCAATGTCTCCAGGTGGTGTGCATTCTTCCAAGAGGGCCGCATGAACCTTAGTGATTCGCCACGCTCTGGGCGGCCGGTAGCAGTTTCAACTCCGCAGAATGTCCGCGCCATTGAGGCAGCACTCTTGAAGGACCAGCTTGTGCACCTGCGAACCTTACCGCAGACGTGCAACATTTCCTATGGTGCAGTGTACGACATTGTTCATGACGCGTTGAAATTTCGTAAAGTTAGTGCTCGCTGGGTGCCTAAGAACCTGGCAAGACAACCACAAGGATCAGCTATTGATGACAAGCTTGGATCACGTAACGCGTTACGCCGCAGAAGGGCATGACTTTCTGAAAGTAATCGTCACTGGTGATTAGTCGTGATCGTACCACTACACGCCCGAAACCAAGCAGGCCTCTATGGAGTGGAAACGTGCTGGTTTCCCAGTACGAAGAAAGTGCTTGTGACAGTGTACTGGGACATGTTTGGCGTGTTATTGGTGGACTTTTCTGAACACGGAACCACTGTGAATGCTGCAGCCTACATGAAAACGTTGGTTAAGTTCCGTAGTGCCCTTCGTGACAAGCGCCATTACGGTGTCAAACTTCTTCATGACAATGCACGTCCCCATGTTGCTGCTCCTGTTCGTGAGAAACTCGCCACTTTTGTGTGAGAGGTGCTCCAGTATGCACCATACGATCCGGACCTGGCACCGTCTGACTTTCATCTGCTTGGTCTCATGAAGAAATTCCTGGCCGGGCGGAAGTGAAATCAGCAGTCCGCAGATGGCTACACTCCCAACAAACGGACTCTACGAACAGGGCATATTGAAACTGGTACCAGGAGGGGAGAAATGTGTTGAGAAAATTGATGACTATGTAGAAAAGTAGGTCAAAGATGTAGTTTATTTGTGATATGTTTGGTTGTGGTATATATTAAACTTTTTTTGGGAAAAAATTATTGTGCGTTACATTCCGATCTGTAGATACACAAATAATAAACTAAAGGTTGAAAGGTGGGACAAGAATTGCTTGTTGAAGACTTGAAATGTAAATATCTTGGCATTACATTTTATAACAAGCTTAACTGGGCAGGACACATTGGTCAGGTAGTAGGAGAAGGTTACAAAATTCTGCACTTGTTGGAGAGCGTGATTAGGGGATGTACGAGAGAAGTAAAGGAATTGGATTACAAAACTTTGGTCAGACGATTGCATGAATATGGTGGTGTAGTATGGAATCCACATTTAGAGTATCAAATGCAGGAATTGGAGAGGGTGCAAAAAAGGGCTGCTAGATTTGTTTCTGGAAATAATCGCAGAATGCAATCAGCAACAGCTATGATAAAAGAGCTGGAATGGGATTCATTGCAAGACAGGAGGAGGGTGGAGAGGGTCATGGGAGTGTACAAGGCGTATATTGGTGATGAGGCATGGAAAGATATTGGTATAAGAATTAAAAGTAATACATGGAAGGGAAAAGATGACCATGACCACAAGCTGGCACTCGATTTCAGGCACATAGGTGTAGGAAGATTCCATTTTTTTGGGCAAGGGTGTCAGGAATTGGAATAAGTTACCAATAGAAATGATTAATAATTTCCCAAAAACGTTGAAAGAATTTAAAGTTAAAATTTGCCGAGGGCAAATGTACCAAGGGGGGTGCAGGGAAGGGGGAAGATGGGTGTGTAGGTAAATTGCCACCGAAGCGTGCGCTCCATTGCAATTTAATTAAATATTATTATTATAACACCATTACTAGCCAGTGTCGCTGAGTGCGGTAAGGCTCCGCAAATTGGCTCAGGGGGGTATAGCGGTGCTCGATCCTGGTCCTCGCATACAGACTGCTCAGATTGTAGTTTTTTGTGTGGTTTTTCGGAATCACCAAGGTTAATGCCGGACGATTCCAGATCTCACTCTCATAAACTATACATTACACAAACAAAAATATACTTATCGTGCACATAACATCTTCACACGTTTCGCTGACAGATGGCAGACAACACTACTATCCTCCCCGAGAGGCGTCACCTTCGGCGACAAGCCAGCCAAAACCCTACGCGTTGTATACTGAAAAGAAAAAAAAAAACGACCTTGAAGTAGCGAGATAAGTGCAAGGAAGACGAAGAGGTATAGTTCATTTGCGACTAGAACAGAAAGAAAGCAGCCGCCGGGTATTTCTACAACTTCTGGAAAAGTTATGTAACAGTAGTCTCTTTCCTCGGCAACTTTGACGGGAAGATAATAGCAGTGTTTGAGGTAACCCAATGCTTAGACAGAATCCCGCCTGCTATAACTCGATACACGAATGGTCACGGTGTATCTCTACAGTGTTCAGATGAGAAAAAAATTCATCATCAAATATTAAATATATGAAAATTTTAAAAATTGTTATTGTGGAACAGTTTGATATGCTTTTTAATTCGAAACATTTACGTGGTTATTTTTTATAACTAAGTTTCCAAAAGAACGTAAGTAAAGATAAAATAGGATACAAAATAGCTTCCTGACGGTTAACATATTAGTAAAAAAAATATATTCTAGTCATTAAAAGAATTTTTTTTTAAAAAAACTAAGGTTACACGAATCGCTTGGTTGTTCAGGTGATATTATATAAAATATTTTTTAATTTTTTTGTTTTTCAATTTATTTGCGTGAATGATTGCACACAGCGCCCACTTTCAACGCAGGCTGGTCGTCGGTTCTCGTACGATTGAGAAAAATATTTCCAGTCTTCCATGAAAACTCTATTTGCAGGTCATGTAAGAATCAGTATCGTCACTGTGCACAATCGGCTATGTATGACAAAATCCACGAAAAAAACTTGGTAAGCGATGACAAAATAGCAAGTAATATAACAAATATAAATGACCGATGTTTATTTTGTTTATTTATTTATTTATTGACATTCGGTTATGTAACCATACAGCCATCACTTGTAACATGATTCATTATCGTTAACTAATAACATGTTTGATTATACTCATTATTATATTGCATCTGTTAATTATCGTTATACTTATGCTACTTACAATTTTGATTATATTGGTAACAATTTTAAATAGAATTTATCTAAACGTAATTAAAGTCTTTCAGGTATAAAGCCGAATCGCAGTAGCAGTTGATACAATTCGTTTTCAAGTCATATTGCAGGTATACGTGAGGCAATACCGACCGATGATACTTCGAAATGACTTCGCCGAAATACCACATCAGCGCTTGTAATTGGGCGAATTTAATGTTTTTCTTTGCCTCTTCGGCACGGGTAATATTCCTAAATACAAAGCCTAAATACAAATATCTGCTTCGATGACTAATTTGTTTTCCAATGACTAGGCAGCCTGCAGATTAGTGAATATTATGTGTCTTTTCAATGCACTACATAATTTATATGATTCTGTTCCTGAACATCACTCCCCGGTAACATAATCCTAACAGATCTTATACTAGCGAAATAAAACGACAGCATACGAGTACAAAGTTGCTTATGGACGACTGGCAAAAACCCATGTCTTAACCTCGTTGGATCAACCTTTGGCCAATGGAGGCAGCTGAGACTGTGACCTTGACCGGACCATTTTCATAAAGCGGGCTATAAGAATGCTGTGTTCACATTGATTCCATTGGAGCTATGAACTTTCCTTTAACAGCCGGTTTTGCAGTCCACCCAGGGATTTATAGCTCATGACAACTGTGGCATTAGAATTTAGAGTAACAAGATGATAATACTTAACTGCAAGGGTTTAGACATGTCATAAGAATAAATTAAACCAATTAAAATCAATTTATACAAAAATAACGTAATAGCAGTATTCCTATTACCCTACAGTTCGCAATATTTAGATTGACTATGTGCATTACAGGTTTTATCAAATACTTGTATAGTGTACGGTTTGTGGCATCGGAAATCACTTATTTTATTGAATGGGAAAACCTTAACTTAGAGGAGTTACTCCACTGTTTAGTGCGATTTGCTACTTTCGCGGAAAGAAATACTGCACCTGAAGAATAAAAGCGTGATATTTTGTTGCAGAATTTTACGAATCGCCACTAAAATATTATTTGATATCCGACGATTTAAAACTTTGGTGCGTCAACTAATCTAAAGCTATTTATCACATTCTGTACCAAATTAACACAGAACTCAAACCTCAATTTCCTCAAGCCTGAAATGACCATTCTCCCCCCCGCCCCCCGTACACAGGTTCGTCGCGATACTCAGTTGAAGACGCAGGTACTTGCCCAGATCCCTCATACTGTAGCGATATGATTTGTCAGGAAATATTGGTCGACGCATGTTTATAAAATGGCAACCATTAATAACTATATTGATACTACTGAATGCATATATCTAGGAAACTCTCTTACACGTAAGTGTTGCTGGTTGGCTAATTGCAGATATGCTAGAACAGTGGCATTCCGTTTTTGAATGAACTCTTAGTTGCGAGCTATTATTGTATGCAAATAGCATTCTAACATCAATTGCAAAATGAAGAAACTCAATGAAAGTCTTAGCAGGAAATATCAGGCATCTGAACTCAACAGTGCAACGCGTATCAGCATCCACCTTTAGCACTTCTTGAGAATCTTTTGTTATTTTACCTCGTATTTGTTTTTACATACATACAGTTATCCTTAATCCCTCTGTGAATTCAATGGTCGCATACCGGATTAGGATACCGTGCACCCGCCAAGTCGAGTCACTGCCTACTCTTTTCTCGAAGTGATTCGGGCCATTTTTTTAACCTCAATTTTTCGGTCGTATTCATGCCTCACATTTCTGTTATGCATAGATATCAGCAGTTTATTTCGTTACTGTTCTTAGTTCGGATGTTATTCAGATACAAACTGCAGCTATTTTATCACTGACTGACTGATGATCATCAAAATTATAAAGTACTTCCCGTAGCCTTAGAAAGCTGAAATTTGGTACACAGATATCATTTACCCACATATTATAAGGAAAGTCTGAAACTTGTAAAATTTCCGTATATCTATCCCTTACCTACCCTAACGTGAAATAGCTTTCTACGCTAAATACATTATATATCTCAGATTTTCATTGTAGTGTGAGATGACCAAGTTTAACCAATGTGTTAAATTTTACTCCTTATCTTAAATTTTCAAAATTTTATTTGGACCACGACACCCCGACATCAAAATTCCAGTAATCCTAGAAACAAGTAATTTGGTACACATATATGGTTTCATCCCTAAATCATAAGAAAAGTATTATTGGCGTTTTTCCCCGTATTTATTTAATTACAATCCCAAACATGAAAAATTTTGGCACATATTTGCGGCTTAATTGCTTTGTTCCGGATGAAGCTATATGCTTCAGAATGAGTGGGGCATTGTTGGTAACGTATATTAAATTATTAATGTTTTCAATTCTGAAATGCATGGGGGCCAAGTTGGGTGTTTTCCCTCTAAATTTGGGGGGTTTCCACGCGGAATGAGATTTTTTTAGAGACTTTTTGGTTTATTTGTTGAGCGTTAAAATAGCATCAGGTATAGTACCTTGTTACTAAGAATTCGGACTTCTCTATGCCTATTTTTTTTCTGATCACAAAGTAAAATATCTATGTTCTGATTCATATATATATATATTTTAAAATGTCATCATAAGCTCAGTGTTTAGTGTTTATCATAGAAACTGTCTTCTTTTAGTTACCTACGGTATGTAAAGACGTGGCTGTTGGAGCAAGGTGCAACAATGTTGTCGTTGTTGTTTACAAATTTCTGGTCGAATTATCTGTTCTGTTGTGTGTCAGCATGCAATTTGATGATTAACAATATTGAAAATGATTGGTGATTTACAACCAAATGTTGGTACAAGTCAAATCCAACATACAACGTACTCATATTTTTGGCAACAAAACTGTCATAGAGTCCGAGTATTACCAATTGAGTAATTCACTTCAGCTGATTTTTATTCGGATGATTTTGACGCAGCTGACTTTGAAAATATTTCAGAATTTGGCCTAGTATTAATCACGGTTACAATCTCGACCGCGCCTATTCTATCTGTTATATTGTTAAAACAATTTGCGTAATTAGCTTATGTACTTTAATGCTACAAATCGAAAATTCGCGCCGTTATCCTGTAAGTTGGTAAGCGTGCTACAAACAGCGTGCAGAATGGCCTGTAGGTGGCAGCATAGTGCAGATGCATAAATACCGTCGCAGTATCAGTATAAAGATGGCTGCCCCCTTGAGAATTGCACCAGGGAAGAACAGCGTTCTGTTATTCGGTTTTTGACTAGTGAAGGTGTGAAACCTATTGAAATTCATCGAAGAATGAAGGTTCACTACGGTGATCCATGTTTGTCACAGCAGCAAGTCTACGAATGGAGTAGGAAGTTCACAAATGGTGTGACTTCAGTGGAAGATGCTCCTCGTCCAGGTCAGGCACAACGAGTTGTGACTCCACAGAACATTGCAGCAGTTGAAGCGATAGTGATGGAAAACCGCCGAGTGACACTGAATGACATTGCAGCATGTTTAAAGATTAGTCATGGTTCAGCACACCACATTGTGCTTGATGTGGTCCAGTTTCACAAAGTGTCTGCAAGATGGGTGCCACGGCAGCTGACTCCTGAAATGAGAGAACGACGTGTTGATGCTTGTGAAGAACTTCGGCGCTTTGAACGAGAAGGAGATGGCTTCCTTGCAAGAATCGTTAGTGTTGCAACAATCGCAGACCTGCATTTTGAGTGTCGTCCTCATCCACCAAACTCGCCAGACCTTGCCCAAAGTGATTTCCAAATATTTGGACCACTCAAAGAAGCAATGGGAGGGAAGAAGCTCCGTTCTGATGAAGAACTACGCCACGCTGTGCATGAGTGGTTGCGCGGACTACCAAAAGGATTTTTTTCTAAAGGAATTTATGCACTTTGTAAGCGCTGGAGGACTTGCATTGAGCGTGGGGGAGATTATGTTGAAAAGTGATACAGCTTTGTACTACTTCTGCACAATAATTTGACTCACCCTCGTATATAGGTTAACTAAAACATGGCACGTATTTTCCACTAAACGAGGGAATCTCCCGTGCCTTCACATGTGCTTCGACTTAACCTTGCCAAACACTACAGTCTTCTTATCTTCCTATTCTCCCTTCGTTGCCTAAGATTTTTAATTGGGTTTTATTAATTACTGTAGTGGATCATTAATTATCAGCACATCAAATTGAAATTCACTATACACTTTTCAAAGACAGCAGTGAAAAAAAAAAACTGTTTGCGATCTAAAGGAAACTTACACAACCATGACTAGAGTCAGTTGATTTGAAAAGTCGAGACGCCATAACAGTATAGAATACCGAACGGGTATCAAACGATGTTCTTAAGAACAGGAACAGGTGGTTTAGTGCCAATAAATTCTTACTACGACTGAAAGAAAATCAGACCACCGGTATACCAAACATCTTGCTTTGTTTTAGATAACTAGAACCGGGGATCGAATAAGAGACTTTAATTGCTTAACCATTATAATTTTTTTCATTTCTCGCAAATCTTACTGGAGTTTCTTTAGAGACGGTAGAGCTTGTTACTACAAAACATTACATACAATAGCATCTAAACCAGTGTTTCCCAACCTTTTTTGGGTCATGTCCCACTTTCAACATTTTTTTGCCCCCCATACATAATTTTTAATAAAAAAATTATTTGTTATTAAAGAAACTGATGTAGGATGGTTTTTGAAAGAAAACACTTTAATATTATCATAAAACACAGTAAGTAAAATTAAAAAACATATAATGAAATACTAAAATTCAAATTCAAAAGATTTATAATAAACATTTATTATGGCAATTTAGTGTGATTCTTTTAAGAATTTGCTTTTTTGCTATATTTTCTAACCATATCTGGCATTGTGTTTAAATAACTCAAAGAGAAAGCGGTAAAGTTGTATCAAGTCAATTTCTAAATTGCCCCCCCTAAAAAACCATATTGCCCCCCTGTGGGGCGTGGGCCCCACGTTGGGAAACACTAATCAAAACAATAAGATAATTTATAAGAACGAAGTCTTTCTCGGCGTTGAGAATGTATAAACTGCTCTCGGGTGACTAGCCGAGTCAAGAGTGCGTTGCTACACGATATTTCGGCGACTAGATTCATTGCCGCCATCTTCTTCACCAGAAGAGCAGTTTATACAATAAGATGATTGTTCTTCAATAAGTTGTTCTTCAATAAGTCAGAATATAACTAATCTATATTATTATTTTATTATTTTCAGGGCGTTTTCTTCTGTCACTTGGTAACTTTAATTGAATATATCGCATTTCGTGTTGAAACAGACTAATCATATACAGCTTAATGATTGAGTAGACTTCCGCGGTCGTAGTCTAAGTTTTCTTGATTGCCAGGGTGGAATCACGTCAGTATTTATGAACCTAACGTTTCATCCATCTTTCTGTGGCTTTCATCAGATTCCTGTCAATTTTGTGTAAACCTAACGTTCTAGACATCATTTTGTGCTTTTTATGAGTCCTGTGATCGAAGCCACAGAAACGTGGCTGAAGCGTTAGGTTCCAAAAAATTGACGTGATTCCAAGACAACCAAGAAAACATATACAGCCACTAGGCAACATTTTGAGGAATCTTGGAGAGGCTTGTTTGAGTTTATCGAGTCTAAGGAAAGAAAAGTTTTCTCTTAATAATTCTTTCTCTTATGTTATTCGTTCCTGGTAGGGAACATAGGCAAACGAGGTAAGCGGGTCAAATGTACCCGGGCCCGCCGGCTTTTGGGGGGCCCGATTACCGGCTGCAGGGGCCTCCAGGCAAGAGAATGGATTAGAGAGCTTGACACTCAACTTTAATTCCGAACTACAGTCAAACCTCGTTAGTACGAACCTCGGTAAAACGAATTCCTCGATAAGACGAATTTTTTAAAATCCCCTTGAAACTTCCATAAAGGTCAATGCTAAAAACACCTCTATACAAAGCAGTAATTAGGTTAAAAACCTCGATAAGACGAATTTGTTTGTGACATGGGCTAGGACTGATTAACCTCTATACAACGAATATTCTTAGCACAAGACCTCTACAAGACGAATGTTACCTCTTTAAGACGAATTTCTTATGATCTTAACCTCCATAGTGCGTAGTTTTCAAAACAAACAGAAGCGTGTCTTAACATGAAACTCCCCACCCTACCCTCTTCCTTCATCAGTCATTGTTTGGCACGTGCCTTTGCAGTGTTGAGTAACCCTTCCGGCTGTGTTTTTAAGTGTCCCTTCCGGCTGTGTTTTAAGACTGACCGTTGTGCGTATCTTTATTGTATGAACAGTAATGGCAGGGAAAAAGTCAAAAACGGCACTAACAGTAGAGTTCAAGCGTAAAGTTTTGAAGCATGTGGAAGAAAACCCGTTGAAGAAGAAAATCACCATTGCTAAGGAGTTTAACATCCCTTCAACAACGTTAGCAACGATTATAAAGAATAGAGACAAGTACGATGAAGCAAGTGGACTTTCTAAGTTTTGCAAACGCGCAAAGACCGGTGAATTTCAGGAAGTAGACAAAGCCACTTTAAAGTGGTTAAAGCAGTGCCGCGATAAAAATTTGTCAATCGGAGGCCCTATTCTCCAAGAAAAGGCACAGCAGTTTGCTGTACAATTGGGACACCCTGATTTTCGTGCCAGTAATGGCTGGCTGGAAAAATTTAAAAAAAAGGAATGATATTGTTTTTAAAAATGTGTGTGGTGAATGTGCGTCTGTGGACAGTACAGTATGCGATGATTGGAAAGAAAAACTTGCTGACATTACTCAGGGTTACCACCCAGATGATATATATAATGCAGACGAGACCGGACTTTTTTTCAAGTGCCTACCAGATAAAACAATGACGTTTAAAGGAGACCCTTGCAATGGAGGCAAACACAGCAAAGACCGATTAACTGTGTTGCTTGGAGTCAACGCTTCGGGAAAAAAATAAGCTCAAGCCTTTGGTTATTGGCAAGTCACAAAAACCTACATGTTTTAAAAATGTGAACAGTTTACCAACACTGTATAAGGCCAACTCAAAAGCGTGGATGAATGGTGATGAGCTCAGTGCATGGCTGAAAACTGTAAACACAGAAATGAAGAAGAAAAAGAAAAAGATCCTGCTGTTTATTGACAATTGTAGTGCACACGGAACTGTTCCAAACTTGTCAAACATCTCAGTCCAATTTCTTCCCCCAAACACCACATCAAAGCTCCAACCACTTGACCAGGGAATTATTAAAAATTTCAAAGTGAACTACAGAAAGGAGGTTGTTCGGCAGTTTTTGACAGATATGGATCAAGACGTACCGACTAAAATCAACGTTTTAAATGCAATGTGGATGATTAACAAGGCCTGGTCAAACGTAACCGACAAAACTGTTTTTAACTGTTTTGCAAAATGTGGATTTCGTGTGACGGACCTCGAAGATGAGGACGATGACCAACCTCGAACTCCAGCACCCCAAAATGCAGAAGTAGGCCCAGATCAAAACTGAAACAAAGTTACCGAAAGACTAGGCGTCCAAGAAATGGAGTTTGAAGAATTTGTTGATTTCGATGATAATGTAGCAGTATGTGGAGAGCTGACGGATGAGGATATCCTGGATTCTGTTCAACCCTCAAATCATAAAGAAGATGACGCAGCTGAAGATGATGAGGAGGATGCAGCCGCGGAGAGTGATCGACCGGAACTGTCAGCGAAAGACGCAAGAGAAGCTATTGATGTGCTCAAGTGTTTTTTCTTAAAGAAAAATGCTTTAAGTGATAGTGTAGTGAAAGCCATCATCGATTTGGATTCCACATTGGATATGGTAACCCTTCATGCAAGTAAGCAATCTAAAATTGATGACTTTTTTAAGATTAGTTAGTCCTTATTTATTATATGTACATACTACATATGTATAAGTTTGGTTTCCATTTATATTTACCGTATTTTGGCTTCAGATTTGTTTTCATTTTACTATACAGTACATGGTTTTCAAACAGTTTATTGTTTGTTTTGATACTTGAGTGATTTAAATATAAACGAGTATGTATTTTTAAAATTGCTACATACATGTTTTTTTTTTTTTTTTTTTTTCTTTTTAACCTTTTTCCTACATTGAAAAAATAACTTTAGTGTAACGGTAACAATGATTCGTATTATAGAGGTTGGCCATAAAAATCTTCGTTTTATAGAGGTTATCTCAGAGCGAGGAGAAACCTCTATAAGACGAATAACGGCAGTATTAAACCTCGATAAAACGAACCTCTTTATTAAGAATACCTCGGTAGTACGAATTTTTCCCTTACCCCTTGAAATTCGTCTTATAGAGGTTCGACTGTACTACTTGATCTATGATTTACAGAGTTTGTTTATAAAATTGTTTTGTTTCCCATGTTCCCAGCCATAAGTTAAATAAATAAATGTTTGGTCTCTCTAAACACCACTTTCGTGCCACATCACGTGTTTAATGTCTTAGGCAGAATTTACTCCCTTGTTTTTGTAACATTTACCATCTGCTCACAGACTTTCACTAAAATATTTAAATTTATTCCCCTTCAGTGAGCAGTGACACTCCATCAACCGTAATTTCCGTCTCTAGGTGTCCCAACTTCTCATAAGAAAAACAATTGAAAAAAGGGGGGTATATCTGTTCTATCTATTCAGCTGCGTAATGGTGCAGAGTTGCTTCGCATTTATGAAGATTTTAATTCGTTTGGAATTATCGAGATGCATGCGACGGGAATCAAACCATCTGTACCTATCATCGCCATCATTGTTTTTTTCGATTTCTATTTGTTACAAATGATTATTTTTAAGGAGGTATGAGAGTGTCATATGGTATGGGACTTTGGCTCTCTTAGCTATCAGCAGTCCCAGGACCTGAGCGCGCCTGAATAATGGATCCCTCGCCGCGCCGCACCGCATTGCGGGTCCGCTGGCTAATATGGTGAGCAGCCAACTTCAAATATTATAGCCGTAAATAAAGACTTTTCTGTCATTTCGGTGTGGCGTTTCTGGAAATGAGACAGATTTAGAGTAGTTACCTGCCAAAAATAAAAACTAATTTTTATAACATCTTCTGTCTCTGTATAACGTTGATATAGAAAATTACTTGTAGTAACTCGCTGTTATGGGTGTACTTAGCATAACTGACGAAGTTCATCTCGTATTTATACTAAATCGGGCAGTTTGAATTGCAACGGCAAGCAAACAAAGAGAAAACTCTCTGGCCAGAGACTTTGATTGTTGGAAAGCTTTTTCGTACACAGTTTTTGGGCCTTACTTTCAGCAGGATGAATGAAGAGGGATTGGTCTTATTCTAGAAAAAGCCAAGAGTAAAACATGCGGAAATGTGTCAACGTTAGTCAATGTTAGAATTTTCCCTTGGCTTGTCCATTTCGAAGGATGGATGCAACTGTCGCTGCTCGAACCATCTGTTATACGTCATTGACTGTTACCCGGTGCATCCTGCTTATTTACACACCAAAACTGTTTACCTCGATGAAAGACTTCGTACAAATGGGATATGGGAACTTCGGCGATGGCTTCTCTGCCCGCTATGGTGGAGGAAGCACTTGTATGTGCATCATGGTAATTTGTTTTTGTTGCTTTATTCCGCTTGTTACAGCTGTAGATGTGGTCAAATGAGTATACAATGCAAAATTCTGGCAGTATTGCTGTAGCAGTACCCACACGTCTGCTACTCGCTAGCTGCAGCGTGGCATCTCAGGTGCTCAGTGCCATGGCTATGTATGGGATACATCTGTAGGAGATCTGGTGGTTTCGTTATATTCCAAAACTTCCCCTCGTCAGCATCAGAGAAATCTCCTTTGCATAAACTTTATGGAAGAATAGTTAGTTGTCTACTGCATGGCATGTTGTGAATCCTCATGGATAGGTCTTAATAACCTGTCTTGGAGGTTGGTATGTACAGAAAGATATAATTCAGTGCGACTTGCTTACCCAGGAGGGGATCGGAATGCTCTTGTGTGCAGAATTCAGTCTCCTTCATTTCTACTTAAACGACATATTTCAATCCTTTTGGAGAAAAGGTTTATTGGTATACTCGTATTCACCCAGTGCAATGACTAACCCTCTGAGGCTGATTCAAACTGTAATCTGGAACCCCCTTTTGGAGAAAGGGTTTATTGGTATACTGGTATTCACCCAATGCAATGACTAACCCTCTGAGGCTGATTCAAACAGTAATCTGTAACCCAGATTTTGACCAGCTGGTTGACATCCTTCATGTGAAGCGATGTACCAATAGCACATTGTATTGGTAAATACTCAATCCCACAAAAACAATTGTTGTAAAAATAGGCCAAGTCTCGTGTTAGTGCAGTGACAAAAAGTTATGAGATCTTCGTCTGAGCCAAGTCTACACTTTTCATTGTATATTCACTTCACTTTATGAAACAGAATGGTTTCTCTCGGTATCATAGATCGTTTATTTAGGATAAAAAATCTGATGACTTGGCCATTATGCATGCCATGTTTTAGTTAACGCACACAAACTTATAAATACGTAAAGGCCTAGATTTCCATCGCTCTTTTTCGAATTTGACAAGTATATATATTATGACCTCAATTTAAGATCAAATTATGACATGCATAATGGCCAAGTCATCAGATTTTTTATCCTAAATAAACGATCTATGATACCGAGAGAAACCATTCTGTTTCATAAAGTGAAGTGAATATACACTGAAAAGTGTAGACTTGGCTCAGAAGAAGATCTCATAACTTTTTGTCACTGCACTAACACGAGACTTGGCCTATTTTTACAAGAATTGTTTTTGTGGCATCTCATTTCTTTTTGTAAGTTTATCGCTTATCCTGAATCGCCGCTCAAATGTAATGATTCCACTTGAAAATCGGTTAATAAGAACATATCAGATTTTAAGACATAAATATACGTTTACCAACAATGCCCCAATCTCTGAAAACAATTGATGTGACCAGTAGCCGAGCAATACAGATTGTCGCTGGCTTAACTACCACTATAAATAAATTACTAGTAACTTCCAAACTAAGCATAAGACCAAAGTAAAATTTAAGATGTCACTTAAAATTGCTTGTCTCTTTAAAAAAATTCTCAGCCATGTAGCTTCATCGGGAGAAAAGCAATTAAGCCGCAAATATGTGCCAGAATTTTTCATATTTGGTATTGTAATTTAATAAATACGGGAGAAAACTCCAATATTAGACTT
Organism: Vandiemenella viatica; assembly: GCA_031002005.1. NCBI lineage: Eukaryota > Metazoa > Arthropoda > Insecta > Orthoptera > Morabidae > Vandiemenella > Vandiemenella viatica. The sequence continues at coordinate 259,259,064 of JARYHS010008074.1, forward strand.
TTCTCATGATATTTGTGTGAAATTATATATGTGTACCAAATTACTTGTTTCTGGGATGGCTGGAGGTACAGTGGGATTTTGATATCGTGTCGTGGTCAAAATAAAATTTTGAATTTCAATAACTTCCAGAATAAGAAAGGCAAATAAGTAACATTTAACACATTAGTTGAACTTAGTAAGCTCACTCTACAATTTAAATTTGAAGTGTATAAAGTTATTAGGGTAGGAAGCGATTTCACGTTAGGGGTAGGTAAGGGGTAGATATATGGAAATTTACGAGTTGGTTGGTATGTGAGTAAAATTTTATCTGTGTACCAAATTTCAGCTTCCCACGGCTACGGGAAGAACCTTAGCGTTTTGATGATCATCAGTCAGTCAGTGAGTGAGTGACAAAATCGCTGTAGTTTGCATCCTAACAACAACCGAACTAAGACCAGTATCAAAATAAAATGTAGTACGTTTGCTAAGATTGCTGATATCTATGCATAACAGAAATTTGAGACATGTAGCATAAATACGACCGAAGAAATTGAGGTTCAAAAATGGCCCGAATCGCTTCGAGAAAAGGGTGCACTCAAATTATAAATGCGGAAGTAGGTCTCTGTCTTTTTGTTACGTTTTGACGACTTAGTGGCTATACCAATAATGATGGAATTTGACAAGGAAATACTATGTATCTGTAGGAAGGACACCGGAAATATTTTTTCGGTATGAATAACAGTTGTATTCACGAAATTTTTAGAACTTATCGAATGGTGACGTGTGTTAGTTTGTAATGTTACATCGGTTGCTCAAGCTGTGCTTCTCGCGCGATTTGTTAGTGTATGATTTGTTATTAAATTTCGTTTAGAGACAAATCGTATTATTTAATATAGAGTTCGATTTGCTCAGCACTGTACTATTATTTTGTGTCTGCTTGAAAGTTTCTGGCACCAGTTTATTTTGTCTTCTTTTTTGACATGCCTTGCGGGTGTAAACCTAGCCTAAAGTGTAGCTCTAGCAGAGACGAGCACGAGAGCTAAAGTTATTAGAACCCAAGAATTGGATGCTCATGCTAAAGAAGAAGAAAAGACCAAGCTGAATTAAAGCTGCCATTAGTTAAACCCCCCCCCCCCCCCCCACACACACACACATCCCCGAACCCCCGCACCTTCTTTTGTTTTTCTGTTTTTAAATATGTTGGAAATTAATTCTCTTCATGAGACAGGTTCGACGGTTTGAGCATACTGATTCATCCAGAACAAAGCAATTAACCTGCAAATATGTACCGGAACGTTTCACGTTTGGGTTTCCATTGAATAAATACAAGGAAAATCAGCAATATCATTACCAACAATGCCCCAATCTCTGCAAACAATTAATGTGCGTCGTAGCCTAGCAATGAGCATTGTCGCTGGTTTAACTACCACCTCAAATAAATAACAAGTAACTTCCAAACTAACCATAGGAACAAAGTAAAATTTAAAGCTTTTGTTAAACTTGTTTGCCTTCTATATAGTATAGAAATGTCAGGTTTATAGCTTAATCCGGAGCAAAGTAATTAAGCCGCAAATATGTGCCAGAATTTTTCATGTTTGGGATTATAATTAAACTAGCTGATACCCGCGACTTCGTACGCGTGGATTAAGAATTTCTTTGCCAGAATTGAATATAGAAAGTTTTTGGTAACGAAGGATTGGTCCCAAACAACACCGAGTCGGCATAATATGACAGGAAAGCCATCACTATATCATTCTACCGTCGAACCTGTCTCTTGAAGAGAATCAATTCCCAACATATTTAAAAAAAAAAAAAAAAAAAACGAAGGTGTTGGGATGAGGGGGGGGGGGGGTTGTTAACTAAGGGCAGCTTTATTTCAGATTGGTCTTTTCTTTCTTCTGCATGAGCATCCGATTCTTGGGTTCTAATAACTTTAGCTGCTCGTGCTCTGCAAGAGCTACAACTTACGCCAATTTACGCCCGCAAGGCATGTCAAAAAAGAAGACAAAATAAACTGCTGTCAGAAACATTTAAGCAGACACAAAGTAATAGGACAGAGAAAATCTGCTACTAAATAATACGTTGTTTTCTCTAAACGAAATTTATTAACAAACTATTCACTAAGATAATGTGCGAGAACACCTTGAGCAACCGACCTAACATTACAGACTAACACACACATCCGTCTCTCCGTCCACCATTCCATAAGTTCTCAAAATTTCGTGACTACAACTGTTAATCATACCGAAAAAAAATGTCCTGTACTCTCCCTACAGATTTTCTTGTCAAATTCAGTCAATACCGGTATAGGTATTTAGTCGTCATAACGTAACAAAACACAGAGACTTACTTCCGCATTTATAGTATTATTACCGCAGATCACACACACACTGACTGCGTATCACCCCTGAGCGGTCAATATAACGTAAAAAAGTGTACACCTACAGCATTGCAAGACTACTTACGATTTTCCTCGCATTGCACCCCTAAATTTGTGATATCTACAGTTTAACATTCAATCCGAATAACCGACGGACCAGACGTGACTCTTACGATCAAAAACAATTTTTAAAAATCTTTGCCTCCATTGGGATTTGATCCGGTGATACAAACATTAGTAGGCAAGTGCGTTAACCAACGGCCCACCAGCACACGATAGTGTATGAAACTACAGAGTCTTCACATCCTAAACGTCGGTCTATGTTCGTTTCGGTAATTTTTCAAATTTACGTGACAATATGACGAGAAATTGTTCAACCAAATATAGACAGTATTTTTCTCCATGTTTCAAAGGAAAGGTGTGCAAAGTTTCATCGAGATCGGATGAAAACTGTGGATTTGTATGAAGAATAAACAAACAAATATTCATCTTTTTATATATAGATAAATACCGTTAAAACTCCAATATCAGTTTTTTCTTATGATTTAGGGATGAAACCATATATGTGTACCAAATTACTTGTTTCTAGGATTACTGGAAATACAGTGGAATTTTGATGGGGTGTTGTGCCGAAATAAAATTTTGAATTTCAATAACTTCAAAAGTAAGAAAAGGAAAGAAGTATAATTAAACACTTTAGTTACACATGTTAAGCTCACTCTACAGTGAAAATCTGATCTTTATAAAGTAATTAGGGTAGAAAGCGATTTCACGTTAGGGGTAGGTAAGGGGTTAGGTATATGAAATTTACGAGTTTCAGACTTTTCTTATAATATGTGGATAAAATTTTATCTGTGTACCAAATTTCAGCTTTCTACGGCTACTGGAAGTGCCTTAAAATTTTGATGATCATCAGTCAGTCAGTCAGTCAGTGAGTGAGTGACAAAATCTCTGAAGTTTGCATCCGAATAACATACGAACTAAGAACAGTAACATAATAAAATTACATAAGTTTGCTAAGATTGCTGATATCTATGCATATCAGAAATTTGAGACATGTAGCATAAATACGACCGAAGAAATTGAGGTTCAAAAATGGCCCGAATCGCTTCGAGAAAAGGGTAGGCAGTGCCGCCGTTGACTCGACTTGGAGGGTGCACTGCCGTGCACCCAAATAACCGGATCGGGAAGACTAGTTCCGGCAACATGGTGAGCACTTGCAGCTATCCTTAAAAGCAACTCATTGCATAAATGGCATCTCAATTATCAGCAGCAGGTCTGGCCGATTTACCATTCCGCAGTGTTGACTTCTTGATGACGGTATTAATGTTTCCTCATATATGAAAGTTCAAGAGATCCAGATTTCTCACTGTGAAAACTGAATAACAGGCATGCACATACCACATATATGGCGGCATGAACTTAATTTTCCTGGTATGTGTACGATCATAAATGAATCATATTTTGATTGTGAGCAGGGGGAGGGGAAACTGCGGTTGCCAGGTGTGGTTGCTGCTAGAACTGCAACACTCTAGGTGGAAAAATATCCTAACCTCTCAGTTACCAAATCTGAAATGTAAAACAAATCTAAATATTTATGCTTTAGCAATCATATTTCCAAATCAGTATCATCGCAAAGTAAATTTAATTCCCCACCAGAGTGCTTATAACGTCCCCACATATAAGAAAGGTATCTTTTTTTTAAATAAAAAATCTGTCATCACTTTTAATTTTACTTTTATTCCATAACAAAACAAACAGAAAACTATTCATCAGACTACATATGAAGGCTATTAGAGCACATTATAATAAACAAAATGGCGTGGAGTCATAGAAGTACTATTCCGAGTGAACTTGCCTGGTTTGTAGATTACACTTTTAAAAAGAAAAACCATTTTCTGGAGATATTTGTTGCAATTTTTTTGGAAAACAATGCGCTGATCTCGTATATGCTTTCAGATTTTTTCTATCGGGCACAGTTCTTTAGTAATGGAGATTTTAATTTTTTAAACTTTTTTTTTTTTGTATTTACTGAAAAATGTTAACCTCTAGTCATTCTAAAAGTTATTGAAAACATATCAAGAATTGTATATAGAACTAAACAAATGGAAAACATAAGCCAAAAATGTGTATTCTCGTACCATTGATAGTATTATTTCTTCCATTTTTGGTAAATATCTTTGCATCCCCAAATAGTATTCCAGCAGTAATCAACCAGCATGTCAGGCATCCACTTCCGTTCATACCACTGTTCTAAAATCGTTTTGTCCTTGTGGAATCTATCGCCATGTTCATCAGACACATTGCTGCAGCTTTCGGGGAAGTCAGGAAACGCACCTTGAGTGATATATTGTATCCCAATTTTTTGTATGCATCCATCGCCTCATTCACCAAATCTTTATAGTTATTAGTTTTCCCAGAAAATTATTGCTCACATTCTCGAAACATATCCATGCTAATTTTTCTTCTGCCATCAGGATTTCTTCAAAATGTAGGTCTCTCTCTGAAATTGTCTAATCTGGAGACCATCAAACACACCTTCCTTTACCTAAGCTGGTGTAGGAAGAGGAAATTTGTCTAAGAGGTTCATAAATCCTCTTCCAGTTTTATGCATGGCCTTAACAAATTGCTTCATTAGGCCTCATTTGATGTGAAGTGGAGGAAAAAATACATCTTCACTAGTTGCCTGTTTGCTAAGCCAACAACCTTTTTTTCTCCTTGTTTCTATTTGTAACGAAGCAATTCCTGTTTCTTATAATGAGAATTTCTGTCACGAATATCCCACTCACATATGAAACACCTATATTTGATGTAACCTTGTTGCATACTCAATATTATGGCAATAATTTTGAGGTTGCTACATATCTTCCATTTATATTTATTGTATTTATTATGTGTGAGCATATATCTCAAAATGTCTTTTGACTCTTTAGTCATACTAACATAGCAGATTAGGATGAAAGAAGTGAAATTCCCACTGTGTAGTAGAACTGCACTTAAACTTATTTTGGATGCATCTATAAAAAGTTTAAAGTCCTGTGTAGTCAGTTTAACACAAACTCAATTATTAATCTCTATCAATGACTTGTACATTACAAAATTTAGCAGAAGTACATAAAGTACCAACACTGGCATATTAAAACAAGTAAAATGCAGAAATTGACATTGCCAGATGCTTTTGTAAATTTCCCTTTATACAGGGTGGGGGGGACTGAAAGTTATAATATACATTTTTCCGTATATCTAAAAAAACTGTGCATGATGTGTAATTTTTTATTTCAGATTTGAATTCCCCATGCAAAAATGCAATAGAAATGCACATTCCCATATTGGAAAATTTTTCTTTGTAGAGAAGTTTTATCAAGAGTTTGTTTATATATACAGTATAGATAGCACGCCGACAGTCTTTTCTGAAGTGCTAATACAGTAATTACATAACCAATGGACACGGTATAAAAACAGTTAAAACTTATTCAAAATAAGTTATCATGTGGAGATAATTAAATGAAACTGCTTTGATATTTACAAGCAGTCAACATTATTCACAAAATTAAACATTTAAGATTGTCGGAAAAATATTTTCAGTTACAGTTTTTTAGTGTGTCTTGTAAATGTGTCAAAAATATTACAGTGGCTAAGGTACTGTAAGGTTACTTACAGAACTCGATAGCAAACTTTCAATCCACTTCTAGGATTTTTACACAACATACTTACACCTCGAAACATCATAAATGTGGGAAATAATTCTAATTCATTAAAATGAAACTTTCCTAGTATTTTTTATAATTTTTTTTTTCGTAAGTAACTAATTAGTTATTTTTCACGTTCGCACTAAATAGTATTGATCTATTAAAGTCCATCTTAAGTTTAATTTTGAAGTTCATTAGTGTATCAATGTAGTCTTCACGGGTGTGCACACCGAGCGTGGTGGTGTAACAGATAGCGTTCTGGCCTCGCATTCGGGAGGACGGCGGTTCGAATCCCCGTCCGGGCATCCAGATTTGGGTTTTCCATGGTTTCCCCAAATCACTCCAGGTGAATGCCGGGATGCTTCCTTCAAAAAGGCCATGGCCGAATTCCTTCCCATTCCTTGCCCCCATCCTTTCCCGTCTCTAAAGACCACGTTGTTAAAAAGGGACGTTAAACTGTTACAAAAAAAAAAAAAAACGGGTGTGCAGCTGGATGGTGTTTTGAAAACACAATGTTTCGACAACCAGCTCGGTTGTCTTCATCAGGTGTCCGGTGTCTACAGGTTGACGAAAGCTGGCAGTCACCGCGTAGACTGGTTTAGCCTCCCAGACAGACCTCCTAATATACCTGTCGGCGTGGCGGAAGACCCGCTCTGATTGGCCGGAAGGTATATTAGGAGGTCTGTCTGGGAGGCTAAACCAGTCTACGCGGTGACTGCCAGCTTTCGTCAGCCTGTAGACACCGGACACCTGATGAAGACAACCGAGCTGGTTGTCGAAACGTTGTGTTTTCAAAACACCATCCGGCTGCACACCCGTGAAGACTACATTGCTTCAGTACGCCGGGAAAGTCTCCACGCACACATCATTAGTGTATGTTTTATTTATTGAGTTTAAGTACTTATTACCTAGTTATTACTTACAGTAAAGTGATTTAAGAGTAAAGCTTATTTCAACCAAAAAAAATCATATATATAATATCGTATTTTAAATCTTTAAGGTTCCTTTAAAAGGTGCTTGTAAGGGGGGAAAACCATGCCTGGAAAGTGTGGCTCCTGTCGAATATGTGTGGAGGATGGTTTGGATTGCAGCGAGTGTAAGGAAGTGGTTTCACTGGAAATGTAGGGCAGAGGGAAAAAGAGAACTTAATGAGGCTCTTCCATGGTATTGCGTGCTCTGTTTTAAAGATATGAAACTTGCAGAACATGATAGGAAACTTTCAGAACAAGATAGGAAAATTTCAGAGCAGGACGAAATGATTGGGAGATGGGTGAAACGATCAGGAAGCGATTAGGGCCCTTCAGGCTCAGCTTATAAAGGCATAAAGGATAGATGGTGGGATTAGTGGGATGAGTGAAAGGACTAGTTGGGAGCTGGCAACAAGTCACAGGAGAAATTGGATTAGCAGGAAAAAGGAGTCGGCTACTTCAGATATTGAGGGGAGGAAAAGGTATAACCTGTTATCAGTGTCAGATTGGAAGTACTATGAACAAGAAGCGGTTATAGGGTCAGAGTCTTGGGTTAAATAAGGATTACTATACAATGAGATTTTTCCCAATGGTTGCAGAATGTACTGCAGAGATAGAGAAGTAATTGGTGGAAGGCTGTTCATATTGGCTAGCACTAATTACTGCAGTTTCTCTGTTGTTCGTAGATCATGACCATGAGTTACTAGTAGAAGATTTCTGGTGCAGTAAAAAAAAGGGAAAAATCTCAGAGTGTTGGCTGTGTACCATAGTGGAAGAATGTATGGTGAAGATGAGACCGACCCTTCAGGAGAAACTAAATTCATATTCACAGTTCAGGTGTGAGCTTAGAATGGTTATTATTGGTGCGGATTAAATTTATCAGCTGTCAACTGGATGGAAATAAGACTAATAACACAAATACCTTAGTAAGAGAAGGAGGCTTTACATTAGTTGTAGAACAGAACGCAAGGGTCCAATATGTTGGATATGTTTGTATTAAAAGCTGATGGTAATCTTGTGGGGATGTCAAGTAACTGTAGGAATAAGTGATCACAATGCAGTTCTGATGGATATTAGGGTATTTAGTGCATTCGGGAGGGCACTGATTCAAATCCCTGCCCAGGCATCCAGATTTGGGTTTTCCATGGTTTCCCCAAATCACTACTGGTGAATGCCGGTATTACGGTCTTCGGTGGTTTAATTACTATATTGATTAATTAAAAAGTCCACCAAAAAGGTTATGTTGAAGAGTTGTTTATTGTTTTCAAAACAAAGTCAGCGATATTCACTTGCATAGATACAATACAGAGATGCACTTCTGAACAGTCGCAAAGATAATCTCTGTGAACTAACTGGATGAATGAATGAAACTCTCTGTAACACTGAATACTGAATGATGTCAACTAACTAACTAACTGCTCTGTCCAGCCGATCTGTTTATATAGTCTCTATCGAAATTACGAGAATTCTTCAAAGGCATCCGCCCGATATTTCTCGATCAATAACAACCACTCAAACAATCAAACATATTAAAAACAATCGGAATTAATACAAAATTACTTAACAACATTACAAAATGATCAGAAATGGTAATTAGAGATACTTAAATACAAAATTATTTGCAGAAATCCTTTCAAACTGTAGAAAATTGTCCTGTAGACATCGTAACTTACATTAATACATGGAATTACAAACATTTAAGAAATTCTCTTGCACCATTCGGTTCTTAAACATATTAAATGGACTTTAAATAATTTTCTTTCATAAAACAAAGTCTATATACACTGATTTACAACAAATTACAAAACAAACATACCAGATCATATTCAAGCAAACTTTAGCTCACTACAAATACTTCATACAGTACAATACTATTCAAAATTCAGGTATGAGGTCTATTACACCGGGATGCTTCTTTCAAAAGGCCATGGCTGAATTCCTTTCCATTTCTTGTCCCCAGTCCCATCTCACCTCTAATGACCTGCACGTCAATGAGGAGTAAAGTCATAAGTTAAAAAAAAGGGGGGGTATTTAGTAAAGCAGTGTCAAAATTGAAGGTGAAAATAGGTACAATAGGGGACCAGACAGGTGTCACAAAAATATCTGAAATTTAGTTAGAAATATTATTTATAAATTTAGAAACAACATCCAATATTTTTTTTGTGAAACAATAATGATTTATATTTTTAAATCAATAAATAAAATCAGATTTTTAGTCAATAACCTCTACCGAGTGCAAATTCAATCTTTGTTATGAATGTCGTGTGATTTTTTTTTTAATGTATTAGCATATAGACTTAAAGTTTTGATTTCTCGTAATTTTAGATCACCGAGACAATCCTATGTTGATGATGCCATAGGATATGCACAAATTCGTCATGATTCGGGTATTATCAAGTGCAAGGTGTGCCCGGAACACAAAATTTGTTCGAAATCTAATCCATCGTATTGCTATTTGCAACCTCTGATTCATATTTCTGCTTTTTGTTGTACATCAATTAAGTAATTTGTTTAGAGAAGATATAGAAGTATTCGTATTATGCACCAACGATATGTCATTCATTTCATTATGATTGTAACTTCAGGAAATGCTTAAAATCACTTAATACTGTTGGAATAAAAAATAGTAAATCAAGTTGCTTTACACACATATAAATACTGTTGGAATAAAAATAGTAAATCAGGTTGCTTTACACACATATGACGTCACGCGCTACGAGATCACGTGATAATACTGTTTGCGCGGGATTTTAAACAGTTTAACATTTACACATGATTTTATGAACTTATAAAGCTTTACTTAAATAAAGTACTATTTTTCTTGGCTAAAAAAAAATCCACAAGGGATAATTTGAAACACTTTCTGAAAATTTGTCCGGTCCCCTATTGTAAAAAAGGGAAGAAAATTTAGAATTTAAGAAATATTTCAGGTAAAGGTTCAGTAAATAAAAGAATGGAACAAGGAGTGTGGAGGCAAAGTGAGTAAAGTTCAAGGAGATGATGAAAAAGGATTCCAAAACAGAAAAAAAAGAGAAGTACAGAACCTACAAACTACAACACATAGGTGAGAAGCTTAATGAGGTTAGTGAGAAGAGAACACTACAGTTTTAGGAGACTGCAAGGTAGTTGAGAATACTTGAAACATCTAAACAAGAAATTAATAACAGTGTAGAGGGAAGCTAAAGATCGATTTATGAAGAATATCATTGGTGCTGGACGACCACTGAATGAAGCATATAGAAATTTCAATAGGTATGTTAGAATGGTAGACAATTTGGTATAAGAATGGAGAGGAAGTTACTGGGGATTTGGAAATGGCAGAGATATTCAGTGACTTGTTTAATGAGATGATGAGGGACTACTATCCTCAGATGGGATAAATCAAGAGAGCGTTTCCATATAAATAAAAATGATGAAACTACAAAGTTCGAAATAGATCTTCCGGAAATTATGAAGGAAAGCTAAAATATTGCAAATAAGCCAGTGTAGACGATATTACTACAGATATGTTAAAATAGTGGAATATGATATTGTACCTTACCTCGAAATTTTATTTGAAATGAGTATGATGGTTTGCAGCTTACCAGTGGACTGGAAAAGAATGATAGTAATACCGGGTACATAAAGGAGGGGTGACAAAATTACATTGAGGACTACAGGACAATTAGTTTGACATCAGTGCTAGACAATGATGGAGAGGTTGATATGCAACTATATGAGATAAGTCTATGAGGAAGGAAATTGGCTTCCAAATCTCATGCAAAAATATTTTGGATGAAATGGGCGAGGGAGGCCAAAGGTAGCACTAGATCTTTCTGAGACATTTAACAGAATGAACCATAAAATGGTATTAAATAAGTTGAAAACTATTGGAGTAAACGAAAAAGTGACTTTCTGGGTAGAGAGTTCTTAAAAGGCAGGAAGCAAAGCACTAGAGTAGGAAATAAAGTAACAAAAAGGTGGTAATAAATATGGAATGGCACAGAGTAGTGTATAGGGACTGTTGTTGTTCATTATTCTAATGAATGATTATGTTGATGGTTAAAGGCCAGGATTTAGATTGTTGCAGGTCACAAAATGGTATAAAATAGGATCAAAACAGGAGAATACTTTGAATGTCTGCAGGCTGATCAGGATAGAATACTTAATTGGAAAAGTAATCATGGAATGAAGACAAATGCCAATAAGAATCAGCTAATTAGGTACATACATAAAAAACAACTAAAGGTTCTTTATGATTATAGGGTGGACAAAGAATTGCTTATGAAGACTTCATTGTTCAGGTGGTAGGTAAAGGTTACAAAAAAACTTCATTTACTGCAGAGAGTGATGAGAAGGTGAGAGGATGTACTATAGAATTTATGGAATAGGTTTTCACAACATCTGAAATGGTGGTATAGTTTGGGACTCACAGATTGGCTATCAAATACAGGTGTTGAAGAGCGGGCAAAGGAGAGCAGTTAGATTTGTTTGTGCAAATTACCATAGTACACAGTATATTTGTCAAAGAATATGGAGTTGAGCATTGGAAGGCAGACGATGACTACAAGCACAAGTTGGCACACGTTTTTATGCACAAAGGGGGGGGGGGGACATTTTTTGTGGGTAAGGGTGTCGGAGATTTGAATAAATTACTGAGATGAATAATTCACTACCAAAAATGACAAAATAATTTAAAGTTTGTTAACACCAAAAGTATATTGGTGGCGGAATTTGCATTCAAAGTATGAATGATAATATTAAAAATAAGGTAATTCTAAAAGGAGGTTCCTCGTGATGAATAAATTATCGTTATCATTTAGAAATTGAAGATTAACAAAGGAGATAAATTTTGATTTTATGAAGGAATCCAAATATAAATTTTGCAAGAATCTCGACGATATTTGGAACACTGGAAAACTGTCACAATATGACATTTATTTAGTATCACTGGCAATTACAACTCTGAGCGAATTTACAGTTAATATTAATACAAGAACACAAAATCACAAAGCAATGCTCAGAGGTACAATTAGCTGTCATGAGCAAGCAAACAATTGTAATTTACTTTGAAATCAATCTCAAAATTAATATGCAAGGGCTCCACAAATGAAAAATACTCTGTTCGAAACAACTCGTAATTCTGGCAGTTATGCTACTAGATCAGTGGGGTTTTTGGCTACAAAGTTGGAACATAGATCTTTTCTGTCAAGGACCCTTAAGGGTTCAGTTTCACAGAATGCACAATCAGATGGCTCGGTCATAGCACTTCATAATTGTAGTTCTGTGTCTGATATCTGCGGTGATTGGTGATAGCCTACGGTATGGGAGTCTTAAAAGGCAGCTACAGTCACACCCGTTCTGGTAATACTTATGCTTGCATTACTGACTCTGTTGCTGTGCGAATGCCACTCCAACATTCTACTTAAATGCAAGTCGGTAGCGTCAGACTTCCACATGGACCTTAGCAGCAGTCTGCGAGAAAAGCCAGCCTCCAGAGTCCGCAACAGAATCTACGTCGGGAATGGCGTCCCACAGCAGAATGAAGCTCGTCACTCTTTCATCTCTGAGGTCCCGATAATCATGTTTAACAGAAAATTCCCAGAATTTAATTTATGTGCTCACCGGGATTGGATCATTGGTTGGCCACCTGATGTCAGGTGATATCATAGATATCTTATTCGCTCCGCGTGTGGATCACAGTTAAATTTGAGGTACAATGCTATGTTTTCGCACGACACAGGTTCTCCCAACACCATACATATCTAGGTGGTGTTGGTTCTCCCCTGTTAGGTTTGGTGACCACTGCCTAAAGGTTACAGGATGTATCCTGTCACATTATAATATAGACATTACCACCGGAGCATGCGCTCCATCACAATTACTGAAGTTCCCCCCCCCCCCCCATTGTAAAACAGTTGCCTGTTTCTTGAATTATATTCATTGTTTAAGAATGATTGAAGCTCACCTAAATGGAAATAGAAGCATATTTTCTCAGTCCTTGCTTCACTATTCTTAAGCATCTACATAACAGGTTTATCTACCAACTCTGGTTGGTAGTTGATAAATGAAGATGACATAGCCATGACAGGACAAATCCAGTGACTGTGAAATATATGAATCAGTTCATGCAGAAGTTCTATACAAACTGAATACTTCAATATCTGGCACATGAAACTGAATATAAATAATACAGTGGTCGACTCTTTTCATCTTAATGACTAGCCTACTATAGACCACAAATAAAATTTAAAAATGAATTACTGAATTTCAAGTCTTGTCCAAAATACTGAGGTGTTGTTTTGAACCAGTCACTGATGTACTAAAAACAACTCCATAAAACTGTTACAAAACATAAATTAGAACACATTCAACGAATAACAGCATATTGTTGTAGTATACCCGGTTGCTGACTATTACAGCTTGTTATGGCTAAATAGTGGTAACACTAAAATACTGACATACAACTAAATGTTAAAAGATCTATACCAACAGAATGTCTGTCTATACATCTCTTCAAAGAGAATTGGCATTAAAGAAGGAATGAATTAAAGGAATCCACAACTCCAAGTGCATCAGGATTGGGCACATACAACTATGAACAGAATACAGTTGAGGAAACCATCAATTTTGTTGAGGTACTGGGCTAAAATCAGTGAAGCATGGCAGACTAGTCTTAATCGAAGATTTGCCAGTTGTAGGTCACTAAACCATGTGAGAACAGTCCAATTGGATGCACAAGTGGAAAATAATTGACAACCCTTGTTGTAGTGGGAACCATCAGCAAACATTCTACCATATCATAGTGGAGCTACCTCTTAGAAAGGACAGCAGCACTATCCAGCAGTTTGATGAAGTAATTGCAGAGGCAACTAAATGACTGCAAACTTTGAACAGCAATTTGCTGTACCATTGTTATTTTTTTTAAAAAATCTTATTTTGAATAAATTAGGTGTTTCTTTACATAGTCAAGATTGTAACAGCCAGAAAATACTAGAACTAATAATAGTGAAAAACCTTTCATCACAACTTGAATTTCAAAACAGTAACACTGATTTGCTGCACTAGTTCAATAATGGACGATCTTGAAGGTAACAGTATTGAATAGTTGCGTACTAAGCAGAAAACATTTCTAGAAGTTCACCAATTTTGTGAAGAAATCTTCTGCGCATTTTAAACAAATATAAAAAAAAATGTTTTACTCTAAATACAGTTTATAAAGATTACTACTATTTCAGTTTTCGTCAGTAAGCTGTTTCAAACTTAATACCTATCAAAATTGATGTACAATATCAATTTTTACATAATGTAGAATGAAGATTTTTTAAATTATAACAGTCATTACTAAAAGAAGTAATAGCTAGTTGGATGCTGTTATCATCACAAATTAAAAGTTTTTCTTGGATTCAAATAAATATTTGCAGACTCATGTTTCAGTCATCATTCTGTGCCTTTCCTCTGAATAAAACCACAGAAGGAACGTTAGGTTTTGATAAATTGACATGATTCGACAACCAAAATAACATCCATAATAACCACAGAAGTTTGCGCACCCATTTGCAGACTCATTTATTTCAATTAAAGTTGAAAATATGTACGAAACTGACCTTTTTATCATATTTTTATTAGTTGCTTAGCCATACGACAAATAAATAAATCGTATTTTTATGGTTAATGGATGATTTAAATTGAACAGTAGGCTAATGAAGTTCAAATGCCCCACATGATAATTACTACCTGCCATTTGTCAGCTAAAGCAAGTTGCTCTTATAGCATGTAGTTTCCACTTTGTTTAGTCACAAAATGACTGCCACATCTTCAGTATTAAGTAATAAGATATATGGACCCCTGTAGACTCAGAATGATTGGTGTTGGATTGCCCTCCAGATAACAAGAACCAGAGAAGAGTTAGAATAGATATCGAGTTTCACCAATTATATTCATTTAGTGGTATTTTTGTGATTTGTCAACACTACAAATATCGCAGTATCCATTGGTCTTCCACCACTGATCGACATTGAATTACTTTAGTGTCCCATTAAACTAATACATAACATACCAGAGAAACTGTTTTGTTGTTCTACTTAAAATGATTGCTTTGTTAATTCCGAGTGGGCACCACAGTCATTGTAACCGTAAGATACAAATTTCTAAATTAATCTGCCAGTTTTCCTTGCTGTTTATATGGATAATAGCAAAGCTATCAGAGTAGAACTGTTTCTGCTGTTAAAATAACATAACATTTGTCATTTTTTCCTCCCTCAGACACGGTCGCCCAGGCGCATCTGGTAGCTGTGAAGTGAAACTTGCTGCAATCCACGCATGCCGTTCCTCGGCTCCAATATGTCTACAAGGCTCTCCTCCATGTTCTATACTGTGGAGGTTGGCGATACGAAGTTTACTATTCTTAAACGTTATCAAAACCTCAAGCCTATAGGATCAGGGGCTCAAGGTATAGTTTGGTAAGTATTTGTTTGCTTGAATATAACATTACACGTTAATGGTAACTGATTTTTTTCATGTGATTTAATTATCATTATTCACATCAGTATAAAAGTTTGTGTTCAATCCACATTATGTAGTTTGTGTCTCCATCAAAGTTGTTGAATAGTTAATGGTTTCTTCAACTTGGAGACCAAATAGTATAATTTAATTTGATTAAGCTTTTATTGAAGTACAAGTGGAATGTTCACAGAATCTAGTTACACTAGTTCACAGTACTCTGCATTTAACTTGTATTTCATCAAGTGTAGTTCAAGTTATTCATTTTTATGTTAATGTAATAACATTTTGACATTTGGTATGTGGACCCTATTTAAAAAGAAAATGGGAAGACTGAAACATGACAATAAGATCTGCTTACAAAGAACGATTAATTCAAAATTTGTTCTTTGCACTCATTTATTGAGTTTGTAAATGAGGTTTTAACTGTAGCAATCACTGCCACCACCTATAGTTCTGTAAAAATATGTTTATTTGGTTGACTTGTGTTTGATTTTTATTTCATGCACAATATATTCAAAACATTTCTGCATGTTTCATTAACTTCCATAAGGGAACAATATTATACACTTATCTTTTTTATAAAAGTATTAGTGCATGCCCATACAATACTCATACTGAAAATAAATCACTTCAGTTGTAGTTTACAGTAGGGCTGGTTCCTGAAATGTAGTACCTTGTTTCCTTGTTGGTTTTGTAATGTAAAATACCTCCACCTCCATTATCACCCGTGCATCTCTTTTTCTGAATGTTTCTGGGAGGATTGAAAATAAGTGACAAGTCATTCCAATTTTCCAGAAAACAAATTTTATTCTTAACTACCATACTTTCCAATGACATATATGAAGTTTCAGCTTCTTGTTTGTATTATTATACAGTGCATTTCAAAATGATTATTGGTGTTTTAAGACTTTGCAGAATTTTTATTATCTGACTTTCATTTGATGTTTCATTACAAGTGTAAGGGCAAATCAAACAGTGTTTTTACCTACAATAATTCAGTGTGAGCATTCATCACATGGCACACATGCAGTCAATAAGAGAGTTCTTTCCATACCTTGATCAGTGTGTCTGGAATAACTGATCCAACAACTGTTTCGATACTATTTTCTTAAGTCAGTTAGGCTGCCAGTAGCGGATGATACACATGACCCTTTATTAACCTGTAAAAATAAAAATCGCAAGGCGTCAAGTCAGTGAATCTGGAGGCCAAGCAAATAAGCCTTGTTGTCTGGCCCATGGTGGCCAATTCAGTGGTTGGTTACAACATCTTGTAGTTGAGAAAAGAGCCAATGTAGCAAATCAAGATTAGAATCGTCAGTTACAATTGCTTTGCCAATAAAGAAAGGCTCAAACTTTCTGCCGACATATGACCAAAAAACAACCATTGGGAGGTTTTGTTGCAACTATAGCACCTTGTGGGGAATCTTTGATTTCCAGATGCATACATTATGAGTTTTCACATTTTCACTTAGGTGTAGTGATGATTCATCACTGAAAATGACACAGTCAAGAAAATATTCATCATGCTGCAGAAGTTTGTTTGCAAAGTTGCCATGTAAATAGTAGTCCGTAGTCTTTAGAGCTCGTAACAGCTGTAAACAGTAAGGACATCGATGTAAGCATTTCCTTAAAACTCTCCACACAGACATCACTGCAATTGCTAATTCATGACTAGCTTTCCTAACGGATTTCTTGCACATGAAAATTTCTCATTTGTTCAACACGTTCTTTAGTCAGACTTGGTTTTCCTGTATTCTTCACTTTACAAAGATAGCTGGTGTCTACAAATGGATGATACCATCTGCAGATGTTATCACCACTTGGACGATTGCAGTGAAACTTAATACGGAATGCTTGTTGAACTATAACTACTGTAAAAAACAAAATGCTTTATGTTCATTTATTTCTAGTGGAAGATAGAGGAAACATTACACGCGCATGTGTACAACGAAACTGTTTGATATGATGTATCAATTATAATTGTAAGTCAAATAACAATTCTTAAAGTCTCAAAACCTTGATATTTATTTTGGAACCCCATGTATTGCACATGTCTCTTTGAATACTTACTGCTTTTTGTGCTAGTAAAATAAAGATAAGTACTTAAGAAATTTTTCTCCATTCCTTGTGCTATCCTGACCTTGTCAACCTTTATAGCCACTACCTTTACCTTACCTTTACCACTTTCTTTATTTATTTCTTGTTCGGCCTGTAAACTTTTCTGCAGAGGGATTGTAGATTTTTCAGCTACTGTGTTACTTTAATTTTATTTACCTTTTTTATTTAGTGCTTTATTTTGTGTTCCACTCCATAAGAGCAATTCATAAATGATGAGTTATTAAATTTTTGTTCGTTATTGCAAATTGCATGCAAAAGTTCATATTATTTCATAATTTTATTATATAAAGATTCCGTGTTTGTTGAAAATATTTTTATGGTATTTGAGAATTGCATGGCATTCCAGAATACAAATACATCAAATGGTGGAGGTATAACAGAAGCCTGGGTTAATCTTTTAAGGTGTATTTTTTTTTTAAAGTGAACTTTTAAGTAAATACTGGACAAAGTTCATTCTAAATAATTAAACAGTTAAGCTTAACTGATTTTTTTTTTGTTTTTATTGGGGGGGGGGGAGAATTTTTTTGTCTTAGTGAGTAAGTGTATCCTTTGTTTTCAATTTATTTTGTTATAATTCATTTAGGTGCAGTGTTTGACAGAAGTTTTCATTTAAAACTTCAGAAAAACAAATAATTATGACCTTAAATTTTAAATAAGGAATGATAATGAAATTAAACCCACCATTCACCTTAGTTGAAGGCAGGATTGCCACAACAAATGCACACATACTCTTTACAACATTTTGGCATATACCTTAATGATGTATAAAGTTGAGACATATGGCAAGGGCATCAGATGTATACACACTAACACCAAGCACATGATTGATGCGAGAGATGAACAAGGTGGGAATGGTCCTTCACTACAGTCAGGATCCTATTCACTACTTCCCACATGTACTTCAACAGACCACCTAATAATATGAATACCTTGGCTCATATATATTCTCCTTCTGATTCTCTTAGACTATCACATGGATCTTTCCCATTCAGCATACCTCACTGCAAAACTTGCAGCATGCAATACTATCTACTTCATCCCTACCACAACAGAATTTTTTCCTTTTACTTAACTTGCCACTTGTACAACTACACACCTAATTCAACAATGTACCTGCCTCCATTGCACATTGCACATTTTTTTTAAAAGCCTTACCATTAACAAACTTTCCATTAGGATGAATAGCCTCAGGCAAACAGTTTACTCTGGCAACCTTGACCATCAAGTGCTGACAGTCTATGCTAGTTTCCACAACACTACCTACCTCATCAACTGTTTCACGGACAGAGCTCTCAAAAGTTTTTGCTGATACTACTACCCCTTCTGATCTCTGTACATCAAAATTAGCATGCCAACATATCCTTGGTGCCAGGAACCCTCTGCCATTAATCTCTGCTAAGAACCCACCAGTTTTTTGTTTATTATGATATTTTATGTATATTTAGTATATTAAGCATATTTTTTAGCATATATTTAGTATATTAAGTATAGTAAGTAATTATTATTACTTTAATTTTATTTTAATAATTTGTATGACCTATTCCTTTTGGCATCAGTGGTTTCATTCATGGTGTGGACACTTGATTCTCTTGCCACATGTCCTATGTCTCTACATGATTTAAGTGTGTTTTTGTTTGTCCGGGTAATGCTGCCTTCATCCATGATGAGTGAATGGTTTATTTTCCATATATTTCCTTATTTTCATTGCCTAACAGCAGTTTCATTGGCAAGCTATCTTATTTGTGAGCAAAATTCTGTGAGACTTGGGAGATTAATGCTGAGCAATATTAGTTTGTGATTTAAATTCTTCAGAAAACCTTCTATTAATAATTTTGCTATATATATGTATATATAAATTTGCTAATGCTGGGGTAAGACTAGTGCAACACTTTTGTATTTATTTTAGAATAATTATTTTCGTGTTTTCCACTGTGTACGTTGTGTGTAGCTAAGATGGAAGAGCATCTAACTACGGCCTGGATGCCCGATAAAGCCAAATATTTTTATTCAAAACTGAACACCCAAAACAGCTCCCCAGGCCCACTCAGCCTACTATCTAATGAGGACCATGGAGGAAACTCCATCAGGAGGTAAAGAATGACCAGTGCATGGCATTGACCCTATCGTGTCCCTTCTAGTGCTGAAAAGGTTGTAATGGGAATCTGGAGCTCTACCTCTGCGAATCCTGTGGGCAGTGGCAGTAGCCGCAGGAAACCTTAACATTAAAGATTCGAAGTGCTGCTGTTGAAACTACACATAAGTTTTAATTCAAAATTGGAAAAATCGACGTAAATTGTGACTTTTTTGCACTTGTGTATGAAAATTCTGTTAACATGCTAATTAAAACATTTTTTTTAACACCCAGGCTTCATTGTAATTTTGTGCAGATAGGCAAAATCAAATCAGGATCATCATTTATGGATGGCTTTTTTAAGCATAAGATATTTACTTTTGGGTTGCTCCAATGCAGTGATATGGAAGTGTCATCCCAGTAGCATAGTCTTACCCCAAGCAAGCAAGAAACCAACATTATCATGTTCGAGACAGTGGAGTTTGGTGACACCGAGTTCACAGTCCCTAGACGCTATTTGGGACTTACACCAAAAGGTATAGGAGCTCAAGGGATGGTTTGGTGAGTACTGAGAAGTAAAGATCTTCAGATTTGTAAACAAGGAATTGAATCACTTAAATTGTGTTGTACCTTACAGTTACATGAATACTTGGAACATAATTCATATACATGGCGATTATTTGTCTAATTATAGTTTGTGATTAGTCTCCAACATATTCCAATATTTAAATTCTCAAAATAAGACTTTTGAAATATGCTTTGCATTTATGTAATTTAACCTTCAGCAAAAATGTTGACAAGGCACTTTTTTATGATTTCAGATTTGTGCCAAATAAACATTTTTTTTTTTTTAAAAAATGGAACTAAACTAAACTGAATTGTAAACATGATAACTCTTTTATTCATCACATTTTGCTAAATTGTGTTTTGTGTATTAAGGTTTGAGACACGTATTATATGAATTGAAAAGTAAGGGATAGTAAATTAGCAGTTCATAATATCACTTCAGGATCTCAAAAGTATTACTTTTTTAATTTTATTAGTGGCATGACATTTTCTGCTTTTGTATTTTTTGCACTTTGTACCCAGTTTTCAATTTTCATATTTTTTTATGTATACATGGAAACTTATCTGACGACTTGTTTTTCTTTCTGTAATAGCATGTTTTAATATCTTAAACTGGTTAGAGATCTAGCACATACTGGAAATACAGTAGTGGTGGTGGTAGTTTCATCCTACTAGTGACTGTTTTCAGTATAGCCCTTTTTATGTTTACTTATTGTTTATCATATTGAATTGGTGCAGTATCTTCCAACAAAAATGTGAGTGCTGAAAAAATTTATGACATAAATTTGGTTTTAGTCTTTGGCTGTTTGTGTTGTCACCAATTAAGCATTGTGTAGACAATGGAAATAATAATAAAAAAACTACTCTTAGGCATTGAAAATAAAATAGGATAGTGAAAAATAACCCATCACTTATCACAGGTGAAGACAGAAGGGCCAGACAAACACACAAAAAAACAAACAAAGTTCACAATATTTTGGTTTAAAAGCATAGTCATATAGGAGATGAGCCATATGGCAGCGGGAAAGATGTGAGCACATCCTGACCTGTCACATGAATGAAACATGCGGGAAGGTGGGATTTGGACAGATGGTGGATGGAGAATGTTGGCCAACAATAAATGTGAAGCAGAATAATCTCTGTAGTAATGGTAAAATGAAATTTGTTTAAAAATATAATTTTGATCTGTTATCAGTAAATAAATAAAATTAGAAGGATATACAAAATACATTGAAAATATTTACATTTGGTGAAAAATATATTTGATAAGTGACAGATTTAACATATTTTGAGGCCAGGGGTGTGTCTAGTGTCTAGGATGTGTTGATAGGCAAGATCTCATCTATGGAGATTTGAAGAAGTGGTGGTAGGAACTATCCACACATTCTAGACACGGGACACATCCCTGGCCTCAACCTACTTTAAGCCTGTCACTTACAGTTTTGCAATTTTACAGGCAGTTTTCATATATATTTTTTCAGCATATGTATGTATGTTTGTTTGGGCCGAATAGGACCACTTTAAGCCTTTGTTTAGCTTGAATTTTGCAGTAGATATGTCCACATCATGTTACAACTGTAGTTGTTAGCCCTAGAGGGGACCTACAATTTAATGTGTAATCCGAACCATGGAATATCATGGCATAGCTCATATATTTTTAGTATATTTTTTATATCTTTCAAGTTTTATTTGTTTACTTATTTACTCTTACAACAGATCAAAATTATATTTTTAACAAATTTCATTTTACCTTGATTGACCGTCACAGAGATTATTCTGTTTCATATTTATTTTGGGTAAATTTTCCATCCCATCACCAGTTCAAACCCATCCTCCCCTGTGTTTCATTCATGTGGTAAGTCACAATGTTGTCATATCCCCCTGCTATATGTCTCACCTCCTACATGATTAATGTTATTAACTGAAGTATTGTGAATTTTGTTTGTGTTTTTGACGTGTTCATCTCACCCTCTTGCCTTCATCTGTGGGAAGTGATGGGTTATTTTACCTATCCTCTCTTTAAACAAATTAGGAATGTATCTGTCTTTGTCACTCTATTATTGTTTAGTATCAGTGTTGCAGAGGTGTGGTGGTATCAGTTGTAAAAAGTGAAGATGGAAGTGAGCAGCTTATTCAAAACTTTTAGAACAAGGAACTACAAAAATTATGTCACATGATAAACTTCTCAGTCTTTTACAGAAAATGTTCCATGCAGTTAGTAAACTAAAACAAGGAAAATGTGATATTATTGCAGTAGACGTGAATTTAAGATATAATTTATCGAAATTGTTTATATGAAACATATAGCTTTATTTAGCATTAATGGAACACTAACATTCCTGTATAAAAATCATAAGGGAGACAAAGGGGTAGTAAGCAAAACATCTAATATTTTGTGAACTAAGAGACAAAACATTTTCTATAATCTAGGAAATTCCATTGTAAATTTGAACATTACTCGCCAAAAAATCGAGCTGCACAATGCCATTTTTCATCAGAATTGAGTTTCTTTAAGAATTGCATCAGTTACAAAATAATCTAAAAAGCCCTCTGTTAAAATGTTACCTCCCTAAGTAACAATAATAATTTACATTAAAAAAAAAAGAAAAATGTTCAGTGAAATAATCAATTTGACTTCATGTAATTGTCCCATTCCCTCCCATCCCCCCTCCCCCCCACTCTTTCTTCCAAACCTAAACTTGTCAAGGATTTTGCTGGATGGTTCTTTCGGATAATGTTTGCTTGATGTAAGTGCTACATCGGTGGAAAGTGCTACAGCGGTCAAACCATCCGCAATGTACAACACCGGTGTGAAGAACACAAATGCTATCTTCGCCTGGGACAGTATAGCAAGTCAGCGATTGCCGAGCATGTGTACAACCATGGCCACAGGGTTGACTTCAACGACGTCACGATATTGGCTAGGACCTCATACTTTTGGGATTCCATAGTCAAAGAAACGATTGAAATTTGACTGGTTGATACCTACAACAGAGATAGTGGGCTATGTCTTAGCGAGGCATTTAAACCAGCTGTGGTAACTCACACAGAGAGTGTGGCACGTATTTTCAGCAACCACCACAAACAGCCAAATATTAACTTCCTCGGCCCGCAACGAGCATCAGTAGCCATGTCTACTCACTGCCAGCCACCGGGCACGGGCGTCGGAGAGAGCCATTGGCCTATATAAGGAGGTGCGGCACCTGGGCTGTCTCAGTATCCGACTGTCAGCCGACCTGTGAAGATGTCTCCACACCTGATGAAGATGACGGAGCTAGTCGTCGAAATATCGTGTTTTCAAAAAACTATCCGGCGGTACACCCGTGAGTACTTCATTTCAGTGTTTGCTTGGTTTGAAAATGGCACCATGTCGGTTGATGAAAAACCTCATTCTGGACATCCATCAACTGCCTGAATCGACAAAGATGTTGAAAAATTCGTGAGTCAGACTGACAACAGACAATTGATCAACTGTCAGAGATTAGTGGGCTATCTTGGAGCTCGGTTCATCAAATTTTAACTGAAGATTTGGGAATGAAAAGGGTTGCTGCCAAGTTTGATCTTCAGACTCTGGCTGACAATCAAATAAGAACGTCGAGTTGAAACATGCCATGCTTTGAAACAACAGCTTGAATTTGATCCGTGTTTTCTGTAAAAGGTCACTACTGGGGATGAGTCGTGGTGATATGGTTATGACCCAGGAAAAAAGCAATAGTGAAGCCAATGGAAGACATCATTGTCACCCCGTCTAAAAAAATGTCAAGTCAAATCAAACCTCAAAACAATGCTCATTTGCTTTTTTGATGCCAAGGACATAGTTTATTCAGAGTTTGTTCCCCCACATCAGCCCATCAATCAAACATTTTATTTTGATGTTTTTAGAGGATTATGCAACAGTGTTCATCAAAAAAGACTCGATCTTTGGCAGACAGGAGACTGGTTCCTTCACCACGACAATGCACATGCACACTCAGCTGTCTCTGTTAAGCAGTTTTTGGCTAAAAATGACATGGTTCCACTGCTTCATGCACCTTACTTACCTGACTGGGCTCCATGCTACTTTTTCTTATTTCCACGTATGAAAAAGGGCATGAGCACCTTGCTCGCCTGACCGGTCTCCGTGCGACTTTTTCTTATTTCGATGCATGAAAACGGGCATGAAAGGTCATCAATTTGACAACATTTAAGAGATCAAGAAAAAATGAGGGGGAACTGTCAGCCATTTCTAAAGATTACTACAGAAAATGTTTCTAACAGTGGAAGCATTGGTGGGACAAATTTATTAGTTGTAATGGAAATTTTAAGAGGATAAGGTTGTTTTGTAAAAAGTCTGGATTTTTTTTTGCTCCCCCTCGTACAGTGATGTAGAAAAGTGACTGAGCTCACACTTGCATCCTCAAACAACACAGCCACTTGGATGGTGGCTTGGTAGTTATAATCCAAATGAAATTGGTTGAGTGTATAAGAACAATGTATGTATACATACATATTATCCATTTCTTTTTCCTCCTCTAATGATGCCAACAAGACAGTCATTAAAAAAAAACATTCCAACTCTCTCCAATATATCTAAAAATATGCCAGCCCTCTGGTCTTTCAGAATCACTCAAAATTGACTGAATAGATTTTGATGAGGTTTTTGGTTTGTCTTAGGGCTATGTGAGAACTGATACCATAGCAGTAAATTAAAATCTGCTGTTGACATAAAATTTTTATTGCCATCTTTATAAATTAAAAATTGTCATTGGGTACCATTAGATTAGCTTTATCAGCTTATAATCATTTTCATTTTAAGTACTGGACTTAATGTACTATTATGGTCTCTGTCCACATTTTAGTTGGTCTTCTGGGCATTAGTTTGAATGGAGTGTTATAAACAGTATACTGTTTTTTTTAATCTCCTGAATTGTCTTACTATTAATACTTGGTTGGTCATTGATGTTAGGTTTGTGGTAGTTAGATCTCTGTAACAACATACTTCCATGAATTGTTAATCTCCAGTATCTGATAAATGAATTCATATAAACATTAAAGAGTAATAAGAATGTAGGGCAATTTTGCCCTACATCATAGTTCACATACTTCCCATCTGTTGTTTCAGTTTCTAAGCTGATAAAGATGTAATGTCTGAGTAGCTTCGTACATTATGGTATCACATTCATATGTTGATGCTTACAGGTTTGATTCCCAGTCCAAACTTTGGTTCACTCTCTCTTTCTGGATTATATCTTAATACATTTTTAATTTTTGAAACTGGTGGTTTCAAAATAATAATTTCATTACATAATATAAATAGTTAATGTATGTATGAGGTTTGTATGTAAAATTCAGTGAAAGGTATAATGTTTCTGTATTCAACACTTGACTCAAGGTCACTCACACACGTACACATGCACGGACATGTTTGAACCTGCCCTTTGTCGGTTGTTGTGCAAGGCTGCTAAAGCAGTACTACTGCATTCATTTCAGCAGTGTTCTGAGCTGTGTGTATCAAAAAGTCAAGGAGCAATGACGTAACATTAAGTTCCATTGCAAATTGGGCAAAGTGGCAACAGAAACCCATTGAAATGTTGATGCAAGTCTATGGACAGGATTCTGCGTGTAAAAAATGTGTGTATGATTGGTTTGCAAGCTTTAATGCTGGCAAGGAATCAGTGTAGGGTGAACTGGGTTCAGGTAAGCCGTCCACAAGCAGGACACCAGAAAACATTGAATGAGTGAGAGTGTAGTTAGCAAAAGATCCGCAGTTGACTTTATGATGAATAGCAGAAGTGGGTCTTAGCAAAGTCGCAGTGGGAGCTGTCATCCACGAAGATTTGGATAAATGCAAGATTTTTTCAAAATTTGAGCAAAAAGCAAGGCATTTTGAAACCAGTATCTACATGGGTGACTGGGATCTGTCTTTTCTGGATTCAAGAATCGCAGGGAATGAGTCTTGGTGTTACCACTGAACCCAAAAATGAAAAGACAACCAATGGAATGGCAGTCACTTTCTTCCCCGCAGCAAACAAAGATCGGTATTCAAAAATCCAAGGTGAAGACACAAGCATGGTGGGTGAGCAGTAACACTTTTGGCCTCGCATTCAGGAGGACGCAGTTTCGAATAACCATCGGGGCATCCAGATTTGGGTTTTCCATGGTTTCCCCAAATCACTCTAGGTGAATGCTGGGATGCTTCCTTCAAAACAGGTCGTGACTGAATTCCTTCCCATTCCTTGTCCTCAGTCCTTCTTACCTCTAATGATGTCAACGAGGCATACAGCCATCACCAAAAAAAAAAAACCGCTAAGGTGAAGACCATGTTGATCACATTTTTTGACAAACTCGTAAGGAATTTGATTTGTCCTCGCTGGCCAAGCAGTGAATGTCACAATCTGCTTGGATGTATGTTTGTCTGGGCCAAGGTCCATGTTAAGTCTTCATTTGGCATGGAATATGAACTATGAAAACATTATGGCATACTTTACAACGCAGCATGCTGTGCCATAGGTTAAGGTTTATTTGAGGGCTTATGAAAATTGTCACCGATACAGGGAACCTTTTAATCTCTAGTCAGAAACCTTAACCACTCAGCACTATGCTATTAAATGGTTACTGATGTTTTTAAATAAATTATCATATTACATTATTAAACAGAATTATTTTATATTAATAAGCATTTCTTCATAATGTTATGAAACAAAATAATTTTATTTCTGGTGGGATAACATTGCGTGTAGCGTGAAAATGAACCTCTAGATGATGAGTATCATCTTTGCTGTACATTAAATATATGCTGGTCCCACTGGTTTTATTATTATTATTTACTATTTAGGAACTGTCTGGAAAGTGACCCTGTTTGTTAGTTTACAGATTCATTACAATAATACAGTGTTAATTTTCTGAAAATAACTCAAGAAATCCTGTTTGTAATTTTCAGTTATGGCTAAGTCATTGATAATTCTTTTTGGTTTTTGCCGACAGCAAAATGTATGTTGATTAGATGTTAAGTACCTAAACTGAATATTTGTTACTCCAGTCCTGAGGATTCTGTAACTCAAATACCTGGTATAATCATAGATCCTAAAATACTGAAAAGCACAGAACATGTTCCAAGGAATAAAAGGATCAGGAATGAAAACTTTAGTGAGAGATTTAAGGTTGAAACATCAGAAGAAATGCTAACAAAGAAAAGGAAGCAATATTGGGGCATGTCATGAGAATGGAGGGTGAAAAAATGACCAAGTTAGTGTTCTTGGTTAAGGAAGAGTGAAGGAAATCTGTTGGAAGACCACAGACCAGATGGATAGACACAGAGCCAAAGGAGTTGACTGGTGGACGATGATGTTGTCGACAACCTCCAGAGGCAGAAACTTCAAACCGAGCATGGTGGGTGAACGGTTAACATTCTGGCATCGCATTCGGGAAGACTCGGGTTCGTATCCCCGTCTGGGCATCCAGATTTGGGTTTTCTGTGGTTTCCCCAGGTCACTCCAGGCGAATGCTGGGATGCTTCCTTCAAAAAGGCCATGGCCGAATTCCTTCCGTTCCTTGTCCCCATTCCCATCCCGCCTCTGATGACCTTAGCCGTCGACAAGGCATAAAGCAATAATTAAAAAAAAAAGAAACTTCAAGTGGTAATGATGAAAAAGAATCACGATTAACATTCACGCTGACTACAGCAGATGAGTAGTATAAGCATGGTTTATGTCAGATATATTGTGTGTTACAAACTATTGAACTTTCACAACAAATTTCAGTATTAAAGGTTTTGGATTTGTTTTTGTACTTAACTTTGTAAATTTATGTAACTACATTATTTGAAGGAGTTTCCTTATAGCATCAACACTAAATATTTTCATTGACCTTCTTTTATAATAATTAGTCTTACTAATAATCCTTATTTTCTTCTCCTACAAAATCCTACCTTATAAAATTAACTCACTTCCCCTGTTTTAGATGGTTGTTGTTAATTGAATTATATGCTTTTATATAAAGACATATTTATCATTCATTTAATGACAATTCATTTACATTTCTAAATAAAATTAATTTTATTTTATTTTTATGACTAATGATTGAATTTGTCAAAGAAAGAGATTGGAGTGTATATCTGAAGACTTTTATCACTGCCAAATTTTTAGCTGTGTAAATTTTCCTATATTTACTTAATGTACAATGTTATTCTTCAATATTCTGTGCTGTAACATACGTGGTGAACATATTGCGAAGTAATGTAACTTGGTAATTTAAAGACCATCATACGCAACCAACAAATCAAAGTTTATAATTACATCCTGTCACTTATTTTATCTTTATAACATATATCTATCTATGTTTGAGGTTCTGAATTTTGCAGACTGTCTTCACAGTGTAAAGAGTAGTGACCTGGTAGCTCAGTCTGACTGGAGATCGAAAGGTCCACGATTCAAATCCCTTTCCTGGTGGGTATTTTCACAAGCCCTTAACTTGACTTTCAACTCTGGCATAGCTTGCTGCACATTGTGAAGTATGCCATAATGCTTCCGTGGTTCAGATTCTAAGTTAATTTGTAGGTCCGCTATACCTGGCAGGATTACGGGTTTAGTCTTATGTAGTTATGATAGGTGGATTACACAGCCAGTAAGATACCTGTCACCAAGTTGTTATGACCCCACAAATAGCATGGAGAGAAAATTTAATCTATTACTTCCTTGCAGTGAAGTCTTTGCGAGTTTTCCACTGGTGATGTTTTAAATGACACCATCTGTCCGCATACCTCTGACGAGTACATAGCATTGAAAAGCTGCAAAAATCTCTGTTCACATGTTTTCTCTTTAATTTAACCAAATTAAATCATTAATAACGTAAAATATGAGGTTTTTTTTTCATTTCTGTACATTGTGTTGTCATATTACTAACAAAATAACTTTTCTTTTTACTGGTAAGACCTGCTTTTGTACTTAATTTTTCTGTAAAAATAAAAATTACCATGTTTTTATTTTTTATATATTTTCCATATCAGGGAATTTTTTTAAATAAAAGGTTCAACTTTTTTTTACCAATTTTTGAATTAATTATTAGTAAATTGACATTCTTATTTGTTTCAGTGCTGCATATGATACTGTAACTCAACAAAATGTGGCGATAAAAAAGCTTAGCCGTCCCTTCCAAAATGTCACACATGCAAAACGTGCTTATCGTGAGTTTAAACTCATGAAGCTTGTCAATCATAAAAATGTAAGTGTATTAGAGCTACCTTATTACATTTTGTGTACTGTAGTTCAATCTGCAGAATGTTTTAATTTCAAATTTTCATAAAAATAAGATATTTCAGTAATATGTGTATCCACAGTTATTCTGAAGAAAAGAGAAGAGATACATTTATGAAAATATCTTATAACGCCTTTTTAAAAAGAACAAATGAAACGAAATTTTTAAATGTTCATATTTCTTTTCTCACTATGGCATGCTAAAGCTTCCTTTTTTTTAAAAATAAAATAAAATCTTATCATATATATATATATATATATATATATATATATATATATAAAAATAGACGTGTATTTTCCTATATTTCATTTTTCAGCCACCACTACCTAGCACAGATCACTGATGTTTGTGGGTGGAAGTAGCATGGAGTTTCTTGTCGTGCACAACGTTGGCCGAATGCCGATAGCTGTGGAGATGTGGGAGATATAATGATTAAAGTTGGTCAGTGCAGGGCGTTTTCATATTTCGAACAAAAAGTCGTATCTCCGTATACTTCTCTTTCTTGCCACAACTACATAACATAGACCTTTGGTGTTTGTGTGTGGTAGTAGAATCGTCTTTCCTGTCGTGCATTATGGTTGTTAGATGTCGGTAGCTATGAGGCTGTGGGAGATATGGGGGTTGAAAGTAGTCGACCTGTGGCACTTTCATATTTCTGCCAAAGACAAAAGTGTCATGGTGTATCACTTTTCAGCGAAAACTATCGATCACAGATCTCTGGCGTTTGTGTGTGGTAGTAACACAGAGTCACCTTTCGATCACAACAGCGGCCGAATTTCAGAAACTGTGGTTGTGTGGGAGATATGGTGGTTGTAAGTGGCCGACCAAGGATATTTTCGTATTTCGACGAAAGGCATGTATCTCCGCAGATTTCACTTTTCTGCCACGACTACATAGCATAGAGCATTGGTGTTTATGTGTGGTAGTAGAATCGTGTCTGTTGTCGTGCACTATGGTTGTTAGATGTCTGTAGCTATGGGGGTGTGGAAGATATGGGGATGAAAATGGTCGACCTGTGGCAATTTCATATTTCTGCCAAAGACGCATGTGTCACGGTGTATCACTTTTAAGTGAAAACTATCAATCGCAGATCACTGGCGTTTGTGTGTGGTAGTAACACAGAGTCCCATCGATCACAACGTTGGCCGAAATTCGGTAACTGTGGGAGTGTGTGAGATATGGTGTTTGAAATTGGTCGATCATGAATATTTTAGTATTTCATCCAAAGACTTGTGTGTATCCGTAAATTTTACTTTGCTGCCGGAACTACATAGCGCAGAAGACTGGTATTTGTGTGTGGTAATAGTATCGAGTCTCCCATCGTGCACTATGGTGGTTAGATGTCTATAGCTGTCAATATGAATTCTTTACAATCACGAACGAAGTCGTGGGTACCAGCTATTTGATAATAATTTTCGTTTAGGTAAAAAACGTATTATTTATTTTAGATGCTGATTTTCTCTGTCCTATTATTTTGTCTGCTTAAATGTTTCTGGCACCAGTTTATTTTGCCTTCTTTTTTGACATGCCTTTGCTGGCGTAAACTGGCCTAAGTTGTACCTCTAGCAAAACACGAGCAGCTAAAGTTATTAGAACCCAAGAATCGGATGGCCATGCTGAAGAAAGAAGAAAAGTCCAAGCTGAAATAAAGCTGCCCTTAGTTAACACCCCCTCCGTCACATCCCCTCACCTTCGTTTGTTTTTCTGTTTTTTAATATGTTGGAAATTGACTCACTTCCAGAGACAGGTTCGATGGTAGAATGATATAGTGATGGCTTTCCGGTCATATTATGCCGACTCGGTGTTGTTTGTGGCAAATCCTTTGCTACCACAACTTTCTATATTCAATTCTGGCAAAGAAATTCTTAATCCAAGCGTACGAAGTCATGGGTATCAGCTAGTATATATAAAAATAGACGTGTGTTTTCCTATATTTCACTTTTCAGCCATCACTACCTAGCACAGATCACAGGTCTTTGTGTGTGGAAGTAGCAAGGAATTTCCTGTTGTGCACAACGTTGGCCAAATGTCGATAGCTGTGGGGATGTGGGAGACGATATGGTTAAAAATGGTCGATGCAGGGCATTTTCGTATTTCAACCAAAGATGTGTCTCCGCATATGTCACTTTACTGCCACAACTACATAGCATAGAACTTTGGTGTTTGTGTGTGGTTGTAGAATCCTGTCCCCTGTCGTGCACTATGGCTGTTAGATGTCGGTAGTTATGGGGGTGTGGAAATTACGGGGGTTGAAAGTGGTCGACCTGCGGCAATTTCATATTTCTGCCAAAGACACATGTGTCAAGGTGTATCACTTTTCAATGAAAACTATCTATCGCAGATCACTGGCGTTTGGGTGTGCTACTAACATAGTCCCCTTTCGATCATAATGTCTGCCGAATTTCAGTAACTGTGGGAGTATGGGAGATATGGTGGATGAAAATGGCCGATCAAGAATATTTTCGTATTTCGACGAAAGACATGTGTCTCCGCATATGTCACATATCATAGAGCATTGGTGTTTATGTGTGGTAGTAGTATCATGTCTCCTGTCATGCAATATGGTTGTTAGTATGTCTGTAGCTATGGGAGTGTGGGAGATATGGGGGTTGAAACTGGTCTAACTGCGGATCTTTCAAATTTCTACCAAAAACGTATGTGTCCATGTGTATCACTTTTCAGCCAAAACTATGAAGTGCAGGTCACTGGTCTTTGTGTGTGGTAGTAACACAGAATCACCCATCGATCACAACGTTGGTCAAATTTCGGTAACTTTGGGAGTGTGAGAAATATGGTGGTTGAAAGTAGTCAATCAAGGATTTTTTCGTCCACAGACGTGTGTCCGTAAATATTACTTTGCTGCCTTAACTACATAGCCAGTTGGCTGCCGGCAGCGCTTGCGTGCAGCCATCTCACTTCTACTGAGGAAGAGCCGTGCTCGAAAATTCTATTCTTTGTGTGTTCATGTTTTTTTCGTGTACCAACGCCGCTGGAATCCCCTTCTTTGGTAAGCGGTGGTTTTTTATCCTATCCAACGTTTAATATATCCGCTTTTAGTGCCTTTGTTTCCTAACAATCTATCTATATATATATAACTGATCATTCTGTTCCAAAATTAACATTGGTCAACTTCCTCTCCCCCCTCCCCTTTCCCCCACCAGTTCAATCCCTACTCTTCCCTCTTATTTCATCATTGGTTCATTCATATGGTAGGTACCAATGTGTACACATCTTCCTCCTGCCATGTATCTCACCTCTTTCATGATTAAGGTTACAAACTGAAATATTGTGAAGTACTTTTTTGGTGTGTGTTCTTGTGTTAGTCTGGCCCTTCCATCTGTGATAAGTGACAGGAATTTTTCCCTTACCTATCTTCTACAGAATATTCCTAAATGAATTCTAGCTAATTATGTTTTTCTAAGAGAATAATGACTCCAAATAGGATTCTAGCTTTATAGCTTGTAACAGGTTGCCTTTATGAACTGGACTAAATGCAAACCTCTGTTTTCTTGCATTCTACTTCAAATTCATATGATAACCATATGAAGGGATAATTATCATATTTATCTCTATTATTATATTTCAGACTTAGATTAAATTTGGTTCTTATCATCTAGTTATTTTTAAGAATGAGTGGTTGATGGACTAAAAGTTGCATGATTAATGTTTGTCAATGAGAATGCCAACATTTATTTTAGGGACTTTCAGCATACCAGGCATTGATGCTTATTTTATTATTATGCTCCATAATGCCTGACAAAATATCACAGTATGCACTGTGGTGATGCTATATTAAGGAAATTGTGATTTTTGTGAATTGGTTGCATCTGGTGTCTCGGAACTGTAGTGTACATTCACTACCATGCACAAATTTATCAAATTTCTGTCGGAGAAATGAAGAGAAGGCAATATTAAACTAGGTTTTCAGTATTTCAGATGTGTCATTAAGTGTCATAATGGTACCTACTTACCTGGACCAACTTATCTGTTAAGTTCAAAAACTAGAATTAGAAATATGTTTAAGGTGATACTTGTCATATTATGGCTGTTCAGTACTTAATGAAAACCTATTACATCAACTCGTCAAATGTTGGACAATATTTGATGATATCTTCTCTGCTGTAATGCAAAATATTGGAGGAAAGCAGTGTTTCTTGAGGGCTTATACCTTTGGTCTAGTTGCTTATTGCTAAGGTGCCCTTTTTGAAGACTGAAGGTCTGTGGTTTGATAACTACACTAACTGGAAATTTTACACACTTATAACAAGGCCTTTACATCTTGAATAATATATTTTGTGTATATTAAGCAATGTGTGGAGCCATGTGCCACCACTCTACAGCTAGCTACACTGAGACCAGGTCCAAGTCCCAGCTCTAGCTCTGCAGTTTTTATGTGGTTTGCCACAATCGTCAGTGAATGCTGGGATGATCCCCAACCTGTGTTGCATAAACTACACATTTCACAAACAAAACTACATTTTCCGAAATTACATGTTTCACAAACAGTTGGCAGTATAAACATTCCACCTTTAATATAAATGCCCAGATCTAAAAAATCTGGTTTGAACTATGTTGGGGGCTACATCATTGCCCCTCCTTTTGTTTCAGACTAGTTACAGGTGCAAAAGGTTTCCAGGACTATACAGTCCATAGTGGCTACAACAATAGGGAGAAAGAGTCTCTCTTGGTATACCTGTGTTAGAAGAATAAAGCAATCTTTATGGCTGTTGAATAAATTTACTTTTTTCCTTTTACTCATGTAGTAACAGATTTTGTCCTGTAAAGGTATCAT
The DNA here is from genome assembly GCA_031002005.1 of Vandiemenella viatica. Taxonomy (NCBI): domain Eukaryota; kingdom Metazoa; phylum Arthropoda; class Insecta; order Orthoptera; family Morabidae; genus Vandiemenella; species Vandiemenella viatica. Next base: position 259,293,343 of record JARYHS010008074.1, read on the forward strand.
AAACAGCAATAAAATTAATCTTGTTTAGTTGAAATTTTTTCCCTTCTATACATGAATTGCAGGAAAATTATTTGTATATTTCTAATTGTCTGGATTTTGCCTCAATTCTCAATTAATATGATGAAATATTAAAAATGATTTTTGTGGATGTAAACTGCACTGATATTGAAAATGTTTTACAGTATCTTGATACTGACTTGTGAAAGTTTTGTAATTTTAAAAAATTAACATAACATGTCCCCAAGTATTTCTGAAATTTTGTTATGAAATTTTGGTTTAACTTGAAAAATCATCTCAGGTCCTTTTTCGTTATCTTTGCAGATTTGATACATTATTGTAAGTGAACAATTCTATATTAAACATTTTAATACATTTTTTTAATAGATCATTGGTCTACTGAATGCATTCACCCCACAACGGTCACTGGAAGAGTTTCAAGATGTCTACCTTGTCATGGAACTTATGGATGCTAATCTGTGTCAAGTTATACAGATGGATCTGGATCATGAACGAATGTCTTACCTGTTATATCAGATGTTATGTGGAATAAAACATCTTCATTCTGCTGGCATCATCCACAGGGTTAGCTTCTTTTCTTTTATTTATTTTTATCACATTGTATTCATGAGACAAGTGAACATGCTAGTAGAAGAAGTGATCAAGAATCTGTCATACTAATCATGTGTTCCTTGAATTTACCTGCTTTAGGATTGAGGGTTTATGATCACTAGATGTGACTAGTTATTTTCTGTTTCTAGGGTTGTTTCAAGTTATTTAGAAATGATCTCTTGTGATTATTCATCTGCTCGTCTGTTTCAATGCAGTTTCGCTGAATTTTCTGTGTTGTGTGATTAGTGAAATACTTCCTTTGTTTTATAAATTACATTGCAATTTGAAAATGTAAATATTTCCATTCATGCACAACAGAATTTAATTTTTATTTTGCTGATAAAGATATGACTTTTAATTGTTATGGACACCATCTAAATAGTGAGCAAGGCAACTTAGAAGAATCGCAAAGCATTTTTTAATCTTTCTAAAAAATTATTTTATTATTATCAGTCATGGCAGGATACTGTTATTCTTTAAGTAGGTGTAAACCCATGACTACATTGTGGGTGTGATCAAGGGTCTAGAGCAGGGGTGGCCAACCCAAATGATCTTGCGGGCCACTTTGGAAGTGAATCATAACTCCGCGGGCCGCATATAAAATTATATATCCCCACTAGAAACATTTTTTTGGAGTGAAAAGTTGAAACATGAGTTATTATTGAATTTACTATTATTCTTACATGTAAACATAGATAATACAACAAAAATGAAACTAAACACTCATTGTAAAGAAATATATAACACTAAAAATGAAATATAAAAAATAGTTTGTAAAAGTCTGATGAATCTCGCGGGCCGGAAAAATGTCCAAGGGCTGCGGGTTGGCCACCCTGGTCTAGAGTAATTGACCTGTCTTTTACCCTTTGGCTTCACTATGCAAAATCTGAATATTTTATGTTTAGTTTGGAGATGGTCAGAATGTGAAAAGACAGAGATTTCTCATCGACAGAGATTGCGCACTATGTAAAATGTCATTCACTATGTTGTGTAATCTGGCTGAAATTTGTACTCGACCTTTTTATGCCCCTAAGGATTTGCTCTGGAAATTTTAAGTATTGTTGCTGATTTTTAAGGGAGTTCACAGCAATAAATTTTGCATGGGCAGAGTATAGTAAAGGGTGAAAGTTCATGACTGCTTGACCTGATCTGACTGTAGTATAAACATGACCTGTATTTCACTCAGGGGGAGGAGAGTGTTTGCTCTGCAGAATTTGAAGATTTTTCAGTTGAGTCTGAAGTGCCTTAGAAATAATAAAGATAGAAGAGGTTTTGTGCCAACAAAGATTACACAGTATATAGTCAAAGGATCGAAGGTTATGGCAGTGTGAGCCTACCTAGCTGAAATGCAAACTTGATCAGTGGTTTACCCTTTTCATTTGCTCTGCAAAGTTTGAAGAATTTATCTTGAATTTGAGGGGGTTTGAATGCAAACTGGAACAAAGTACTGTGTAGTCAATTGTGAAAGGTTATTTATTACCACTTGATCTTATACAAACTGGACCTGCATGTAATCATAAGGGTTTATCCTGTATAATGTGAAGAATTTTCTCAGTTTCTTAAGGGTGTTAGAATTATTAATAGAAGCCTGTCTAAAGTCCCCAGCCCCCTACCACCAGACTCCTTTCTCGTTTCCATTGACATTACTTCCTTGTACACCAACATTCCCTTCTTTGAAGGCCTCAGTTCCATTCAACACTGCCTTGATATGCGCTCCCACACAGTCTTGCTAAGACATGTTTCTCACATCCCTAGCTAACTTCATTCTCCCTAAAAACTACTTCACCTTCAATTCTCAAATTTATCACCAGATATGCAGCATTGTCATGGATACCCACATGGCCCCATCTTATCCCAATCTCTTCCTGGGCTATATGGAGGAAGATTTTCTTAAGAACTGTTCCCTCATCCCCTAGTGTGGTTCAGATAAATACATGATATATGTACGGTCTGGACCCACGCGAAGGCTGCCTCCTTCATTTCCTCAACTCTGTCAATAACAGTCACTCCATCAATTTCACTTGCTTATATTCCCACACTTGTCACCATCTTTGACGTGGATATCATCCTACGACATGGTATCCTCCACACCTCTCTACACATCAAGCCAATTAATTTATAACAGTACCTACACTTTGACAATTGCCATCCCTGCTGCCACACCAAGTGTTCCCTCCTGTGCAGCCTTGCAATCCATGACAGACACATGTGTTATGACCATGAATAACTTTTCAGGTATTCCCAACAACTATCCCAAGCCCTCATTTCCCACTTCTACCCTATGATCTTGTAGAAAGCAAATCTACCTTCATTCTGCATCTCCTAAACCAGTATTCTTTTCCCAGTTCTTTCCTGGCCTGGAATCCATTAACCAGATCCTTTGCCCTGGGCATGACTTTCTACGGTCCTTTCCCAAAATGTGTGTCCTTCTTCCCAAAATCCTACCCACTGTTCCCTGCACTTGCTTTAGCAGAATTCCTAATCTAAACATCACCTTGGTCCACAAATACTTACTTTCTGGCTATCCTAGACCTCCACTGGGATCTTTCCCTAGTAATAGATCCTACTGCAAAACATGCAACATGCATCCAGCCACCACTGCATACTCTAATCTCATCACAGGAGAATTCTTTACTATTCTACATCTATACTCTGCAATTCACAATTACTGTGGGTGGCAGAGGGTGCTAAGCACCAATCCTAATTCAGTGCATTCCAATCCCAAACAGAACGAGGAAAGAAAGAATACATAGATGTATCAGTACGGCATCTTATTTCTGGAATCTTATCCCTCCTGTCATTGCGACCTAAATAGGTTGGCGGAAAAAGTATCTCGTAAATTAAAGATTTTCGCATATTCTCCAACAAATTCAAATGAAAACGACATCATCTGTCTGCCAAACAATCCCAGCCCAACCCACATATCACATAAGGACTATAACTAGCGGTCACGAATTGAGCGGCTCTCGTCTGTACTTTCTATAATGTGTCAATCAATCCCTTGCAATACGGATCCCAAATTCCACAACAGTATTCCAAATGCGGACGCACTAGAGTTTGTATGTAATTTCCTTTGTATGAGCATTACAACTTCTCAAAATACGACCTATAAAACGTAGTTTAGCTTTGCCTATGACAGAAGTTATGTGCAAGTCCCATTTCATGTTGCTTTGTATTGTTACACCTAGATACTTCAGAGAATCCACAGTGTCAACAACTGAATTGTTAACTTTGTACTCGTGAGCAAACAGGGTCGTTTTATTACTTATTTGCATTGCCTTGCATTTTTTGCAGTTACGTGTAAACTGCCATTTACGGCAGATAACATCCAGATCACACTGAATTTCTAAACAATCGTCAGAGCACCTTACTTCCCTATAAATAAGTGCATCATCAGCAAAAAATCGCATCCTGTAATTAGCGTTGTCACCGAGATTGTTTATAAAAACTAAGAAAAGAAGTGGTCCTATTACACTTCCTTGAGGAACCCCCGAAGTAACATCTAGCTTTGAAGACGCTTCACCGTCAACAATGACATATTGCGACCGACCAGTTAGAAAATCGCGTATCCATTCGCAAATCTGATCACATATACCGTACGCTCGAATCTTCGCCAAAAGCCGTTTGTGTGGTACAGAGTCAAAAGCTTTCTGGAGATCCAAGAAAATAGCATCAACTTGTGATCCTGCATCGATAACCTTGATTACGTCATGTGAAAATAGAGCCAGTTGCATTTCACACAATCGGTTCTTCCAAAATCCGTGTTGGTTTGCTGTAAGTAACTCGTGTCCATCTAGAAACTTAATAACGTTAGAGCATATGACATGCTCCAGAATTCTACTGCAAACAGATGTTAGAGATATGGGTCGACAATTCCTAGGGTCTCTCCAATCTCCTTTCTTGAAAATGGGAATCACCTGCGCTATTTTCCAGTCAGACGGTACTTTTCTTTCTTCTAAAGATTTATGAAATATATCTGACAGAAATGGTTCTATTTCTTCCGTGTATTCCGAAAATACTCTTACTGGTATACCATCAGGACCCAGTGCCTTCTCCCGCTTCAGGAGCTTTAATTGCTTTATGATACCTACACTATCAATTTCAACTGGATCCATCTCAAATTCTACTCCGGGCATCCAGATTTGGGTTTTCCATGGTTTCCCAAATCACTCCAGGCAAATGCCGGGATGCTTCCTTCAAAAAGGCCATGGCCGAATTCCTTCCCATTCCTTGCCCCCCATCCTTTCCCGTCTCTAAATACCTCGCTGTTGGAGAGATGTTAAGCAGATTAAAAAAAATCAAATTCTAGACGCGGTGCAAAAGTGAGAATGTTTTCGTCAGTGAAAGAATTTTTAAATTCGGTGTTAAATACGGTAGCCTTGTCAAGGCTGTCATCAACTTCCCAACTGTCTTGTAGAAGAACTGACATATTGTTGTCACTACCACTAACTTTTTTTACATACGACCAAAATTTCTTTGGGTTTTCATTGAGACTCTTGGAAAGTGAGTTGCATCTAAAGTCATTAAAGGCCTAGCACATCTCATTCTTAACATGTTCTCTTGTCTCAGCTAACTTTTCTAAATCACTCCTATACATCGTCCTTGAGTGTGCATATATCTTCCTTTGCTTTTTAAGTAACCTTTTAACTTCACGTGTATACCACGGGCGATCGTTCCCATCTCTATTATTGGACATGCCACCAGCACTGCTTCCTATATTGGCCTTACCACTCAACAACCATCCTAGAGGATGAATGGCCACGGGCAAAAAGTTTATACTTTCAACCCAGACCATCCAGTGGCAATTCATGCAGCTCACATGATTCCAACAATCTCAACACCTATTTCATGGTTAGAGCTGTCAGAGTTTTTCCAAACACCATCACCTTTTCAGAACTCTGCAAATTGGAGCTTGCCTGTCTACATACCCTAGACACACCCCTTGCCTCAAACTATGCTAAACCTGTCACTTAATATTTTGTGATTTTACAGTCAGTTTCCTCCTGTATTTTTCAACATATGTATATATATTTTTATATCTCTTTAGGTCTATTTGTTTACTTATTCACTTCTATAATGGATCAAAACTTTTATTATATTTTTTTAAACAAATTTCAATTTTCCTCCACTGATCAAAACAAAAAATATTTTGTTCAGCATTTATCGCTGGTCAACTTTCTCTCCTCTCTACAAATTCAAACGCCACCCTCCCGCATGCTTAATCTTTGTTTCATTCATTTGGCGGGTCAGGATGTCATCACATCTTTCCTCCTGCCATATGTCTCGCCTTGTGCATGACTAAGGTTATTGACCAAAATATTGTATTGTTTGTGTTTTTGTGCGTTATTTACGTGATCATCTTTCTCTCCTGCCTTCAGGTAAGTGATGAGTTGTTTGCCCCTTTCCTATCTTATTAATAGAAGTATTAAATATGGACAAAGACAGTCATGTCATTGTATAAATATAGTTAAATGATCAAAGCTCATGTTCACTTGATCTGTTGTGGCTGAAATACTAGCTTGACTTGTATTTGACCCTAAAGGTTTGCTCTGCAAAATGTGAAGAACTTCTGCTTAATTTGAAGGATGTTAGAATACATAAAGACAGATTTCCATGGACAGAGATAGCCTGACTATATGAAAGCCAAACAAAAACCTTTGAGGTAAAAAAACCCGGAGAGATTGCTGTGTAACACCTCAGCTTTCTGACATTTGCACTTCCTATGAAAAATTTTTGAAATATGTTTACTGTCTATTCTAAGTAGTATTCTTGGATAAAGGAAACAAAGAAACTGCCGCGAGGCACTGAAAATATCCTATCTTATTCTAAGTAGTATTCTGTATTACAGTTGATAATGGTAGATTACACTACCTAGTTATTTTTCAGGGTTGATAATTTATTTCGGATATATGAAAGTTTCAGTGGAAATAATGGTTTTATATTTTACAGAATTATAAATACAACTTTCATTATCATTAATGTAATAACTAATTCTGTATTGGACAGTTTGAAAGAGGTCAGAATTAAATAAAATGTAATCTTTCTGTTTCATGTATTATTAAATAATGGCTGTAAGTAACGACATGTTTCATATTACCAGCGTTTCATATTCAACATGATTATTTTAAAAATTATTCAAAGTTTTTAGCAAGTGCTGTCGATTGTCTTGTATTCAGGAACATTTCAGTGTACCATTAAAATTAAAATGTCAATGCAGGAAATAGAGCAAACTAGTTACCTATGGTTACTAATACATCATCCTCAATATTTGTTAATATTGTTTAAAAGGAGAAATATTTTTCATTGAGTAGAATTTGACCAGTATATCTTTTTGATATATGAGCAATATACAACTAAAATAATATGTGTTATTTTAAGAACAGTGTATTTTATGACTGCAAAATAGTGCAAAATTTTACCACTCATTTCATGACTTTTTTTTTGTATTCTAGCACAAAGCTCTTGTAAATAAACCTTATAAAGCAGTTGAGCATTTTATAGTTCATTTTTCTGTTACAGGATCTCAAGCCCAGTAATATTGTGGTGAAATCAGATTGTACTTTAAAGATCCTCGACTTTGGTCTTGCACGAACAGCAGGCACAACTTTTATGATGACGCCATATGTAGTGACACGGTACTATCGTGCTCCAGAGGTGAGTGAATCATAAGTGACCTGGAGTATTTTAATTATAATTAAACTGTTGAACCTAAGGAGAAATCATTATCAATTAAGAATTTATGACAATGACACTAACTGGTTTTATCTGCTGCTTCAGAAACTTGGCTATCATTTCAGTTACCAAATGTCTCCTTTTGTTTGTAATTATTTTTACCTAATTCTTGTTTAGGAAGGCACAGCTATCATAGACAGTGAAGGACAACCTCTATTGTTATGATTCATTCTGATAAAGCTTGCTTTCTGTATGTAGAGATTACTTGAATGCTTCTGTGGCTCAGATTCTATGTGGAACTAGTGTACCCATTGCATAGGTGGAACTGTGTGGTCAGACGGATATTATGTTACTTACACATTTGAACTATTCTTTAGGATTTCCTGGCCAACAGTAATGTAAGCATTTGCATCCCCTCCTAATCAACAATATCACATGCATTTGTTGCCCTTCATCTTTCCCTCTGACTATCAGTTAGTCCAAATCATAATTTTCTGATGATTAAGTATTTACATCTAAAATTCATTTGTTCTCAATGTCTCAATATGAATATCCAACTATTCTAACTATGAAAAGAGAAGACTGAAGCTATTGTGCATTGTTCATCTAATAAAGTTCTACACGTATTTCTCAGGCCAATAGCATTTAACTAAAAGTTGTTAAATTTTATCATGAAACCAAATAATATCAACTTCAATCCAAAAAAATTAAAAAATTGCAAATTCTTAAGAGCAGTACAAATTTATTTCAAACTGTTTCTTAAACATAGTGCACAGATCTGCTTATAAAACGTAGGGTTTCTGTATTAGTTTGGCCACGTAAGAGAATTTACAAACTTTAATAACTTCAATGCCTTGAAATTAAAACTCTCTTCTGTTTGTTTTAAAAATATTTTCAGAAACTTTTCTGAATTTAAGATAAATTTTGCCCCACTTTGTTGATCACACTAGGGTAGAGGTGTGACAATTTTACCCCACTTTGTTGATCACACAAGGGTGGAGGTGTGACAATTAGGTATTGACTGACCCCCCACCCAAAATAGAGAGTTCTAGTATGCTCTACTGCCTGCACATTTCACTCATGATGATACTTGTCAGGTGAGCAGTGGCCTTCAAAAAACTCTCTTAAACGATGAAATATACCCGAATCGTCTCCCTCTAGCTTCTGAAACTTCCTAAATGATAAATTAATTCACTTTCTCAAACTTATAATCCTTTTGTCCAGTGTTTATTTCTATGTTAACTCAATATTTTAATCTTTTGATCTGTACGATTCAAATCTGCCAATCAACTCTACTTTCTCTTTCGTTTTGCTATATGTGCCTATTTTTTAATATCCCTACACTTCTGAAACTTTTTCTCTCTATGGATCTAACAACACTATGATGACTCTATTTAGGTAATTATGCAACATTTCCCAATTCTTACGAAATAACTAAATTCCATCAAAACTATGAAAGTTATTTTAAATAGTTAGTTTTTTAATTCCTTCAAAACTGTTGAAAAGTCCAAAGTTTAGGAACGAGGTCAGTATATTGACTGTTAGTATAACTGAAATGTATGTATGTGTGACTTCAGCAAATCTACACCATTATAAATCTGTAAGCAAGCTGCATGTGTCTCTTCATTTGAATGGGTACCGCGCAACAACTACTGCAGAAAATTGGATGGGGTTTTCAAATTTTTAGAGGTAATAGTCCAAATTAAAGTCTGCGGAAATAGCTAAAGACTTATATGTGCCGAGGTACAGAGCAAATAATAATGGATCAATATATATTTCAGATAGATAAACATCTGACAAAAGGTGACACAACTTCATTTAGGATTCAGTTTTTTTTTTTTTTTTTACTTTGGTTATACAGTTTTCAGGACTGCAGTAATTAAAATAAACAGAATACGTGAATCAATAAGTGTTGACTTGCCATATTTAGTTCCCAAGTTACCAAGCGAAATGCATTAGATTATTAATGTGGTACACTTATATTGTCTCTGGTAGGCAGTTTAACAGTTTATCTCTGGTACAGTATGTCTTCCAAAATGCTGTGCAATAAAAGATGTTAATCGCTGATATTTCTTCGTTACTTGTCATTGTGAATACAAAATTCACTTATTTTCTCAAAGAAAGATGCCTGAGAAATAGCTACCATAAATATCAAAAGGTAACAATTCGTATTTCTTGCATAATAAGTGCCTATATTTCGATGGACTTTACTCGATTAATATAATTTGCTATAGTGAGTAAATATTATTGAATACCACCTAAAGAACGTGTGAACAAATTTTGGCTACTGTTCAAAACACAGTAAGTAGAATCAACTGTTCTTTTTAACAAATTATAGAATGAAGTAAAAAATATGAAGTTGTTTAGAAAGGGTTTTATTTTTGTGATATAAGTAAGTGAAGCAATGTTTTTGAGAAATAAGATTTTAGCTTTATCTTACATGCTGTTGAGTTAATGATGATAGCAACATGGAACCAATAAAATTGCCATTCAATCTAATCACATTTACTGCTAATGTTTCTGTTCGTCAATCGTAGCTTCTGTCATATGCTCATTAATACATTCAAAGTTTCATCACACTGGAAGTACTTATATGCGACTGAAATAATGGTATCAGTTTTTGAAAGCAAAGAGAATTAAAAATAACTCAGTAATGCTACACCACTTAAATTATAAAGATAAATTCATTGTCCCTTATGTTTTAACAGAGCTATCAGCCTTAATTCTGGTGCAGGCTGCATTTCAACCAAACCACAACCTCTGATAATATTGCCATTGCCAAATCGTAGTTTCAGTCACATGCGTATTAATACATACACGGTATCGCGATCAAATATTGACAGTTTTGAATTACTTAAATGTGGCTGAAACAATGGCACTAGTAATACAACAATTTGTAAAGGGAAGGAAATTAAAAATAATTCTTAATGTGTTATGCCGTGTCAGATTATTTTTAATCCATGTTAATTTCTATTTTAAAGCAGAAATAATTGATCGAATCAACATATCGTCAAAATAAAACAAATATCCAAGCCGCAAAAAAAGATTGTATTTCAGAGGTTAAACATTATTGATTTTTTTTTTTTTGGTTACAGAATGTAAATAAATTTTTATTATTACATTAAAATATTTGTTATTAATAAAGAAAACTTTTACACTACAACACACTTCAAAGAGAATAAAGTTGCAGGTAACTATTGTATCGATATAAATTTGCATTACCACTCTTATCATGCAGTTTTCCATATTATCATTTAAAAATGGCACACAGAAGCAATACAGTCGCCGACCTATCAAGAAAGGTAAGAGTAACATCTTATTTCTCTTACACATTGATTCACTTACTTATACCATAAAAATAGAACCCTTTCTAATTTTTTTTTACTTCGCACTGTAACTACCTCTATGAATTAGTACATTTAATTTTTCAGATAGCTTTCTACTATTTCATAAATTGTTTTAGATTAAAAAATGAATGAAACAAAACTCTTGGACATCAGTATGAAAATCAAACCTAAGATTACAAGTAAAACAAAGGAAAGTTTTCAGAAGACATTTACAATTCATGGCTGTCTTCGTCAATATTTGGTAACAGAATAAAATCAGTAAAGAATTTTTATTTTTATACCTAATAAAACAAACAAACACACACACACACACACACACACACACACACACACACACGAAGCAGCGGGTGAATACTGGACTCGATTTAATAGGCATGAAATTTTGCTTCTGTGGTATTCATAAAATTGTCTGCTAAAAATCAGTGTAATGATTGAGATTTTTGGGAGAACAAATGGGAATGTAGTATCATCCAATAGGATATGCCATTTATCTTACCCTACCTTCTCACAATTTTTTGTTCTCTGCTTTGGAATAGTGAAAATGCTCTTCATTATTATATTATGGACAGATGTACATGGTGAAACATGTTGAGAAGGAATTATTTCGATAATGACTGGATCTGATTTACTTAACGTTAGAAGAACTCTTTGATGTTCATTTGAAAGTGGTGGGTTTGCATGGATCTATTTGATAACTATGTAGGACAAGTGCATCAGTACCACATTTTAAGAATTTATTTTTCCAGTTTTGAAGCCTCTGACCATACCATGCATTCTTAAGGCATTTTATGTATGCTGAATATCTCTTAGTTCATCATATATAACACTTGATGCTAAAAATGTAAAATTAGAAAATAAATATGATTCCTCACAGCTACTACTACTGATGAAACCCTCAGTTAGACAAGTCATACCTTGTATCTGTAGTCTACATTTTTTTCCATAATCATAACAAATCCGTGTCTGTTATTTGTGTGTGCCAGCGTGAGCTCGGTCAAATGGTTCAATTTTCTCGAACAAAGGCATTGCTTGAAATGTGCTTTTTGTATTTGTAGAATGTCTTTTGTTACTGCTGTCCCCTTTCCTTCAGCTTTGGTGACTGGTGCATATATTTTACCTTTCTGTTTCACTAAACTATTTGGTGGAGAAAAATTAAAGATATTGCAAATAACCCATTACATACCACAGATAAAGGCAGGAGAGCCAAGACAAACATGAAAACGCAAACTCATGTCATTGTGTACATTCAGACCCTCCCATGGGTTATTTTTACTATCCTTCCTGTTTTTCATTGCTTAACAACATTTTGTTTGTCACCATTACAAAATTACTTATTTATTTCCAGCAGATATCCTGCTTCGTACATATGTCTGACTACCAATCAATTCAGCTTAAGTTAAAGAGGCAAAAGCAGATTGAATTCTCCAAAATTCCTGACTGTCATGTTATTTCTTATATACACAACAATAACTTTAATTCTTGTTGCATTTGTGTTATCAGCTCCTTTTTTTTAGATTACGGTCAAGTATTAGAGATTTTTAACAGAAATTAGTTTAAAAAATAACGAGTTTTCAGATACCAAAATTAAAAATTGTGTAGGGATGAATTTATTACATCAGAATATCAGAGGGTTATGAAACAAAGTTGATGAATTGCTAGTTCACATAAATGAATTAAATACTATCAATAGAATTGATGTTTTATGTTTTTCTGAACACCATACAACTACAGAAATAGGTATGTCAAATGTAACTGACTTTAATTACTGTAGAACAAACCTGGAAAAAAGAGGAGTTGTCACTTAGGTTAGAAATGGTTATAGTTTGGATGATATAAGTATTAGCAAGTATTGTCTTGATTGACGTTTTGAAGCCTGTGCTACATGGCTAAATTTCAATATTGAAATTATCATAATTGTCATGTTTTATAAAAGATTGTCTTGTTGTATTTAGTATAATTTTCAGTTGGCACGAGTACGGAATTGTTTTAAAGTCTTGTGGCGAAACTTTAATGTTCGAGTTTATTAACTTCTCGTATTTGAATAATCATAATCTGTCTTATGATTCATTTGACATTTATTCTCGTTTTACTTCATTCATAAACATCCGAAGAATTACAGAGGTCCTTTGCTATGAGTAACTTGATATCATCACCTCAAAAACGCGAACTAAACTTTTTGTATCACTCGCATGATTGTCTTGCTTCCTACCTGTTATGCTACATTGCAAGATAAATTTGACACTATGTTTATAAATTTAGCTACTCCAGAAGAAATAAGAAAAAATATGTGGTCTTCTAAGAACAAATACTCAAGTGGTTATGATGAGATTTCCAGCTGATTAATTTAACTGTGCTCCCCAGAATTAAGTAATATACTAAGTTATCTGTTTAATATATCTTTACTTGAGGGAATCTTTCCAGAAAGGCTTAATTGTGCTGTCACTAAACCACTCTATAAAAAGGGAGAGAAGTCAGCCATATCTAATTACCATCCTATTTCATTACTAACCGTCTTCTCCAAAGTTTATGAGAAAGCAATGTACAATAGAGTTTATGAAAACCTTGAAAATAATAATATTCTAACTAAAACTCGATTTGGTTTTTGAAAGGGTCGTTCAACAGAAGAAGCTATATTTGCATTCACTGACAATATTTTAGAAGGAATAAATGATAAATTAATCCCTGTGGGAGTTTTTTGTGACTTGTCTAAGATATTTGACTGTGTAGATCATAAAATTCTGATACAGAAATTAAAGTATTATGGTATAGATGGTATTGTTAATAAATGGCTTAGTTCTTACCTTCTGAATAGAAAACAGAAAGTGTCAATGGAGAATTTTAAGGCTGCCGTAAGTGGTCCACTGTTTTCTGAGTGGGAGTTAATCAGATGTGGAGTACCTTAGGGTTCTATGTTGGGGCCACTTTTGTTTTTAATAATATATATAAATGATCTACCCTGTGTTGCATCTAAAAACTCAAAATTTGTCCAATTTGCAGATGACACAAACATAGGAATTAAAAATACTTCAGATTTATCTACAAAATCTATTTCAAATTATGTATTGGCGTTATTAATAAATGGTTTACAGCTAATGACTTGTCTTTAAACTTTGATAATACTCAATATATGCAATTCAGTACTTCACACAGATTAACACCAGATATGGACATAAAATTTGCAGGCCAGTCCATTCAAGAGGTCAAGTGCGTGAAATTTCTAGGTTTCCAGATTGGTCAGAATTTAAATTGGAACGTATATATTTCTGACTTACTACAGCGATTGGGTGCAACCATATTGGCAATTTGAACAATTTCGGCTATTGGTGATCTCTGTATGAGGCAGCTAGTTTATTTTGCATGTTTTCACTCATTAATGTCATGTGGAATAATATTTTGGGGCAGTTCTACTCGGAGACAATGTGTTCAAAGCCCAAAAACAAATGATGAGAATTATGGGTGGGGTTAATAATAGAACTTCATGTAGAGAGTTGTTCAAGAAGTTTGGGATTTCGAATTGGTGGCTAAGTATACAGGGTGGGGCATTTAATATGTTTTCTGGAAATATTTCGGAAAGAAAGCATTTTAACAAACAATAACCTATATAAAAAATAATCGTACAGTAGGGGGCTACAATTATGTGATATTGTTTTTTTCACAGGTGGCGCTGTTGTCGTTACAACAAGGTCAACTTAATTCTTTTAAATGGGAACCCCTAATTTTTTTTGAAGATTCCGATTCCTCATGAAGAAATAAAAATAGTTTGCTTAACTCACTTTTCTGTTAGCCTCACAGATGGCGCTGTAATCGCGAAAAATGAATGTTCGCGTTTTTTGTGTATAATTTTAATTATTGTTTAAATAATTACATGTAATGTTCATTCTGTAAACATGGAAGGTAATTTTAAAGGATAATGACGAAATTGATTTTTTAAATGCTTTTTCTTACTTATTTGCAGCCGTGTCTACAGCAGGTGCTCAAAAAGGTGACCATTTACTTCCAGACATTTTCTGACACACTTCGAGCTGTTCAGGCATCATTTCTGCAAAGGGTCAGAAAATGTCTGGAAGTAAATGGTCACCTTTTTGAGCACCTGCTGTAGACATGGCTGCAAATAAGTAAGAAAAAGCATTTAAAAAATCAATTTCGTCATTATCCTTTAAAATTACCTTCCATGTTTACAGAATGAACATTACATGTAATTATTTAAACAATAATTAAAATTATACACAAAAAACGCGAACATTCATTTTCGCGATTACAGCGCCATCTGTGAGGCTAACAAAAAAGTGAGTTAAGCAAACTATTTTTATTTTTTCATGAGGAATCGGAATCTTCAAAAAAAATTAGGGGTTACCATTTAAAAGAATTAAGTTGACCTTGTTGTAACGACAACAGCGCCACCTGTGAAAAAACCAATATCACATAATTGTAGCCCCCTACTGTACGATTATTTTTTATATAGGTTATTGTTTGTTAAAATGCTTTCTTTCCGAAATATTTCCAGAAAACATATTAAATGCCCCACCCTGTATATACACATTAATGTCCTTTGTAATCACAAATTATACTTTGTTTGAAACAAATAGTAAAATACAGAATTATGGCACTGGAAGTAAAAATGATCTTCACAAAGATTACAAGTCATCACTTGTTAAAAAAGGGGTCTGATATTCAGGAATAAATATCTTCAATAAGCTCCCATCACATATTAAATGTCTAGCAGATGATAATGAATAAATTCAGGAAATAATTGAAAGAATTTTTAGTTGACAAATCCTTCTACTCTGCTGAAGAATTTATTTCTAGGGTATCTATAAAATAAACTGCCATGTGTAAATGTAGTTCACATAAGTAACGTACCATGCATTCTATTATTGTACATCTGCTGGTGTATGTACTATTTTGTTATGCAATTGCTTATCTGTAAATTGACAATGTTCCACATCTCACAGTGCCAATATCTTATATTGGGATCAATGGAAAATGAATGCGTAAGTAACAATAGAATACAATACAAAGGGAGCTGGCCAGCCAGTACATCTCTGTATGACACACCAACCTAGTTGTAATCTTAAAACAAGGAAGGGATATCAGTGCAGCCATGGAAGGAGTCTGGAGAGCATGGTGGCTGTGGGCAATTGCTCTAGAAATTGCTGAAAATTTCTGCTGCAGGAACGGAAGTTCTGAACAGAAAGTTGAAGATGTTTCTCCTACAAAGGCTGAAATCAGTTCAGTGGGTAACAGGGATTGCTAGCCTTGTGGATCTTGGAAAGAAGGTGTAAGATAGGTTTATAGGAATTTTGAGTGAGAAGTAAAATGGATTGTGATGAGAGGCCTCGTAAGTGAGGCCATGGAGGGCAAGGAATGGAAAACAGAAATAGTGTTATTTGTTGAGTGTGGTGTTGGAAAGTTCTCCAAGGGCCTCATCCCTAGTAGACATTGCAGTCCATAACCATGGTGGTTGAGCCCTTACAAGTTGTGAGGATGGAGATATTCTTATTCCTGGGCAGTTCTTTCATGGTAATGCAACCCCTTCAGCACATTAGTTCGTATGTTATATTCATGATGTACAGGTGAACTGTTTGGTTTACTGGCCAAAATAGAGATGATCTGGCCAGAAATCACAGAATGTAAAAGTTCATGCCCTAACTTACATGTAGAATGCTAGGATATTCTCCATAAAGAACATGAGCAGTGGAGTTGGTTACACATAGTGAGAAGTGAAGTGACACAAGGCACACGGTGTAGATCTTGGATATAGACATTAGGTGGTAGTAAAGACACCATGAAATGTGCAAGTGATTATTATGTGACTAAGTTAGCGAAGGAGTGACAGAGACTAGTAGGCAGATAGAGTTTTGCAGACTCTATGACAAATGCACAGTTGATTAGAAACTGTGCGGGAAAGTGCCGCAAATGCAATAGCAATTTTGTGGGTTAGAGCTTAGGATTGGCTAATAAAGAAAGTGGACAGATCTTCTTTACTTTACAACATACAAAACTTGAACTTAATGAAAAGTGAATGAAAGGAATAAATGTAAATTACCTTATTAATTCAATCGTATCTAACAAAACAAGTTGTTCTTACAAGTTGAGGTTGTTGGAGTGGAGAATTGATTTGAGGAAAGATTGTGGGGGCAGGTTAGATGTGATTAATTCTTAGATTGGTTTGGTTGGGGAGAGAGTTAGAACTGCTGTAGGCTGGACTTAGTTTTGTCACTTTCCATGTCTTTGTGCATGATTCCACTCTCATCCACCAAGTCAATTGAAAATAAGCTGTGTAATTGATTGTAAACCATTAAATATGTGGAATCCATGGAAGATTTGTTATTTGAATGGCTTAGTGACTGACATTCTTAAGGTAAGTAGTTTCTCCTGCCATTTCATCTATAGAAGTCCTTTCTGCAAGATCTGATTAGTTAATAAACAATTGTATTAGCAAATAAATACAGCCTACGCAGATGAATATTTGTTAATTTATTTATTTTCTCAATGTGTTTCGTTTCTTAACTGAAGCATCTTCAGTGACTTTCCTGTTGATAGTTTATACTTGTTACAGTTTTGTTATGTTTTACATTTTGAATATTGAAATTTTTATACAAATCATAATATACTTACATTTTATTATACATTCGGAAAGTAAATAAACATACAAATATTCAATTGCATAGGCTGTATTTATTTATTAATATTATCAGCAATTGAGGAAAATGATCCAAAATATCCAATACATTAAAACAATTTATGTTTTGTATGCTGTGATTTATTTTACTTTTTGAAATTGCATTAATTGATATAATGAATAATTTTGCCGACAGGTAATTCTTGGCATGGGATACAAAGAAAATGTAGATATATGGTCAGTTGGATGTATCATGGGAGAGATGATTCGTGGAGGTGTGTTATTTCCTGGAACAGATCACATTGACCAATGGAATAAAATAATAGGTAGGTGTCTCATTTTTCAGTTTTATCACTTTCATAGAACTTTACTGAACAATTTAATAAGAGGTTTTATTTATTTAAAGAATTCGATATTTTTATTTGTTGTTGTTATGATAATTAGTCGATATTTGCTCAAGAAAAGTAAGTAGTTTGGTTAATGAGTTCCTCAATATAAATATAACAATAATCTTTTCTGCTGTTAAGTAAATGTTCATTTAACATAGTTGTCTTGGAAATAAGAAGCTCATGCTAACTTTAGTGCATATCATAGTGCAAAGGTAGTACACAATGGTAATATTCAATTTTCTTAGGTTATTGCTTGTAAATACCATGCTTCCAAAAATACTGCTAACGCTTCACTTTTATTGACTGGTGACTTGTAAAATTGCTCAGTCAACAGATGCCCTCAAAATTATTTCTCATGCTGTCCCAATAGACTTGATTGCTCTGAAGGTCTATGGAGCGTACTGCATACCTTAACCCACCTCACGCGTATAATCGACCTCATTATTACCGAGTCATTCAACTACACTGCATAAATTCCTGAACTGTCCACCTTGCTCATTCTGCCTCAACATTTGTATTTAAAGCCTGTTTATTCTTAACCTAGACTTAGTTTAATACTCTTGATCCATCCATCCCTTCCTGCTCTCAAGGAACGTGCTAGAATCTGCTCACCTCTGCCTCTACTGGATAGGTGGCTACAATCCTGTCTTTATGGCCTAAAGTATCTTTTACCATATGCTACCAACACAAATATATGTTATATAGTAGCATATGCAAAAAATAGAAAAAGCCAAGTGTACTTAAGGCATTGTTCCACTAAAATAGCTAGTTACTGTTCCAAAAAAGGGAGAGAGGGGTTGGAGATCAATTTACAGCCATTGTTATTTTTGTGACTGTAATTTAGTGGTACTCATTTGATTTTCAAGATCTTTATTTCATTATTCACATTTGTTATACATTTAAACAAGTTCACAAACTATACATGCATTTTAACACTCTTAATTGCTTGCAATATGTGCAACTGTTTATTTCTTTATAATTTTAAAAAATATTTTTAGTGTGTACAAATGTTTGGAGGCATATATAATCTTATGTATTGTTGTGAAACCTGTCATGTTTGCTATTCATCATCATCCTCAACAGTTTCCAGCCTCTGGCTGGGTCTGCTTCATGCACAAGCCTCTCCATTTCCTTCTTTCTTCCCACCATCTCTCTGACACCACCTAGTTCCAGTCCTCTCCTCTCTTCCGTACACACTCCTCCACTCCTTTCAGTACCTCTTGGTCTTCCTCTGGGTCGTTTACCATGCATCTTAATTTTGTGGATTTTTCTTGGGATTCTCTGAACCTCCATTCTCTTTACATCTCAGTCTGGTCCTCTCTACCCTTTCCTGTAGTGGTTCTACTTTTATGGTGCATCTAATCACTTCATTCCTTATTCTGTCCATTTTAGTAACATGATTCTACCTCTTAAAAACTTCATTTCGCTTGATTGTACTCTGCTAATGCCCCACTTCTTCATTAGTCCATGTTTCAGCAGTATAAGTCAAGATAGGACACATAATATGTATGATAGATTACTCTCTTGCTTCTCTGTGGCACATCTTTATACCATATCGGGCTTCTAATGCTCCTTATAAACACCTTTGCTTGTCTTCCTCTTTCACTTATCTCGCCCTCATTTCCTCCACATTCCTTTAACACACTCCCCAAGTACTTGAACCTGTTTACTTTCTTTAGTTGTTTCCCTGCCATCACAATTCCCTGGGTTAACCTATTCCTCTTTCTGGTTGTTACCATCTACTCACATTTCTTTACATTAACTTTCAGGCCATATTCCTCCACACTCTGTCCATACATCCAACTGCCGCTGCACTTTCTTGTTCATCACCTCCGCAGATTATCAGATCATCCGCAAAAGCCATCACCTTCATGTTTGCCTCTCCCATCCTCACTGCCACCTTCTGCACTATATCATCCATGATTACAATAAAGAGTAGTGGTGATTGGGCACTTCCTTGTTTTAGTCCATTCCTTTGTTTCAGCCAATCTATTTTTCCTTCCCCTATTTTCACATAGCTCACACTTCCTTGGTACAGTTCTGTCACTCTCCTGATGGTTTCTTTGGGAACTCCTCTCTTCTCCAAGGCATTCCCTACCTTACTCCTGTGTACACAATCATATGCTTTTTCAATATTGAGAAACACCAACAGTATATCCCTTTGCATACTCATAATGTTTTATCTGCAGTTGTCTCATAGCAAATATCAGGTCTACCATCGATCTCCCTGATCTGAAGCCATACTGCTCTTCCCTTAGCCCTTTTTCCACCCTGTCACGTATCCTTTTTTCAATGATCTTCTCATACACTTTGGCACATTTTTGCTATTGATATTTTAATTTTCTTGCATTTTCCTTGTCATTGTTTGACATAAGCATGATGTAATGACTGGTTTCATAGCAGACCAACATTGTTTTTCATTTGCAAATAAATTTTCCGCTGGTGAATTTGCTTTGGATAATTTGGTCTTAATCTGCTACTTACTAGTTAGTGGTGTTTGTCTATTTTGGGACTCATTTATACATAAATGTGCAATTTTTCTCTTCTTAGCTATTGGAATTTTCACAAATACTTCAGACTTTTTCAAATTTGGTACCACAGTACTCAATTAAATTATTGCGGGTAGTGTAATTCAGAATGTTTAACATCTATAAGATACTGACACCACCATGATGTTACTTGTTAGATTGTAGGTTTGATTGATTATTTAATAGTCACCTAAACATCAACTGAAATATCACAAGTTTGTAGAAGTCATAACTGGTGAAAATTCATTTCACAATTAGTTCCTGAAAATGATATGCCCGGTTTCAATAACACATCAAGCACAGTTTTTTATTATCATTATTATTATTTCTTAATAACACATAGTTGTGAACATACCATCAAGGACACTTTTGTGATGTTTTATCAGGCTTTTTTTTTCTCCAAACAGCAAGTTCTTGCAAGTGACTGAAAAACCATCATAATATTTTTATGATAGTAATATGAAATTGTTGCTTTGATAAATGTTGGGTTAGCGCACACAGTCACTTTACGATCAGTCTATTTTGAACACTTTGAACCAACTTTCTTGTAACCCACCTGTTTCTATTAATGTTATTTCTCCAGATTTATATTTTGCAGTATGTTAACTTATTTCTTATAAACGAAAGGAATTTCTGAACTGTCACTTTGAAACTACAATTTATTATGCAATTTCAATAACTTCACTAAGTTTGTGACTAACACAGTTTGTAACACTATAAATTGAAAATTGGTCCGTTGCTTTAACTATATTGTATGCCAATATAAGCTCACAATTATATTCCATGCAGATTCAGTCTGATCGGTTGCCACAGGCAGATGCCTGACATTAAATGCTTAAAGTCATCCAATAGGAACCACACTGCTTGCATGAATTAAACAAAACTTTCATTGGCACAGTTCTCACTCATTTAGTATGTTGAGGTTCACAAGGATGATAAACAACACGCCACCATAAACCACCACGAGATCCTGAAGATTGTGGTTATGACTGCATGATAACGTTCATAACCCCTTAGGACGAAAAAAATTTTAAAAAAATCGATTTTTCAGAAATATGCCTATTTTGTAGCACACATCTTCCTGAATAATTTGATGTATAAAACATTTATATTTGAGGGATTATGAGGTACGTAATTTGATCTTAAGTGTATGAAGGTGACGCGCCAGCCCCTTTGCACAGCATTCTTCTGTCATACAAGCAGAAACTTTAACGGCCATTTTCCGCAAAACACATATTCCTGTACTTAGGTACATGTAGCATCCAAAATAAACATCCTATTACCTTCAAACTTGGTATGCTTATTAAACACAATCTCCTTAATACAAAACTCTAGAATTTTCCAATTCCATTAAAAATTGTGGTAAAAGTTGAGATAATTAACTATAAAATTTGAGCTTTTTCTAAAGATGAAGTTTAAAATGTAATAGCTCATTCATTTTTTCATAAATTAAGTAAATTCTAGAGTTTCATACAACTGAAGGCATGGTTTGTATGCTGTGCAAAATTCATTTAAAAATCTCTCTTACTTATGAAGAAAAGTGTACCTATAGCAATTAATGCAACCGATAATAAGTGAAAAATGGTGGAATTTCACATGTAAAAAAAAATGGTTTTGTTATGTTTTTGAATGTACACTGCTATTAGTGTGAATCCTGAATACTTCATGGCCATGCTGACAAATTTTTATGAATTTATTTGTAAAAGTATAGACAATGGAGATTAAAATGTCCTGTGGTGCTTCTCCTGCTCTAAGTCGGCCCGTTTAACGTCCTACCCCCCTTAACCGAACTTGCAGTCACTCAATTTACAGTACTTCACTTCACTGTCCATAATTCTTGGTTATGCTCATGCCACACTTAAACTGCCATTGACATCGCTACTAAAGTGGCTGTTGTGCTTTCAAATGTTCCTTTTAAACAACTTAGTGTCCCCTAGCACATGGCACAATCCAGAACAAACTCATGCGCGCACCCTTCTCTGTAACTACTCGCCATCTTTCCGCCACTGTCCAACAACTACTCTCTGTGATACACCATATCACACCTGGGATATTGCGCATATCGCCCATATCGATATTCATGTAATCACTCTGTGGTGTTACTACTTGTATCAGTACACTTCAGTATAAAGTTCAGATCCAACATTTTAAACCTCCATTAATTGTCAATTATTCTTGTTTTCAGTTAAAGTCAGCATCTTAGGAGTAATAACATGTAAAACTACTCACTTCTCCTCTCCTTTCTTGCATTACACCTTTCCTACACTTCAGACATGCTGTATGAACACTTCTTGACTTGTGGCAGTATTCTTTCAACAATTTCATTGATAAATTAACAACATCTTGAGGCCAAACTGAGCCGTTAAGTGTTCTTCACTAAAGACAGTATTGCATACATAATAATAATAATGTATATAAAAGCATTATGAATGTAATAGCAACTAAATAAAGAAGTAAGTTTGAACATCAAAACCTAATATGTCAAAGCTACAAAGAAAAATATGTGTATGTGAAAAATTCGTGCTAATCCTACTTATTCAGAACTATCTTCAGTATGTATTAAGTGAATACTTTGTCTGTCCCAATTACATTTTGTAACCTTGTTAGATGTATTCAAATGTCCAGGAGACCAGTCGAATGGTTCTATAACTCTCTCTCCTGGAATCGGCTGCTACAGAGATCCTAGCACTTCAGGAAGTTACTCTCCTGAATTAAATGAGAGACTCCAGTTGTCACTCAAGAAGGGATACTCCTTTGGGAAACCTAGCAGTGATTTAGTCCAGTCTTAGTGGATGTCTCATTGGTTCACACCCTCGGCTTTCTTTCGCTCAAGATTGCTTTAAATTCTGAGAGGCTATTTCTGAACTTTAATTTCGCGAGTGCCGTAGTCCCTCTGAATGCAGTATGTCGAATATTCTCGGACCTTTTTTTTTTTAATTTAATTTAATTTAATTGCAATGGAGCACAGGCTCCGGTGGCAATTTCCCTACATACCCATCTTCCCCCTATCCTGCACCCACCTACATTTGCCCTCTACAAATTTTATCTTTAAATTCCTTCAAAGTTTTCGGTAAATTATTCATCATTTCTCTTGGTAACTCATTCCAATCCCTCACACCCTTACCTAAAAAAGAGAATCTTCCCACACCCTTGTGCCTGAAATCGGGTGCCAGCTTGTGGTCATGGTCATCTTTTCCCTTCCATGCACTACTTTTCATACCTATTGCAATATCTTTCCATGCCTCATCACCAGTATATGCCCTGTACACTCCCATGACCCTCCTCATCCTCCTCCTGTCTTGCAATGAATCCCATTCCAGCTCCTTTATCATATCCGTCACTGATTGCATTCTGCGATAATTTCCAGAAACAAATCTAGCAGCCCTTCTTTGCACCCTCTCCAACTCCTGTATTTGATACGTAAAATGAGGGTCCCATACTACACTACCATATTCGAGCAATGGTCTGACCAAAGTTCTGTAACCCAATTCCTTGACTTCTCTTGTACATCCCCTCATAACTCTCTCCAACAAGTGCAGAACTTTGAAACCTTTTCCTACCACCTGTCCTATGTGTCCTGCCCAGTTAAGTTTGTTATCAAAAGTAATTCCAAGATATTTGCATTTCAAGTCTTCAGCAAGCAATTCTTTCCCCACCTTATATTCATAATTAACCTTTTGTTTTTTATTTGTGTATCTAATAAGCTGACTCTTCTTTGCATTTATCTTCATTCCATGTTTACCAACCCAATTAGATATCCTGTCCAGATCACCCTGCAACTGTTTACAATCCTCTATCGTTTTGATTCTTTTATACAGCATTATGTCATCTGCAAACAATCTAATTTCAGATAGTAAACAATCAACACAATTATTCATTAGAATAATGAATAGCAATGGTCCCAATACGCTACCCTGTGGCACACCCATTTTTACTTCCACTTCTTTTGATACCACATTTCCTACCCTAACTTTCTGTTTTCTACCTTTTAAAAATTCTTCTACCCAGCAAATGACTTTCTTATCCACTCCAATGGTTTTTACCTTATTTACTACCATTTTATGGCTTACTCTGTCAAACGCCTTAGACAGATCTAGTGCTACACTATCAATTTGGCCTCCCTTGTCCATTTCATCTGAAATATCTTGCATGTATCCCACCAACTGAGATTCGCATGAATATCCTTGCCTGAAACCATGTTGCCTGCTTGAAAACCAATTACGTTCCTCACATATATTTCTGATGTGGTTGCATATCAATCTTTCCATTAATTTACCTACCACTGATGTCAAACTGATTGGCCTGTAATTCTCAACTCTATTTCTCACCCCTCCCTTATGTACCGGTACTACTATTGCCCTTTTCCAGTCCTGTGGTAAGCAGCAAGTGTCTAGACTCAATTTAAATAATATTTCAAGATAAGGTACAATGTCACATCCGGCTATCTTTAAGATATCTGTAGTAATATTATCTTCACCAGCCCCTTTATGTTTTTTCAGCTTTTTTATTTCCTTCATGATTTCCTCAGGATGGATATCAAATTTTTTACTATCGTCATTTCTAATTGTGTTGATAAGCTCGTTCTCCGAATTAGACCCTCCTGTTTGTGTTTCATTGTCCCTAATGCTTTCACTGAACCAGTTACTTAAAATCTCTGCCTTTTTCAAATCGTCAGTAACTTCTTCTCCATCCTTATCTATAAGTGTCTCTACACCCTCCCTTCCCCTCAGTTTCCTGATATAGCCATAGAAATTTCTAGATGCATCAGTCAATGGTCCTCCTGCACTGACAATACTCTTCATAAACCCATCTTTAGCCATTTTCTTTGCTGTTATTAAGTCCTTGTTTAGTTGTTTTAAATATTCCCTACTACCCTGCTGTCTCTTAAGTCTGTTATGTTCTTTTCTTACCAACCTCTTTAACCTCCTCACTTCCCTATTATAGTACATAGGTTCTCTACTTCTCTTTATTTTTTGTTTTGGAATAAATTTTTTTCCCCCTTTCTTATTATCTCCTTGAACTCTTCCCACCTTGACTCTACTGTACCTGAGCCTTCCTTCCATTTGCTGAATTGTTCTCTGAAATATCTCCTCAAATTTGAATCTGCTGTCATTGTTTGATCTTTATATTGGCTGTTTGGAGTTGCCACACCATGTGCTCTGGTGTGCTTTCTGTCCACACTTGCACCTGCTTGTTGGTGGAAGTCCACATTTTTGTATGGAGCTTATGTATTGTAAATTCCTTTTTTTAAATATAATATGACCACGACAGAGACCTTAATTTTTAATATGATACCTAATTTATCTATATCTGTTAGATATCATAGGAGCTAAATAGCTCGTGACACAAAAACACGTTGCAGAAATATTAATACTTTTGCCCTTTAAGGATCGAATTCCAAAAAATTCCTTTCTCAAAATATGATGTGATTGACATTAATAATTATACCATGTTTGTGTGTGGTTTGTTGGGTGCTAAGTAGAAATACAATACTGCTTTGCTTGAGACTACTCGAGTGGAAGAAAGTAGTTCTAGAGATATTGTAGAACTAAGCATCATTACAGGTTTACTTTCACACTGAACAATGTAGCCATCAGCATCAGTTGGTCAACATGTAGTCGGGTGTACATAAACTCTCTTTCATGCTTATACAGCTGACTGATCTGTTCAGCCTTTAGAATACCTATACAGAAATTTGACAGTTAAGAAATGGCGAAATCAACCGTATTATTGTTAACTGCTGTTCAAATATAACTGTTCACTCTTAACATCGATATCGTTGCACGTGGTATTATTCAGCGATCATTTTATCTTGGAATTATGTATCTCACTTTACAACATTTTTCATCTTAGGATCAATTCTTCTTCTCTTTTCCAAATGTCAGGCATTGCATAGAAATTTCGATATAATTTAAAATAGTTAAATAAAACACCAATTTTGAAGAGATTGACAAGCAACTCTACACGTAGTTTAATCTTTAGTTAAAAAAATAGGAATTCTTGTGGAGGATATTAGAATAGTTTATTTTTTAAAAAGATAATAAGAAAAAATGCCAAAAAAAAACTGTTCATACTTGTGCTTTCAAATGGGTTACAAGTTTTCTTAAACTGACATGTTCTAGCAAATTTTGGTGAGGGCTGTTTGTTCATAACATAGCAACATTATACTTACACTGTTTTCCTAATTTTTATCTTTTGCAGAGCAATTGGGAACACCATCACAAGATTTCATGAAAAGACTGCAGCCAACAGTAAGAAACTATGTGGAAAATCGACCACGGTATCCTGGTTACTCTTTTGACCGCTTGTTCCCAGATGTTCTTTTCCCATCTGATTCATCAGAGCATAATAAACTGAAAGGTAAATGAATAACTTGGATTGAAGAATTTATGTAGCATGGAAATTTTATAGAGACCATAGATAGAACCCTCTTTGGATAGTGCTCAAATGTCAGATGTATTCACTTGTTTAACTCGTAAAATTTTCTATCTTGGTTTTGTATAAAAAAAATATAATGTTAGTGACACTCTGGAAGGCAAAATATGGATCGGGAGGCTTAAAGGAAAGTAGAGGAACCTACAACAGATGTGTAAGGGCAGTTTGGAACTAAGATCAAATTGGATGATTCCATTAATAGCACATTTGGGAAGAAGTAGTAATTATTCTTTCTTTGAATGTTTTTTTTTTTATCATTTATACATTTGTATTTTTTAATTTCTCTCGACAAATAATGGAATGATTTCTTAATATAGCCCATTGCACTTATTACTCTCACTGAAAAGGAAATTATTTTCTTCTCAACAATGGATTATGGAAGATGTACCAGCACTGATTATGATGAACTGTTATGTGAACCAGAATATTGATATGGTTTATTTTATGAGAGGTAGTCATTGTCTGTACTGTGTGTGCCTGAAGTAATTTCATTAACTCTTGCTGAGTAAGATACCACAAAAGTTTGTTTTCAATGTGAGCAACCACACCACAGACCACATGCAAAACCTGAATTGGTCAACACCCCCATTTAAGTAAGCTCATAATTTGTGCAAGGATAGCAGTGGAAATTGTGTGTGTCATATGGAATATGAACCTAAACCCAATTTCCTTTAATCGAGAGAAATTCCTCAATCTTTTTATAAAAATATGTAATTTATAGTTAAGTTACAAGCTGAAGATTTGTTTAACTGCCACGGTTTCACCTCGATGAAAACTGAGAGAAGACTGACCAAAATCCAATATGGATGACCTGTATTTTTAGATAAATTCAGACCTCTGACGTCAGCTCTTAACTTTAAAATTTAATTTCTGACTACCCACTTTATATTTTTGACTGTCATTTCTAACAATCTGCTCTTAATTTTGAAGCCTTGTTTATTCCTCAAGAATGCTTCTACCAGATTTCTATTTAATTTTGTGACTCCAACATTTTGGCAGACTGCTCTACAATGCTTTTGAGAATACAACTTATAAACTTCTATTTTTCTCCTCAAAATCTCACACTTTTTTTTCTGAAACAGGTAATATGATTTTAACTTACTTGATTTTATCTATTTCCTGGACCTAATTTTATTCTTCTAACTCTTTTATTAAGAATTTCGATTTTATTTACTTAATTAAAAGTCATATCTATAATTTATTTAATTAGTCAAATGTATGTTCAGGGTGTTCTTGCTGATGCTGACTACAGCTTGTGATCTCAAACCCTAACTTAACTCTTTGAATTCATTAGTAATTTCAACTGTTGTGTTTTGCTTCCTCTGAGCACATGGTCTGTCATCTGTAACTTGCTCTATCATGTTGCTCAATGTTTCTCATTGATGTCAACAGAAACAAAAGTTCCTTGAAGTTGTCTGTTTCCAGAAGTAGCGGTAAAGATGAAAGGAAATGTGTTAACATTTATAAACATTATCATGTTTATGTAGACAGCTTGTACCTAGTTTGCAGATGTCTTTGGAATGGGCACAGCTCATCCTGTCTATAGTGAGCCACGACATTCCTATTACACCTATTTGAATTTAAATGACGTTAAGCCTATCTTTTTTTTACATCAGAGATAATAATTAATTTTGATTTTATCAATAGACTGTACTATAGTTAAAGGAGGAATAACTAATTACTATATTTACAAGTGGCTTAACTAGCTGGGGTACATATTTAGAAATTTTTTGTTACCTCAGTTGTTTATGTACTGCTACCAAAATGTGTTAATGGATGAATGTATTTGGTAAATGTAATTGAATTTTATCAAAATACAGAGTTTTTTTTTTAGAACCAGTTTGATTCAAATTACAAAGATTGGTTAAAGAAACACGATACATGTGTGATGTTGTATAATAAACTTGGTGCCACATTGTAAAGTACCCGTTCTAAATCAGTGCTACTCATTCGAATAAATTAACATATCCTCATAACAGAATGTCTTTTTTTAAGAATCCATGAGATGTTTGACACTGTGTTGACTACCCTCCAAAAGACTTAGTCTCCTTCATCATTTACAGTTTTTTTTTTCTTTTTTAGTCAAAATAATATAATTTCCAGCAGCTGCTGACAAAATATTATGGCGCCACATCATTGAATGATAACTAAATTATAATTATGACAAAATGATTTTATTTCACACAGAAAAACAAAGATTATGACTCATGGTGTAGACGAATCACAACCATAAATAGTAACTAAAGTAAACTGTTCCTAAATTAGGTTTTCTGGCATGGATGGAATGTTTCTGAAAGTTGTGATTTGTTTCTTCCATTTCTAGAAACAGACCACAATCGTTAGCAACAAGGAGTTCTTCTGTGTTATTTTGGTGTGGATGTGCCTTTAGACCACTGTAACAATTGGATATATGTTTTGGAAACTTTTAAACTTGTGGGGGGGGGGGGGGAAGAAACTTTTAGAAAGCATGACAGGTGTACCTTACTGTTCCTGCAATATTAATCTTTAGGTCTGCTATATAAACATTTAAATTTGAGAAAAATCTGTCTCCCCAGTGTCTGGTGTCTCCTTATATGTAGAATATGGTAATTATTGTGTCAGGAAAGGAGGCTACTTATGAAAATTGTTCCTGTTCTTTACTGGCAGGAATGATGAGGTGTATCTGATAGTTGTGGAAGGAGTCATTACTTCTGTAACAGCTGCCAGCACACAGACTTCCTTATTTCAGCCCTGTGAAAACGTGGGGAAGTTGAAGTCATAAGTCAGTAGTCCGCAACCGGTGTTACATATTGTCGTATTTTAAGAAATTAAATGTTATTTATTTACTCACTCTTGCTGTTAGTTTTGTTTATTCATTTTTTAAATATTTTAATCATCTCCTCTAATGCTGTGCTTTGAGGTTCTGTTATATTTACCGCATGTTCTGTGTATGTGCTTCTCCCTCAGTCTAAACTGCTGGGATTAGCAGATCTTTCCAAGCCTTATATTATTTTATTAATTTGTCGGCGTTCGTTCTTCTCCAACAATACTACTTTGTTCCTGTACCATTGCACTGACGCATTGTTTGGCATCACTGTAAAAACAATCGGCACCGTATAAGTGACTTTTTGAAGTGTATAAATCCCGCTTCTTACAATTACTTCAGTTCCATCATAACTGTGCTCTGAAGTGGTCTGAAAATTGTGTTAGTTGTTTGTCTTGATATTTTCTATTACAATTTGGCAGACTATTTTATTTCTTCAAGATGGACCAATTCCTTTAATGGAGTGTTCTGTCTATGAATGCAACTGATGAAAGTGTTGAGCCAGAAAGAAAGAAACAAAAGTTAATGCAGTGGAAATATATTGATAATTAATTACCCTATGGGTTCTCTTGGTGTGGTGAAAAAACGTGCCCAATCCCTGAGTGTATCATTTTGTGGTGAAAAACTCGGCAATGCTGCAATGGTTCCCAGTAAACTGAAACGACATTTGTCAACAAAACATTCTTCTCTGTCAAACAAAGATGCCAATTATTTTCGTAGGTTGTTGGAAAATAAGAAAAAACAAAGAACTTTCATGACCGCTACATTACTTGTTTCGGAAAAAGTACAGGAAGCTAGTTATAAGGCAGCCGAACTTATTGTAATGGCTAAGAAACCTTATTCAGTAGGTGAAATGCTGTTAAAGCCTATTTGTAAAGAGATGGCAAGAATAGTTCTGGGTTTAGAGTCAGTTAGTGAAATTTAAAAAATTCCTCTTTCTGCTGACACAATCAGTCGCCGAGTTACTGATATGTCTCGTGATATTGAAGACATTATGAAGGAGAAAATCAAAAACGGTCAGAAGTTCTCACTTCAGATTGACGAGTCGACAGATATTATTCTCCATGCACAACTTCTGGCTTACATTCGCTACATCGATGGAGATGTAATTGTAAGTAATTTCTTCTTTTGCAGAGCATACTACTGGTGTAGAAATATTTCGTTTGGCTGATGAATATTTGTGCCTTAATGAATTAACATGGAAGGATTGCGTTAGTGTTTTTACATACGGAGCGGCTCCAATGACAGGCCCAGTGAAAGGATTTGTAGCTCAAGTACGCGAAGTAAATCCCAAGGTACGAAGCGAAAGTGTCTCATTCACCACGAAGCCATTGTTGCCAACTCTCTGCTACCTTCTCTGAAAGATGTGCTGGACGAAGTAGTAAAAGTGGTGAACTTCATAAAATTGCAGCCCCTAGATTTGAGACTGTTTTCCATTTTATGTCAGGAAATGGGTTCACAATACACTCCTGCTTCATACAGAATTATGCTGGCTGTCATGAGCAAAGGTGTTAACGCGTGTATTTGAACTTAGAGAAGAGGTCCAGGCATTTTTGACTGTTGAAAGACATAAGTACGCGGATTTATTCGAAAATGGCAAATGGGTATGTAAGTTGGCATATCTTTCTGATATTTTCATACACTTGAATGAGCTGAACATCAAAAAGCAAGGCAGGAACGAAAATATTCTTATTAGTATGGATAAGATTAAAGGATTTGAAAACAAGCTGGATTTGTTGTTACAGAGGATTGAAAAATGGGTCGTGTGAGATGTTCCCATCTGTATGGTCACTGTGTGATGGTAGTAAAAGGTAGTTAGAAGTCCTGCAGCAGAGATTCAAAAAGTACTTTGGAGAAAGTGTTGAAGATTTCGACTGGATTCGTGATCCATTCTTTGCGAATTCGGAACATATTCCAATTAGGAACTTGCAGATTTAAAACCTGACAGAAATTAAAAGCTTCTCGAGAATTAAAGCTTCTTGAAGTTCCTTTAGATACATTTTGGCTAACAATAAGGAATGAATTTCTGGCTATCTCCGACATTGCAGTTAACGTGTTACTGTCGTTTCCAACTATTTATGTGAATATGGCTTCTCGACGTTGACTGAGATTAAAACATCCAAGAGGGAAAGTCTCAAATCCGTCGAAGAAATGAGGCTTGCATTGTTACCGATTTCTCCACGAATCAGCCTCCTTTGTGTATTTAAGCAGGCACATTGAAGGTATGTGTACAGTTACATACTTTAATAGTAATGTAAAACTTATAAAATTGCCTGATAATTAATTTTATGCAACAACCGCTGTCTGTAGCTATAATTTTTTTTCGTGTTGGGGGTTGTATATGCAAAAAAATCGTGTAGTGAGGACTTGTGCCGCAAGATTTATGGATAACCTTAGGGTGTGCCACAAGATTTATGAATAACCATAGGGTGTGCTGGGAGAACAAAAAGGTTGCGGGCCACTGTCTTAAGTGAACCTCTCAAGTTTCTTAACCTAATTATTATTGCATTTTACACTTGCATGATAAAGTTCATATAAAAGCAACATGCAAAGGGTGCTCAACTTGTAACAAATGTGACTTAGTTGGCAGCATGTGCACTTATTGCCTCCAGGCTCTCATCCACTTGTAGCTGACTGTATTTTGGGGAGCAAAAGATATGAAAGGTAAAGGCCAAGAAAGAAAATACGTACACCAAATAAGGAGCCAGTTAATATTGTAATGGTTCACCACCTCCATTTATTTATTCCATTTTAAATTGGCATCATTTTCAGAAGAGCACCATGTAGCTTTGTCATTGAAAATGAGGTGTGGGACAGGGGACAGGTGACACCAGTTGCTACCAGCATAATGTCTACAAACATGATTGCTACTTCAATCAGCATCAGCAAGTATGAACTTTCCATCAGGACCTCAAGAACAAGTTGTTAAAGATTAAGCTAGTACAATCCTCCATGTTCACAAGTTCTTAGATATCCACTCTCTAAAACTAAATGACCGGAGACAAAGGATGAAAAGGAAACTGTATACTATTTGAGATATTGACAGATTCTGAGTTGTCACTTGAATCCTTTCTGTAGAACATTCTACACTGCAGCCAGAAAAGCACAGTCTGAAAAAAGTATAATTGCCTGTCGGAAGTGTCACATATTCTCAGTTGTCACTTTTTACTGTAAAAGATGCGGCACAAAGTAGATGAGCAGAAGGATGACTTTCAAGGTCGAGAATGATTAAAAGTAAACAGCAGCATGGTTTTTGTGCCTCAGCAGAGTTATAACGGTTTTCAGAAACACGCAGAAGGTAATTTTTAATACAGTGGTTATCTGTCTAAAGAATACACATTTTAAAGCACCATTTAACCTGGTACTTGGGGTGCATTTGCTCTGTATAAACAACGGTATCATGGGTGATTTATTAAAAATCATTTTTGTTATATTACTTCATATTACTTCTTGGGGTGTAAGGGTTTGGGAGAGGCTATACTAGCCTTTTCCAACCAAATGTCAACCTCTCCTTCACGTGGTGCACCCTGTTTGCACGGACGAGGCTCTGGCGACTGAAAGATTCCCGGTATAAGGAATCACCCACTGCTTGCCAACGGCCTCCGAAAGGAGGGCGGAAGAGCGGGGAGCGGTTCAGGGCACCCTCTTGTCCTTGGGGTTGGAAACGGCCCCTAAAGGCGGATGAATCAGAAATGATCAACGGCATGGGGATGCAGAAGGCAACGGGAAACCACTGCATTAAAGACCCAAAGGGTATCCCGAGGACATGTAATCCTCTCAAATTACATATATCATGATGGCTTCTTCCTGGGTAAAATATTCCGGAGGTAAAATAGTCCCCCAATCGGATCTCCGGGTGGGGACTGCTCAGGGAGGAGTCATCAGAATGGATAGAAACATTCTACGAGTCGGAGCGTGGAATGTTAGAAGTCTGAATAGGGCAGGTAGGTTAGAAAACTTAAAAAGGGAGATGGAACAACTTAAGTTAGATGTTGTTGGGATTAGTGAGATTAAATGGAAGGACGCACAGGATTTCTGGTCTGGGGAACACAGGATAATTAGCACACAAGCTGTCAATGGAGTCACTGGTGTAGGATTTGTAATGAACAAGAAAGTAGGGAAACGGGTGAGTTATTATGAACAGTTTAGTGACAGGATTATTTTGATGAGGTTAGAAACTAAGCCCGTCCCAACCACATTAGTACAAGTGTATATGCCAACATCACAGGAAGATGACGAAGAAATAGAAAAAATATACGCTGAAATTGAAGAATTAATTCAATATGTGAAGGGGGAGGAAAATCTAATAGTCATGGGTGATTGGAATGCAATAGTGGGAGAAGGAAAAGATGGGAATACTGTAGGAAGTTTTGGTCTAGGAGAAAGAAATGAACGAGGAAGCAGGTTGCTAGAATTTTGTGAAAGATATAAGCTAGTAGTGGCAAACACACTGTTTAAGAACCATGCAAGAAGAATTTACACGTGGAAACGTCCTGGGGATACAGGCAGATATCAGCTAGATTATATCATGGTCAAACAGAGATTCAGGAATCAAGTTCTAGATTGTAAAGCGTACCCAGGAGCAGACATAGACTCTGACCATAATTTGATAATAATGGAGTGCTGGCTGAAACTTAAGCGAATAAGGAAGCAGTATAAGCAGAACAAACTGGAAGTGAATAAACTGAAACAATCTAGCACTAGAGAAAAATTTGCATTAATAGTAGACTTAGGTCTAAGAAGTATCTCTGAAAGGAGCACAACCGAGGACGAATGGAATGCATTAAAGACCGAAATAATGAAAGCTGGTAAAGAAACATTAGGCTTTAGGGAACAATCTGCCCGAAAACCTTGGATCACAGAAGAAATTTTGGAGCTGATGGATCAGAGGAGAAGGTACAAAAATGCTCAGGATGAAGCAGGAAGAGAGCAGTACAGGCAATTTAGAAATCAAATAAATAGGAAATGCAAAATAGCAAAAGAAAAATGGCTACAACAAAAGTGTGAAGAAGTAGAAAAGGAAATGGTCGTAGGTAAAGTAGATGTTGCCTACAGAAAGATCAAACAGAATTTTGGAGAAATGAAGAAAAGAGGTATGAACATTAAAGCTGCCGATGGGAAACCTCTTTTAAGCTCAGAAGATAGAGCTAACCGATGGAAAGAATACATTGAGGAACTTTATGATGGGACGACTTGAACAATAGTGTAATGGAAAAGGAAGATGATGTTGACATTGATGACTTAGGGGATCCTGTTTTGAGGACAGAATTTAATAAAGCTCTGAATGACTTAAAAGCAAATAAGGCAGTTGGAATTGATGAAATCCCTGCAGAACTTCTTAAATCCCTACGAGAGGAAGGAATCGAAAGATTATTCAAGCTGATATCCAAAAGTTATGAAACAGGAGAAATTCCAACTGATTTTAATAAAAATATCATGTTCACACTTCCAAAGAAAGCACAAGCCGACAAATGTGAGAATTATTGCACCATTAGTCTAACATCACATGCTTCAAAATTACTGACCAGAATAATATGCAGAAGGATGGAAAGGGTAGTAGAAGAGATAGTAGGTGAAGATCAGTTTGGGTTTAGGAAAAATCGCGGTACAAGGGAAGCAATTCTGTCTTTAAGATTAATACTTGAAGGGCGGCTCAAGAAAAACAAAGATACTTTTATGGCATTTGTTGATTTAGAAAAAGCGTTTGATAATGTTAGGTGGGACAAGATGTTCAAAATTTTAAAGAAGTCAGGTCTAAAGTATCGAGATAGAAGAATACTCTATAAACTATATAAGAATCAAGTGGCGGTAATAAACGTAGAGAATCACGAGAGACATGCATCAGTTAAAAAGGGTGTGAGACAAGGTTGTAGTCTATCCCCGTTAATATTCAACTTGTATGTAGAGGAAGCAATGAAGAAAGTCAAAGAAAAATTTCCATGTGGCATAAGTTTTCTGAGAGAAAAAATCAGTATGCTACGTTTTGCTGATGACATTGTCTTGTTAGCAGAGAGGGCTGAGGATATTGAGAAGTTATTGAATAGCATGAACGAAATACTGAAGGAAGATTTTGGACTGAATATAAATCAAAGCAAGACAAAAGTGATGAAATGTAGCAGAAATGATACCAATACTAGATTAAATATAAAAATAGGATCGGATGCAATAGGAGAAGTAAGCGAATTCTGTTACTTGGGAAGTAAAATTACAAACCGATGGCCGAAGCAAGAATGATGTCAAAAGCAGAATAGCACTAGCAAAAAGAGCTTTCATGAAAAAGAGAAACCTTTTAGTTTCAAATATTGATCTAGGAATTAGAAAGAACTTTTTGAAACTCTTTGTGTGGAGCACAGCTCTTTATGGTAGCGAAACGTGGACTTTAGGAATACCGGAAAGAAAGAAAATTGAAGCATTTGAAATATGGTGTTACAGAAGAATGCTGAAAATTAAGTGGACAGACAAAGTAAGAAATGAACGAGTTTTGGAAATGATGGGTGAGAAAAGAAGTTTATGGAAGATGCTTACAGAAAGAAGAGACAGGCTGGTAGGTCATATTTTGAGACATGCTGGATTGGTTAACTTGTTAGTGGAGGGAACAGTCGAAGGTAAGAACTGTAGAGGAAGACAGAGATTAGAATATATAAAACAGATAATTGATGATGTGGGCTGTAAGGGGTATGTAGAAATGAAGAGGTTAGCACAGGATAGGAAAGGATGGAGGATTGCATCAAACCAGTCAAAAGACTGACGACAAAAAAAAAAAAAAAAAATATGTATTAGTCATTGAAAATTTCTGAATATTAATTCTCGAGGATTTTGAATTCAGCAGACCCCCATTGCATCTTGTAATGTTCTACTTGCACTATTTTATTACAAAATGAATTAATCAACATTCCGCAATAATGGAGCTATTTAATAAAAATGGAAGTACACGTTACTGAAATTGACCTGCCTCAATCTGCTGATCTAAATATATTATGACCTTCGGTGCCTTTGACCATTAACCTGCTTACTGTTGTGTCAGCCTTTGTTGGGGTACTGTGGCACTCTATTGTGAAGTCAACACAAGACGAACACTACACTTATTCAAAGCAACCGTATGCGCAGAAGGACTCGAATCGGTGACCTATATTATTATTATTATTATTATTATTACTTCGCGATTCACTAAAAGTGTGTGGCGGAGGTGCATTGCACCTATTCGAAAGGGTAATGGTTTGGAAGGGATGTACGGGATAAGGCAGGAGGCCTTTACAATGCGATGACAGTGTTCACTTCAGTTTTCTGTCAGAATGAAAATGTAGCAAATCATTTGCTTCTACTTCTAACCAAATTCTGGGAATATTGAATTCCAGTAGCGAATCTGACCATGTTTTGTTCTGTGTAATTTATATTTAACATTAAGCACTATCTATTGACAACTGTTTTATTTGTGTTTTCACTAGACACGTTACAGCGGTTTGGTGTCGGGCATCGTCAGT
Organism: Vandiemenella viatica; assembly: GCA_031002005.1. Taxonomy (NCBI): domain Eukaryota; kingdom Metazoa; phylum Arthropoda; class Insecta; order Orthoptera; family Morabidae; genus Vandiemenella; species Vandiemenella viatica. The sequence goes on from JARYHS010008074.1 coordinate 259,330,229, forward strand.
GGGAAGTAGTGGTAGCTATCACATGTCACTCCGGGACATTTTAGACAGTTCTCTGTACTGGTATAAATTTTGACATTCACGATTTAACTGTAACCTTTATGACTGGATATTGTGGGCCATTTCCTCAATTGCAAGTTAATCAATTTTTTATAAAGGTGAATAACACGCCAATGCAATTGAATTTTGTTTTATTTTGGTGTCGTACGCGTTTCGCTCTATATCAAGGCATCATCAGCGACATCTGTTAGATATTTATTCATTTATTTAGTTACATTTGATTTACAAACAATATAAAGTTGAGGTGAAATTAAATCTACTTACATGTTACTTTTTTACTTTTTTCTCATGATCAGGGTTGGCTTCTGTGTGTATGTTTTGTAGAATTTGCTGAAGGTATGAAGCACTACACTGCACTGACCAAATTTCACATTGATACTATTATTCACCGTTTTCAAAACATGAGAAAGTAAACACCACGCCATGTTTTTCACAGGTCCATAGAGTGTGTGTTTGTTTATGTTTCAGGTTTCATTGTGTTTAGAGGTCCTTGGTTTTTACAGTCTGCTTTGTGTTATCTTTGTTGGTAGGCGGGATTTGAAATGGTTGTCTTTTGTGGATATTTTTCTTTTTTAATGTGGCATATAGTGTCTGATTAGTTAAGTTTGTATAATAATTTATGATCTGCTTTCCTTCAATTAGTGCTTTTTGGATGTAATAATTTTCCTGAAATGTTAATGCCTGTGGTCTGTTATTGTTTATGGTGAGTATTTGCATGTCTCTGTGGATATCTGTCGTTGTGATTGTGTTCTAGAGGTGTTCTGCAATGTGTGGTTTTGTTTTCAGTGCAAGATCCAGTGGAGCTCGTGCAAGGCACCATGACGGCCAATAAGTATCGTACACTGGTTGCAGACCACGTACACCCCTTCATGATGACCATGTTTCCCAACGCAGTGGCATTGATAATGCGCCATATCACAAGGCCAGGAGTGTGATGAGTGGTTCGAGGATCACAGTGGCAGTTGCACTTGGTGTGCTGGCCCCTCAACTCACAAGATCTGAACGCGATCGAACACATCTGGGATGTGATTGAACGTGGCGTCAGAGCTCATCGCCACCCTCCCCTGGTATTATGTGACTTGAGTGTGCAGAAGTGGTGCCAATTCTCTCCGGCGACCTACCAGCGCCTCGTTACTTCCATGCCGGACGCGGCGCCGCTATTATCCGTGCCGAAGGTGGGCATTGCGGCTATCAGGTAGGTGGTCATAATGTTCTGTCTGATCAGTGTATACGTATCGATGATACCGGAAGAGAGATCGATTAATCATTTGCACGCATTTACGCTAGTCTCGCTGGAAGTCAGTCGTGGAGTAACTATGATAAAGTGCGTTCGTATACAAGTGTATTATGCGGCGACCACGTGGATACGCAGTTCACTCTGCCGCGTCAGTAAAATGGAAGTTGTCGTATTCGCCCCGTCATACTAGCCAGAGAAAATAAAACTGTCCACATACGCTTCGGAGTGCGGGTACCATGTGTTTTAGTGGCCATGTGATTGTTGTGGAGCGTGGATTGCTGTACAGACTTGCTTTAACTTAAACTTTTCACTCAGAAGGATTTGCAAACTTCGGAATAATATCATTACTTGTCAGTTGGTGGTCGGCGTGTTTACACAGTTTGAGTCATCTTTCCGTTTTCAAAGAGGTATGTAATAACACAAAGCGGGGTGCAATGATAAATTTTTAATTATTTGAAAGAATAAGAATGCAGTTTTAATTTACTTGCCTTTGAAAATGATATCTTGTAAATGTTTACCTCCATTGTTCAAAAACTGACGGAGTCTATCCCGGAAGTTGTCCATAATCCTCTAAATCGTATTCAATGAATAGCATCTTTGTCTTCAGTGATGGCAGCCTTCAGTTCATCGCTGTTAACGCTCTGGCCTTGCATTCGTAGGACCCTATTTCGAATCCCCGTTCGGTCATACAGATTTTGGTTTTCCATGGTTTCCTTAAATCACTCAAGGCGAATGCAGGGATGCTTCCATGAAGAGGCCATGGCCGAATTTCTTCACGTTCATTGTCCCCAGTCCCATCCCGCCCCTAATGACCTCGACGTCGACGAGCCGAAAACACATTAGTAATATATATATATTTCGTATCCATTGACCACATCCAAATGTAATGTTCCCATACCCCGTCACATAATGGCTATTTAAACTATTCGAAGGGATTGAATTGAAAGTAATCATGCTAACTAGCCTGCCATGACGACCGTATTAGCAAAACTATACAAAGTCTGGACTTCATGTATTAGGTTGCAAGGTGACAAGGTCCCTTTAATTTTTTTTTTTTTTGGTGAAAACTTTTGTTAAATAATTAATTAGATATTAGTCATGCTTGTGTTGTGTATACAATGTTTAAATTGGTATGAAAGAAATAAAAAGATAAGTGTATAGTAAAGTGCCAAATATCTATGACAGTGGTCATCTATGATAATGTATATCTTTGGACAGAAGAGAGAAGGGAATATGGCGAGTGTATGGACGAAAATGTAAGATACAGCTGGCACGTCGTTGATTAAAACGGAATGTAAAGTAGTGCGTTTTGTACCAGTGATTATAAATAAAAAGTGCTTTCGAGTGTTTCTTCAAAAATTTCATGTCATGATATAGATATATTATCTAATTGTTTTGAACTGTGCATTGAAATAATCTGCCGGCTTCCGCAGACGGGCAGTTTATACATATCAAGAGGAGCTAAGCCAATTACCTAACTCCAAGAAGGGTTAACTTACAAGGTGGGTCAAGTAGCCTGTCAGTGACTAATTAAAAATTATGGTAAACAGTTGTTCCACAATGGTTCACCACCAATATTTTAGCACTGAGGATGCCCCGTACGAGAAGTACGAAACGCGTCTCATGAATACATTAATAAACAGTGGTCAATATACTGGGTGTTTAATTTAAAAACATTTGGGCAATAACTGAGAGACATGGACATGCGAAGTAGCTATAGCTGTGTACGAGACGTGTAATGCAGTAGGTGTAGGTGACGTTGAGGTAGGGAGCGAGTGGCTAAACACGGAGTCTGTTTGCGCTCGGACGTTTCCAAGATTTTATTTACTCCGAGGCAAAAGGAGAAGAGAGACAGGGTGTACGTGAGAGGCGGGCGACAATCGTATTACCGGGAGAGGCGCACCGTAATGCTGTTTGCGTTAAAGAGCTGCAGTTTGGAGCGGGACCCACGTGGGGAAGAACAGCATACAGTGAACATCAGCCACGACATTGGGAGCAGTCTGTGTACTACAGCAGCCGTCAGATAGGCTCTCGGAGGAAACTCACCTAACCACTCCCTGTTTCTGGAAAACAACCCTAATCGATGGATATAGTATTTTCCGTTTACGGAAAAATTCCTCGTCGACGTCGATGTCATTAGAGGCGGGACAAGTAATAGTGTAACTTTCTTGTTCCTCCTTTAATTTTATTCTTATTACGAGGATGACCCAGAAACTAATGCACAACTTTTTTTTCTCAGCCCCGAATAATGTTACCAATGTGAAACTTTAGGTATCAATTCTCTGAAGTTTTTCGAGTGTGCGCGCAAAGTTTCCGTTTCTTCCGACAGATAGCGTACTTGCAGACAAAGGTTCAACATGGCGTCTATGAGTGATGTTCGTTATAAGCCACGTGTCCGTCAGTGATTTTCTCACTGCGGAGCAAGAAACGGTTGGAAACGTTCACAAACGTTTATGTGCAGTTTATGGGCATCATCAGTCGACAGAATACTGTTAGTCGCTGCACAGAGGGTGAGGCCATCTGAAAGCGGTTCTGCAGAGCTCCAAGATTTGCAGTGGTCGGGAAGGCACCCACAGCTGTAACACCTGACAAGATGCAGCGTCCTGATGTGGTCATTCGCGAGGACCGACGCATAGAGCTCGGCAGTTGGCGCGGGAGCTGCCAATCAGCAAAGGAAGTGTGGGTGTAATCGTCAGTGCTCTTGATTACGCAGCAAAACTGTTCACAATAGGTTCCGCGGCGTCTTACAGAGGAACACAAAACTCCCAGAAAAATATTTCTTCTGAGTCGCTGCAAACGTTTTGATGTTGAGTGGAAAGCCTTCTTGTCCCAGATTGTGACAGGTGATGAACCTGGGTTCACCATTTTGAGATCGAAACGGCAATCGATGGAATGGCGCCATCCTGACTCCACAGAAGAAAAATTCACTGTGGTTTTTCGGACTGTGATGGTGTCTTACTCATTGATGTGCTGCCGAGAGGCACCACCATTAATTTTGAGGCACATGTGAACACATTAACCGAACTCAAGAAGCTCTTTCAGCTACTTGGCCATCCATACCCCGGTGATTGTTGCTTCAACATGATAACGCAGGCCCTCACACAAGTTTGAGTACGTTGAAATACATCACCAAACAGGTTGGACAGTGTTACCCTATTCACCCTACAGCTCTGACCTAGCTTCCT
>JARYHS010008074.1:259335707-259388122 GCA_031002005.1 Vandiemenella viatica
GGTGGGTGAGTGCTAACACTTTGGCCTCACTTTTGGGAGGACACGGACTCGAATCTCCATCTGGCCTTACAGTTTTCATTTTTTCATGGTTTCCTGAAATCTCTCCAGGCAAATGCTGGGATGGCTTCTTAGAAGGTTATGGCCGAATTCCTTCTCATTAGTCCTTTCCTGACTCTAAAGACCTTGATGTTTGTAAGATGCAGAGCCATTACCAAAAATTTAAAAAAATCAGTGGCATAAACAAAAGTAAACATTATGGTTATTCTGGTATGTTCCTATTTTTCAAGTTTTCATTTATTTTTGTTGTTAATTACTCAGTATTTCCTGATATTAATATATTTTTTTTAATTTCGCAAATATTTTCTAAACTACACTAATACGAGGCTATCCAAAAAGTACGAGGGTAATTCGGAAAGTAACCTCCGTTCTAGCGTTGCGCTAGTAGTCTTGTGTGGAGCGCCGCCATTTTCACACATGCATGTTCCCCGATTCAGTAAGCATCCAGCTATGACAGTACGAACCTCGTTCTTTGCGCATTGTCTTGTTATAACCTTAAAACATGAGCACTACAATAGAAAATCCCACGAAATACGAAGTGTGTGCTGTAATAAGATTTCTTTAGGTGCAAAACATTTCAGCAGCAGACATTCATCGTCAGTTGTGTACCGTATAAGGTCCAGATGTTATGAGTGATGGTGTTGTGCGGCAACGGGTCTGATTTTTTAAAGTGGTAGAACAAACATTCATGATGAAGGGAGAGTGGTAGATCTCCTGTTGTGAATAATGATCTTGTCAACAAAGTTGACAAAAAAGTTCGTGAAAATCAAAGATTCACAATCTCTGAACTTTCTGAACAATTCCTGCAAATTACTCGTACGGTTTTGTATGAGGTTGTCACCAATAAATTAGGCTACTGGAAGTTCTGTGCTAGGTGGGTACTGAAATTGCTTACAGATGTCCACAAAACCAAACGAATGAGCTCTGCCTCAAACTTCCTTTCATGCTATGACACGGAAGGAGAAGATTTTTTTGAAGAGGATTGTGACTGGTGACGAAACGTGGGTGGCATACGTTAATGCCAAAATGAAAGAACAGTCGATGGCCTGGGGCCATAACAATTCTCCATGCAAGCCGAGAAAGCCTGCCAAATGTTTTAAATGAAGAAGGTTGTGACTACAGTTTTTTGGGATGCCGAGGGAGTTTTGCTCTTGAATTTATGGAATGTAGCACCACAATCACTTCAGATGTCTACTGTGAAACTTTGAAGAAACTTAAGCGAGCCATTCAAAACAAACGTCGCGGTAAGCTGTCATTCGGTGTCACGTTTTTGCATGACAATGATTGTCCTCACAGTGCCTGTAAGACTCACGTTCTTAAGCAATTCAAATGGGATTTTTCGATCATCCCCCTTACAGCCCCGACTTTGGCCTAGTGATTTTCATCTCTTCACGCACATGAAGAAGTGGATTGGGTCACAGCACTTCGATGACAACGAGGAACTTCAAAATGCTGTGAAAGATTGGCTATGTGCACAGGTAGCTAAATTTTATGAAGAAGGAATTTGTAAATTAGTGAAACGCCATGAAAAATGCTTAAATTTAAATGGAGACTGTGCTGGAAAATAGTAAAAAGCTGTAGTTTTAAGATGTATATAATACAATATTTTTTACTATCCAAGTTTTTTATTTATAGCCAAACGGAGGTTACTTTCCGAATTACCCTCGTAACTTATGTTTGTGCCTAGTGTGGAAAAGGGTGGGAATGGAGCCGCCATCTTGGCATCAAAATTTTTCTATAGTTGGTACACATCAAGCTGTCGTAGCTTGTGGACTGTGATTTTTCAACTTTTTTCATTTTGAATTATCAAAATGTGCACTACAGTAGAAAATATCGTGAGTTGTGAGGTTCATTCAGTGGTTAGGTTTTTACTGCTAAAAACTTAAAACCAACTGAAAATCATCGTTCATTTTGTGAGATGTACTGAGATGGAGTAATGATTGAATATAGAGAGAGGCAGTGAGTGATACATTCACTTTAATAATGGTTGCACCAATGTTATGATGAAAATCAATGATAAAATTCGTGAAAATTGCTGCTTTACAATTATGGTACTCTTGCTTCGTTTCTGCATGAAATTCTATTGAAAAAGCTTGCTTATCCATGTTTTGTGAAAGATGGGTACCAAAAATCTTGATGGGAGACCACAAAAAACAGTGTCTTGCTGCACTGCCAAATTTCCTAGAATCCTACAACATGCATGGTAATGCAGCTCTCAATCATAAGGGATCATCCATAAACTATGTGAATCTGTCTATGGGGGGAAGGGTTGGTTGGAAAGCTACACTGAGCTACATGGGGTGTGTGTGGGGGGGGGGGGTTCCAAGCCAAGCCACATAGCTCTTTATTCACAGTTAAAATAAGGTACAGACTACACAACAGCATGTGAATATTTATTTCTGTTATTTAACTATTTCCGTATGTAATTTACGATACTCTGACAAGAGAAAACGGTATAAAATAACTTCTGGAATCAATTGGAAAATAAAGTGTAAGACCCAAGGCTGATACTGGGGCTGAGTATAGCCTTAGTGTCTCAACTTACACTCTTAATGGTGACCAGTGGCGGCTGTACCTTAAGTGCGCTCGTGCGCTGAACCACCAATCCAAAAGATTTAAAAATGACAAAATATCAAGTACCTACTTCATCTTTATTTTTATATTACCATTTTAATATTTATTTTTAAACATACAAAAACAAAAACGTATAAAAAATTAAATCTCCAATTATGGTGAAACAGTTTGAGCGCTTTACTAAACTATTAAGACTTATTTTCCTGTAAAGACAAATTCTCGTGCGCTTCGGCGAGTGCACGAGGACTGCTAATACAACTTGTAGGTGTACGAGTTAATACGCCTGACGCGTGAAACAAAAGATAGTTCATAGAAACGTACGGAGTAATGAGTCGATTGTCGAGCGCCGCACGTGCGAACCGAGGATTGCCGAGAGCACCCGATGTTTGACGAATTGGCTGGCTGGCATGGGCGCGCGCGAGGCGACGGCAGCCATGATTGACATCTCGTTATTAGACTATCAGTATAGTTTCACTGTATGTGTTACGCGCTAATAATTGTTTTATTTATATACCGTAAATAATTGTTTTTAGTTTTTGTTTGGATTTTTTTTTCGAGAACTTTTATTCTATACTGTGTATGGTGTTATGAAAATGAGCATAAACATTGATTATATTAAAGAAAATAACAGAACTTTTCAAAATAAAGTGAACATAAAATTGGCCGGACCGCCACGGCTCTTTTTAAATTTAAAACAAGAGTGCAAATTGAAAAATAAAGCATTTACACGAAGTTTTAAAAGTGAAATGTATAATAGAAAGAAATGGTTGTGTGGGTGTGAGCGTCTTAATGCATTATTTTGTTTTCCTTGCATTATTTTTTTGGCGGAGAATCGATTTGGACAGAAACAGGAATCAAGGATTTGACGCATTTGAGTGAAAAAAATAAAAAAAAACATGATTCTTCACAAGTACACCTACAAAATGTAATGAGTTTGTCTGTGTTAGGCACGGTCGACATTCGTAATCAGCTAGATTCTGTGTATAGAAGCAATATCCAAAAGTATAATGAACAAGTTGATAAAAACAGACCGAGCGTGGTGGTGTAACGGATAGTGTTCTGGCCTCGCATTCGGGAGGACGGCGGTTCGAATCCCCGTCCGGGCATCCAGATTTGGGTTTTCCATGGTTTCCTCAAATCATCCAGGCGAATGCCGGGATGCTTCCTTCAAAAGGCCATGGCCGAATTCCTTCCCATTCCTTGCCCCCATCCCTTCCCGTCTCTAAAGACCACGTTGTTAAAAAGGGACGTTAAACTGTTACAAAAAAAAAAAAAAAAAAAAAAAAAAAAAAAAAAAGATAAAAACAGGTATATTTTATCACGTCTTATCGATTGTGTCAAGTTTTGTGGTGCACCACCAGTTTGATAACCCACCAGCCGCCACTGATGGTGACTCAAAGTTCTGTAAAACTTACGAAATAATTTTGATTTGACCATGTAGCCTGGATAGTTCAACTTGAATGCTTCAGGTCGCCACAATATTTGTTGACCCACAAATATTGAAAAGGTTATCAGTTAACTACGAAATAACAACAGTTCACTTTTCAAAATTCTTCAAATTTATTCAAATGAAAACCAAAAGTTCAAAATAGCATTCTAAAAGTTGATTTGGCTAATCGAACATACGTTTCCAAAAGTTTGCAAGTTGTGGAGAGATGTTAAAACCGACCGAACCCCTGATGTAAAATTCTACCAGTTCATGTTACCGTTGCAAACCCGCCATATGCCGAAGTCCCAAAATGGCCGACTCGGTAGTGCCAACCTTGACCATCTTCTACCCAACCGCACCGACGCTTACACAACCTATACGCACATATCAGCACAGCTCCCGAACTAGTAAAGATGGCCGTTCCTCTGCGCAACAGGTTATATAGACTCTCTGACGTCACAGCCAAAACACAGCTTTCTGCTACACTTTGAAAATTTAGGTCCTAGCTAACTCGGTAACCAAACGGATATAAGGAAACTAAAGTGTGACAGTATTTAGACTTTTTTAATAGAGAAATAATGGATATGCAGTGAGTAACTTTAAGCATTTAGTTTAAAATCCTAAGCGTATGATGCGAACTATTTTCTACCCCGGGGAATTACTCCTTCTCGAAGTTTCATATTTCGTCATTTCAGTTAAATCACAATTTATCCAAATAATATTATTATCAGCGTGTTCTCCCAAAATTCCTGAGTTTTTTGGTGTAACTTTGATTAAGATTGATGCACGGATAGTGAAATTACAGCGTGGACAAGATTTACCAAAAATGCTATGTGTGTTTTAATTTAATAACTTTATTTCTATTACTTTTATCGGAAAATGTAAAATTACCAAAATATTCTCTGTATTGAATTACGTATTCTGAAAGTTGTTATCTCCCATCTCTGTATCTAATTTTGATCAGCTGTAATAAATTCCTAAACTTGGGCACGTGCTTTCGTTGTAAAATAATTTTTAAAATCTTTATAGAATTGGTTCTACTGCATGGAATTGCTTGAAATTAATATATGTGATATTAGATTTTGAGGTCTTTCCGGAAATCTACTTTTTATTTCGAAAGCTTTCTAGGATTTTGTGATAAAAAATGTTAAAAGTGAAGTGCACCTAACGAAGTGTTAAAAAATTGATTTAAGTTATTTATACGTCCAGAAACTACGGAATTTTAGTGAATTTATATTTTAATTGCGTTATTACTTCTTTAAAACTACTTTATTTCGTTCGAAAGTGTGCAAAAACAGTGAAATACCAAATATTAGAAATCTATTGTGTGGTGAACTGAATTATTATGGATTATCATGTTTCAGGTTAGTAGAAAGTTTTTATATTATTATAGGAAGTTAATTTAGTTGGCTTATTAAATGTTGAGCTACTTTATTGCTCTTAAATCGGTTTAGAAATGACGAAATGCTCCCAAAGTAGAAGCTCACAGGTTCAAAACTGAATTATTAATGATTATTTAATTTTCGGTTGATTTAAAGTTTGTTTACTATTATACAAAGTTTATATACGGCTTTTATTAAATACTGACAGTCTTTACTGCATTTAAATTGGTTTAGAAATGTTGAAATTAACCTATAGCAAAATTTATTGTTTGAAACTGAATTAACCTATTTCCTCCCAAGATAATGTTTTCTTACTGTATAGAAAGTTTATTTAGGGCCTTTTATTAACTTTTGAATACTTTTACTGCTCTAAAAGGGTTTATTTAGTCTGTTTGGTTACAGTATCTGCATGCTATATAAAGCTTCACTCTCCTAACCTATACAAGCCACGAAACTATGTTACTAAAGAGTGAGCTTTCCCCCCTTAGCCTAAAGGTGAGGAGCTAGAATTTGCTAAAATTCTACGGTTCTTACAAAAGGCTACTTGGAGGAAGGTAGAGGCAAAAGCCACATTGGATTACGTGGAGGGAGGGGGGATTCACAGGAGGCCAAAATGGAGCTACGTGGTTTATGAAACCGAGCGTGGTGGTGTAACGGCTAGCGTTCTGGCCTCAGCATTCGGGAGGGCGGCGGTTCGAATCCCCATCCGGGCATCCAGATTTGGATTTTCCATGGTTTTCCCAATCACTCCAGGCAAATGCCGGGATGCTTCCTTCAAAAGGCCATGGCCGAATTCCTTCCCATTCCTTGCCCCCCCCCCATCATTTCCCGTCTCTAAAGACCTCGCCGTTAGAAAGACGTAAAGCAGTTTAAAAAAAAATATGGTTTATGAAAGCTCCCTATTGGAAGATGAGACATGGGTAAAGCTTGTCAGTTGTGAGACAAAAAGACAGTCCATGCAATGGGCACACACAAATTCTCCCATAACCAGTATAATTTTTGCAAACATTGTCAGCTAGAATGATTCGGGATCCTGAGGAAGTGCTTCTAGTTGATTTCCTTGAATGTGGGTCAACAGTTAACTTGCAAATGTATTGTGAAATGTTGACAAATGGCGAAACATTACCAAACAAAGGTGACCAAAGGTGAAAACTAAGCACAAAAGCTCAACAACGTACTTCCACACGCAGCTAATTGTACTACGGCTCTTGGATGGTTTTGGATGGGAAGTGTTTGATCACTAGACAATTACCACTCCTTTCCAGTGATCAATACCTGGTTTCAACATAGTGTTTTAACAGTGATGCAGACCTTCATGCCAATGTAAACCAATGATTGAAATCTAAGGCAACAGATTTCTTCAGAGATGGAAGTGAAAAAGTTGAACATCTTTATGATAAGTGCCTTAGTTTAAATGGTGGCAGTGTAGAAAAATGCTTTAAGATGGTCCTTTTCAAATGTATATAATAAAATTTATTTTTCTTATTTGGTTGGCTTTTTACTTCAAAATGTAATTCACTTTCTGGATAGCCCTCGTATCATAATGTGAAACTAATTCTGCGTTTGTTACATTTTCATTACTAAATGGCCAAACTGATTTTGATGAAATTCGACAAATAAATACTATGTATTATGAGGAAGGATATAGGTTACTTTTTTGGAGGTAATAACATATTTTGTCATGAAATTTTTTAAACTAACCGAACTTTGACTAACATGCAGAGACTATGTGAGAGTCAGTGTAATATTATAACTGTCTCCTGGCTACATTTATCTCTTAATCAGTTTGTGTATAATCTGTTTATGTACAGATACAACTTATTTTATTGTGTATACACTGGCAGAAATTAAAAGTGCAACACCCAGAGAGGAGTGGTGGAATTTTAGGAAGCTTTGTAGATATATTCAGGGTCATACCTAGAAGAGATGTTGGCAGATTAAAATGTACCAGGCTATGTTTATTATCTTTAGATACAGTTGTCGTTAAAAGTGCAGTCACCTTGATTACTTATAAATTTGTAGATTCTTGCTGGCATTGAATCAATAAGTGTTCAGAAGTCTTCTTGGGAGTATGTTCTCTACACCTGCATGTCTTACACACTCAGTTGTTGCACAGTTTGTGCTTGGTGACCGTGTGATCTATTGTGTCTACTCTTGGCATCCCAGACATGCTCTATAGGTGACAAATCTGAGGACCGTGTGGTTCAAATTGTGATCACAGTCCCTTGCAAGGTCTTTGTTGTGATGGCCACAGTATGAGGATGGACGTTATCCTCTTGGAAGATATGATTTCGATGGTGGACATGAAGGATATCACAATAGGATGCATCTCCTCGTCGATATAGTGGCGGGCTGTCATTATGCCTTCAACAACATCCAACTCAGTCCTGCTGTCAAAACTGTTTGCTCCCAAACGATGACACCAGTGGCTAGATCTGCGTAACATACTGAAATCACAACAGGGTAAGCCGCTTCTCTACTATGCCTGCATACATGCTGTTGTTTGTCACTTTGTCACATACAGAATCGGGATTCGTCTCTAAACACAAACGTACGCCATTTACATGTGCATAGGGGTCAGAGAGTGTAAACCAGCTTCAAGAAATTGATTTACAAATGTCTGGAGGGTGGGAAAGGGGAGTGACTCTCTGTAACTACTGCTTGGATCTTTCCTGCAGTCACCTGTCTGCCAGCAACAGCCACCCGCAAAATCTGGTGGTCTTCATGTGCTGTTGTCCTTCTATATGGACTGTGCCTACTTAATGAGTACTGGAGCCTTCTTTCATCCAACAAGTCTGTGTACTAACATTGCACTATACCCATTCCTTCAGGAGATTTCATGAAATGGTTCACACATTTCCAACATTCCATTACTCCGACCCTTCTCACAGTTAGATATTTGGGTGTAGAGAGTCGTCACTCTTTGCCTTGGCATACTTGGTCAAAAAAAGTCACGTTATAATACACTGTTCACCACCTATATGCTAAGAAACATAGCAATTTTGCATAACAAGTAGATCCATAATTCTCATCCTGTTATGTGTAGGACTTTCAATTTTTAATCATTTAATACTTTTCATTTGGGGATAAATAGGCCCAAATATCATTCATTTAACACGGCTCCATCTGGGTGATGCAAATTTAATTTCTGCCAGTGTATATATGAATTTGCACTATTATTTTATGTTTATATGTTGCTAGCTCACCAGTTTTCAGGGGTTTTCAAGTGCTTTTTTGTTCCTCTAGTGCAGCTTAAAATATATTTTACTAGCTTATTATCGGTGTCCTAAAACAAGTTATGAGCATATTTTGATAAAGGCGAAATTGTGTGTAACAAATGTGTCAGTGTCTGTCTGGGTGCACCTGCCAGGTCGAGTCAACAGTGGCACTGCCAACCCTTTTCTTGAGGCAATTTGGGCCAGTTTTGTACCTCAATTTCTTCAGTTTTATTGACACTACATGTCTCAAATTTCTTTTATGCATAAATACCAGCAGTATTAGCAAATATACCAAATTCTATTTCTTTAATATTCTTGGTTTGGATGTTATTCGTATGAAAATTTCAGATATTTTGTCACTCACTCACTGACTGACAGATGATCATCAAAACTCTAAGGTACTTCCCATAGTTCTAAAAAGCTGAAATTTGGTACACAGATAAAATTATAGTCTAAATTTCGATATATCTACCCCTAGTATGTAATCTTCACAGGTTCTCCACCGGATAGTGTTGTAGAAAGACTAGCTTTCAGCGGCTAGCTCTGCTGCCATCTTCAGGTCTGGTGTTACAACTGTGACAAACAAAGCTGTACTGGCATTTTCTGGCAGCCCTACAACACTTGTAGTTCTACTTTGTCATGACTGGTTTGCTCTAGAAGCTTCAACAATCGGGGTCCGATCTCATCGTACCCTAAAGCTACAGTTCCATTTCTGCTTATCTGTGATTGGTTGGCTCCAGAATCTCCTGTACACTGGGTCAAATAATATCCTAAGCTGCTCTCCCTTGTGTTTTTCACCTCGCTCAATGAGTGGCTAGTGATCCAATTGATTGCCTGGCAGAAAATTTCTCACAACTTGCAGTTCTGGTAGCCTAGCAACGCATTGTAGTTCTTCTTCATCGTGATTGGTTGGCTCTAGAAGCTTCAGCCAATAGGGTCCGATCTTATCTTACACAGAAACTATGATTCAGTTCTGCTTATTCATGATTCGTCAGCTCCAGAATCTCTTGTAGACTGGGTCAGACGAAATCCTGAACTGCTCTTCTTTGTGTGTTCTACCGAGCTCTGATTGGGTGATCCAGTAATCAATGCCCAGAGGCCAGCAGATCCCCTTTCTGCTGTTCAGTTTCTGCCAGCACCTTATATCAGCCGGAGAAATATGCCATTGCACAACACGTTATTGAAAATGGCCACAAAATTAATTTTGGTAAGAGGCCAGCAGATCCCCTTTCTGCTGTTCAGTTTCTGCCAGCACCTTATATCAGCCGGAGAAATATGCCATTGCACAACACGTTATTGAAAATGGCCACAAAATTAATTTTGGTAAGGGTGCGTGCACAAACTACGTGGCTCGGTCCAGGGGGGGGTGAGGGGTTGGCTGGAAGGCTACACTGGGCTACATTGGGGGAGGGGAGGTTCCTAGCCAGGCCACGTAGCTTTCGTTTCATAAAATTTTTCACAGTTAAAATGAGAAACAGAACTTACAACAGCATATGAATATTTATTTCCCTCATTTAATTATCTCCGTATGTAATTTACAATCGTCTGATAAGTGCAAACAGTACAAAATGTCTTCTGGAATCAAAAGGGAAAAAAAAAAACCTGTGTGTGTGGGGGGGGGGGGGGGGGGTGTAGAGGTAAAAGCCACGCAGGACTATGTGGAGGGGAGGGGGAGTTCGCAGGAGGCCAAAATGGAGCTACGTGGTTTATGCTCGCTTCCTAATGTGAAAGTACTGGCAAAGTGTTCCTTCTTCTGGGAGTCGGTTATTAAAGAAACCACAGAAATAAGAATAATAATACTGTTAACATGGACATTGGCCTATGGCTCAGCGATGCGTCATAACCAGCTTTGTCCATTCTAAGACAACCACGTTTCCTACTAAGGGATAGTAAGGTGCCGGCGGAAAATGAGCACCAGAGTGGATCTGCTGGCCTCTGGGCATTGATTACTTCATTGCCCATTCAGAGCGCAGTAGAACACATAAGAGAGAGTAGCTCAGGATACCGTCTGACCCAGTCTACTGGAGACTCTGGAGCCGACCAGTCATGGATAGGCAGAACTGGAATTGTAGCTTTAGGGTACGATGAGATCGGACCCTGGCTGCTGAGACTTTCAGAGCCGACCAATCATGGCGAAGCAGAATTAAAAGTGTTGCAGGCCTGCGAGACAACACCAATACAACTTTGGTTGTCACAGTCATAACACCAGACCTGAAGATGGTGGCAGAGCTAGCTGCGAAAAGCTCGTCTTTCTACAACACTATCCGGCCGAAAACTCGTGAAGATTACATGTCAGCAATACGCCGAGAAAGTCTTCGTTCATACTTATCCCTAACTTGAAATCACTTTCTGCCTTAATAACTTTATATACCTCAGATTTTCATTATAGATGGAGCTTAGTAAGTATTACTAATGTGTTACTCCCTTCCTTTCCTTGCTTTCGAAGTTAGTGAAATAATAATAATAATAAAAAAAAAAATTGATCACAACACCCTGACATCAATATTCTACTGTACTTCTGGTAATCCTAGAAACAAGTAATTTGGTACACTATGAGGGGGAACACAAAAATAACTGGAATTTCTTTATAGAAAGCATTTACTTTATTATTTTCCAAATACAACCTTAATAGCCTTCAAAGTACTCTCCATTAGCATTAATGTACTTTTCCAAATGTTCATTCCAGTTGGTTCTTGGCTGTGCGGGTGATGCCGCGTCATGATGTGTGCAGGAAACGTTTCTACCATCCTTCTGTGCTCTTCTTCTGGGGAGAACTGCATCTTCAATCTGTGTGAGGTGCTGTTTAAAGGCGAGATCCGTGACCTGTTTAGAGAGTTCGGTTTACTTGGCCAATCAGAGACTCTGAACTGTCACTTGTTTTGTTGGCCTGGTGGGGCATGGTGTGGCACAGTCCGGTGTGGGGCAACATGTGACCAGCTTCTTCTGCACTAGCGAGAGCCTTGCATCATGTAGTTTAAGCCCATCGTCTTCATTTAAATTGTCTGGGCGTTTCCAATACCTCTTTGGCCCTCCCTGGCCACCATTTATCTTCACCCACTATAAGGGTGGTGTTTTCGAAATTGGCGTGATTAGTTTCGGCTGCGTGCCATGCAATGGCAGACTTCTCGGTGTAATTGGATCCATAATGGCAGATATGCTCACACAGCCTGTCCTCTATAGTGCACCCTGTCTCTATTATGTACACCTGGCCATAGATACACTGAATTTCATAGACCCCATGAACTTATAGTGGGGGCAGCTTGTCCTTAACCTTGGCGAGCTGGTTACTGACCTTGCTGTGCGCCTTAAAGACAGGTTTTACGTCGACTTTTTAAAGTAGCCTTGCATCATCTTTGAATGCATCCTACATTTCACGACAGGCTTGAATGCCAAGACCCCTTGGATCTCCGTTGAGAATTCTTGGCATGAACTTTGCTGCCATTCATCGCATCCCCAAATCAATGTTCAAAATCTACATTTACATATATACTCTGCAATTCACAAAATTGTGGGTGGCAGAGGGTGCTCAGCACCAAAGCTAATCTCTTTGTTGTGCATTCCAATGGTACGAGGGAAAAAAAGAATTCAAATAAGAATCATTGCAGCACCTTATTTCTCTAATCTTGTCTTTCCTGTCATTCTGGCTCAAATAGGTTGGTGGTCGAAGTATTTCACTACACTCGTAAGTGAATGTGGGAGTACACATGTTTATCAATAAGTTTAAATGAAACATGTATCGTATATCTGCCAGAGACTCCCAGCCTAGTCTAATGATCAGTTCTGTGACACTTTCATAAGGACTGTAGCAAGCGGTCACGAATCGAGCAGCTCTTCTCTGTACTTTCTCTATACTTTCGATCAACCCCTTACGAAATGGATCCCAAATGGCACAACAATAGTCCAAATGTGGACGCACAAGAGATTTGTACACTATCTCCTTTGTTTGTTCATTACAATTTTTCAATATTCGACCTATGAATCGCAGCCTAGAATTAGCTCTACCTACTATCAAATTAATGTGTAAGTCCCATTTCATGTTCCTTTTTACTGTTACTCCCAAATATTTCATAGAATCAACCATACCAATAACTGAATTGTTTAACTCGTATTTCTGAACAATTGGATTCTTTTTGTTAGTTATGCTCATTTTCTTGCACTTTTTACAATTTAGTGTAAGTTGCCACTCAGCGCACCAAACCAAAATAATATTCAGATCACTCTGAATTTCTAAGCAATCTGCCAAATTCCTTACTTCCCTATAAATAACCACATCATCAGAAAACAATCTAAAAAGGCTTTTCACTTTGTCTCCGAGATCGTTTATAACATTAAGAAAAGAATTGGTCTACACCCGTTGTTACATCTAGATTAGAAGAACTTTCTCCTTCAACGATGACATACTGCGACCGACCAGTTGGAAAATCCTTTATCCATTCACAAAGCTGATCCGATATACCGTACGCTCGAAGCTTCGCTTAAAGGCGGTTGTGTGGCACAGAGTCAAAGGCTTTGTGAAAATCTAAAAAAATTGCATCTCCTTGTGAACCTGCATCAAGAACTTTCATTACATCGTGTGTAAATAGGGCCAGCTGTGTTTCACATGATCTTTTCTTCCGAAATCCGTGTTGATTTGTTGTAAGCAAATTATTATCATCTAGAAAATTCATAATGTTCGAGCATATAATATACTCCATAACATCTACTACAAACAGATGTTATAGATATGGGACGATAGTTTTCAGGATCACTTCGATCACGTTTCTTGAAAATCGGAATTACTTGCGCGATTTTCCAGTCTGAAGGTACTTTTCGCTCTTCTAATGATTTACTGAATATATCAGACAGAAATCGCCCGATTTCCGCCGCATACTCTGAAAATACTCTTACTGGAATTCCATCCGGGCCTGGTGCTTTCCCCCACTTCAGGAGCTCTAGTTGCTTTATGATACCTGCAGTATCTATTCGTAATGATTCCATCACCAACTCGACACGGCGTGGGAAAACAGGAATACTATCCTTATTTTCATCAGTAAATGAATTTTTGAATACAGTATTTAGTAAGTTAGCTTTATTGCGGCTTTCATCAACCTCAGAACCTTCACGAATTAGTGCTGGAATATTACTATTGGTACAATTGACATTTCGTACGTACGGCCAAAATTTCTTTGGGTTTTCTGTGAGACTCTTAGAGAGAGAGTTGGAATGAAAATCGTTGAAGGCCTCACGCATTACATTCTTAATACAACCTCTTAACTCAGCTAAGGTTTCTAAATTGCTGCAACACCCCTTCCTTCTTGAGCGTGCGTGTATCATCCTTTGTTATTTGAGTAATCATTTGACTTCGCATGTGTACCACGGTGGATCATCGATGAATTGAGCTCCAAGACAACCTTAATAAGTCCTTGAGTCTGTCAATTGTCTTGCGTCAATCTTCATTGATAAGATTATGGATTTTGCTGATGCTTTGAGCAGTTGAAGGGTGATCAGAATGAGGCTGATTTTCAATGGCCACTTCTTCCTTTTTGAACCTAGAAAACCGTTTGTACATCTGGGCATTCCCAAGAGCATGTTTGTTGTAAGCTGTTTACATCTTCACAACAGTTTCTGCTGCATTCTTGCCAAGTAAAAAAGAAAACTTCACAGCCACATGTTGTTCGGTAGCCATCTTTTCATGTCACATCAGCACTGTACACACATTCAAAAAACTGCCAGAGAAACTGCGCTAGTTACTGTTGGGTGTTGCCACTTTTCGGAATGACTCTGCTGAGGTCCTACAACAGCCCTCTGGCAATGCAACCTGGTACTACAAGTGTATGGTGCGCAACATTACAATTCCGGTTATTTTTGAGTCCCCCTGTAAGCTAACAATTGTACTTTGTCCATATTTTGTTCACTCATAATTATTAATCTCTTGCACATACAATATATTTCTTTAGCAATGTATTTATTCTTTACCACTGCCAGGTGGTATACTCCGTTTGTCAGGAGGATAGGATAGCGTAAAGGCTTATAACCAGTGTCCCCGTAAGTACAACCACAGTTCAGGTTAAGCACTAGATTTATTTTTCACTTCCTAGAAAACATTCCCTCACAGGAGTCACCAACCAAAATTATTTCCTATCAGACTTCTTTACCAGAAGTTTACAGTGTTCGTGGAAGAGAATCACACTCTTGTCACTCTGACCGATATTATAATTCGCACAACTACAACAACCGTTAAACGGCCATTTCACGACTGGCATCATTCCTCTCTCATCAGCCACTGCATGACTTCACAGAGCCATCTATAGTTACCTTTGATATTATCGCGGCAATATGTGTTCTATATGTATGTACATAGATACATTAGCACCATTCCTGCTGTCCCGTTACACCCACTCGTATATTGGGGGCTTAGAGTCGTAACAGCGTATCTACAAAATGGCCATTTTGACATATTTACACCACTATTGTTGTGAAGAACCATTCTATTCAATGCAAAAACACTGGGACTCCTATGTTTAACCATTCCGGAGATAATGTGTAGCGTATCTACAATTTCACTTTACTGTTTATTGTGAAAATGACGTATTGCCTTTTGCGTCTTTTCGGCTCCCTTTGCAGTACTATATTGTTCAGTGACAAAAGAGTGTATCTCCAGATATTATAAAGGAAAAACGTTGCGAGTAGGATTTCTTCTTCTATAAAAATATGCCAGATATTAGTGCTTTCACCTTAATTTAATGCACTTGTCATAAATTATAACAATATTTATTCATTCAATACATTTTTCGACTCTTCACGACATTCCCTCGATAAATTATAGTTTTTTTCCAGATCGTCCTCTATCATTTCTTCAGAAATCTTTAAATATTCCAACTCTGCCAAATATTGAAGCACAAACAATCGATATTGACAATCAAAATGTTTTCTTACAACAAAGAACCAATCAGTTCGGACTTTTAGGTGATGGTGGATTTAATACTGGCAATAATAGTACAGACCTGCTCGTAAGTGAAAAAATTGAAGTAGAGAATGAGTTAAAATTGAAACCCAAAGTAACAGCTCAGCCTGAGAAATGGAAGAAAATGATAGAAAAATTAAATGGTAGTCTGGAGAACCGTATTATTCTTATAAAGTCAAATATGTGCCTGGGCGGTCAGTTAAACCGAAAGATTGCTCAAAGTGCTCGAGAAAGTGCAGGTTTAATTTTACTGAGGCTAACAGATTAAAAATGAACCTACAATTTTGGAATCTATGTGATATAAACAGGCAGCGTTTGTACATCAGTTCTCTTTTAGAAAATATGGATAGGCCTAAGCAAAGTAGTAGGACTTCTGACTTCTGAGGGCTCATCCAGGAGAAAATTTACAAATAAATACTTTCTAACCAGTAAAGTTTCCATTGTTTCTTACTACATTTGATTTGACTTAATCTTTCAGATGCCAGATTCTGTTAAAAAGGATTGAGCACAACATCATTTCCAAAGACGAAAGAGGATTTCACAAACCAGCAGTAGTTAAATTAGATGCTGTCAAAGAAAGAGTTACATCTCACATTAAAAGCTTTCCAAAACTCCCTTCACATTATGATAGGAAGGATTTGGAAAAAGAGTACTTGCCACATGAATTAAAGCTTCGAAAAATGTACGAAATTTATGTGGAAACTTGCAAAAACGATAACGTATCCCCTGAGAAGGAATCTTATTATCGACTAATATTTAAGACAGAATTTAATCTATCTTTCCATATACCTAAAAATGATTTGTGTAGTACTAGTTACAGATTCTCTCACTTGAATGTCAGAGAGAAAGAAATTCACTCTGAAACACCACATCAAGATGGAAGCTGCAACATGGAAAACTCATTTAGCTGAATTTGCTCTAGAACCTGTCTGCTACTGTCCAAAGACAAATGCTAAAGCGTTGTTTTATTGTTGAAGACTTGCTGTCTACAACCTAGCCATATACAATACAACTTCAAGAGAAGCTGCATGTAACATGTGGAATGAAAGGACCACCAAACGTTGATCTGCAGAAATTTCTTCATACTTATCCAATTATTTAGAACAAAGTGCAGATGGGAAAGATTCTAACTTCTTTTCTGATACATGTGGAGGTCTAAATAGAAATGCTAATGTGTCTGCTATGTTCCTGTATGCTGTTAAGCATCTTGATATCCCTGTTATAAATCACATGTTTTTTAAACCAGGTCACTCGCAAATGGAGTGTGACTCTGTTCATACCTCGCCAGAGAAAAAAACAAAACTGTTGGATATATTTGATCCATCAGGATCGTTCACTGCGTGAGAATGTCAAATAAAAATATCATGTCATTGAAGTTCAGCAGAATGATGTATTAAATTTCCCAGAACTGAGACGCTTCATGATAAAAAACAGAAAAGTAGATTGTGACAGAAATAATGTAAATTGGCTCAAGATAGCCTGCTTTCAATACCATAGAGAATGAGAGCATTTACTTTTAATATATCCATACTACTGAAGAATTTAAAAGACTCAAAATATCCCGCAGAACTAAAACCAGGCCGCAAGAATCTTTCATGCTTAAGCCAGCGTGTTCCTCTCCAATTCCAATACAGAAAGATAAGCTCAAGGACCTCCTAGATCTGTGCAATATGGGAATCATACCTCCTTATACCCGAGCATACCTCTTTTATAAGTCATTAATAGTAGGTAAGACTACTGCAGCTGAAGAAGGAACAGAAATGAGTGCTGATGACGATAGTGACTAAAGTGTAATATTATATATATATTTTATTTTTTACAACTCTCTTACTGACAATTTTATAAATATGTGTGTTGGGATTCTCATGTTTTTTGCCATTTTATTATTGCATTTATCTTTTTGCAGTGTTTAAAGACGAAAGACAGCCTAATTATGTCCCATATAACTCGCGAAGCACCGTAAAATTCTTTAAAATGTCTAAAATAAATTGTTTAACAGTATTAATCAAAATTAAAACAAAATAAATTATTTTAAAGAGTGCATTGTTTGGTTTTGTAATTACAACTCTATAGGACGTAACTACCCAGACCACGAAGATATTTAAAGTCAAAACAACGTATCTGCGACATTGTTCACTTTTTTGTTCTGCAGTACCTATTGTTACAGATTACAAATGATTGGACTTATGTGAATAGATTCTAAGGACCATGAGGTATCACAGCTACAAGCGGCTTAAGGTTAGATGGTAACAATGGTAGTGTTTCAACAGATACAAAACTTCTTTTGCCTTTTTCTCAAAACACACATTTTGTAGATACGTTGTTTTGACTCTAAGCCCCCGATATGGTTTCATCCGTAAGCCATAAGAAAAGTGTAATATTGATGTTTTCCCAAGTATTTATTTAATTACTGTCACACACTTGAGAAATTCTGTCACATATTAGTGGATTAATTGATTTTTTCTGGATGTGCTATACTTGTATGCTGTAGGTTTGCAATGTTAACTAACATCTTAAATTTTACTTTATTCTTACATTTAGTTTGGAAGTTACTTATTATTTCCTTATGGTGGTAATTAAACCAGCAGTAATCTGCATTTCTCGGCTACAGTGCACACCCGTTGTTTTCATAGAGTGGAGCATTGTTGGTAACGTATATTGATGTATTAAATTCTGAAATGTTCTTAGTCACCAATTTTTAATTGGAATCATTACAATTCAGAATAAGTGATTAGATCTAAAAAAACAATTCTTGTTCAAATAGGCCTAGTCTTGTGCTTGTATAGTGACAAAAAGTTATGAGATCTTGTTCTGAGCCAATTCTATACTTTGCAGTATGTATTCAATTCATTTTGTGCAACAGAAATGGTTTCTCTCAGTTGTTTCAATCATTTCAATAACACTGAGAGAAACCATTTTGTTTCAGAAAGTGAAGTGAATACACTCTGCGAAGTATAGACTATTTTTACGAGAAATTTGATGACACTATAAATAAATTCTCAGTCAAAAACAGTACTATAAAAAAGGCACAAAATTATTCATTACTGTGTCATTACTTGTTTCACACAATGAAATGGCGACAAAATTACTTTTATAGTAGAAGATATTTGGATAAGAAGCAAATTCATCTACTTTTTCTATGAGTGAGCTGCTGCACTTTTTAATCTTTCAGCAGTTGTTGTAAAAGTATTTTGAAGCTTTTATTGTTTTGTTTGTACACTGGGCTGTACACCATTTATAAATCATATTTTCATTTATTTATACACGTATTCAGAGAAGCAAACAAGAGGCTTTTTATCATGAACAGTTATTTAATGGCATGTGGTGTCATGGATGATGATGATAATATGTGCCATGGCATAGTAACATTTTGGCAGTCCTCTTTTTTACATTAATTTTCAATTCTGAATTTTTCTTACAACTTGCAAATTTTCCAATAAACAATATTGGATGAATAAAGTTTGTTAGTAAACAAATTAAAATAATTTCAAAATAATAATCAAATACCTGTTGTGATTCTCTATTTCTGTAACATAGGTCACTTGATGAAGAATTTTTATTTTTGTGGTTTAAATTTGATTATAGCTGAAATTTATACATATCAGCTAATTTCAGATACAATAGAATGTTGTAAAATACCTGTGGTGGTATATAATTCAGATTCTTCAAGCATATAACATGTCATCTCAGTACTTACCTGGTGGTAAGCAAGCAGCTATCAAAAGATAACCCAGATTGCAAGGCGTGAAAATGTATGAGCAGTTATGTGCCCATTTGTAAGCAAATAAGCCTTGCAGTATGAAGTTTTTTCAACCTATATAAGGACTGTATCAGAATTGTGTTGAATATTGGTTTCTAGTGTTATAGATGTACAGGAAGTTAAACCTTGGTTTATAAACAGAATGGTCTTAAAATTAAAATTGGATGCAAGAGTTTGGAACATTGTACTCCTAGGAGGCGTGTGTAGGTAATGCAGTGAGCTACTAGAATAAATTACCTAGGAGGAGTCACGAAAAACCTCCGAATTGGAAGGATTTTATGGTAAAACTATGAATGAATTACTACATTTCTGTGTTATATGAAATGATGAGTTGTATAAATACTTATTAATCTGGGCCATTTTTCATTACTAAATTATTTTTATAATGCACTGGTTTATATTACAGCAAGCCAGGCACGGGACTTGCTGTCGGGAATGCTTGTGATAGATCCAGAGAAGCGGATATCAGTAGATGATGCCCTTCTACACCCGTACATTAATGTGTGGTATGATGAAGGAGAAGTCAATGCTGTGAGTATTTTGTGCATGTCCTTTACCTCATTCCCTAAACATTTCTATTTTTCTCATTTTAATATGTGGTATCAGGTTGACCGATCTTCGCTTGGCATCTTTCAATTTCTGTTCAGTTTGCAAGATTTTGCAAGATGTTTGAGTAAAGTTAAACATTTTTCTTGAAGGCTTGCTAGGCATTTTGAAGTGCACAGTTCCTTGCTCTAACCAAAAGAGAAGCTTAACTAACATCAGTAGGCTTATTGGTACCTGAACTTCTATGAGATGAGCTTAAAGCTGTTTCCAAGATACCAAGTAAACGAATTGCTTTTTTTTTTAATTTTTTTATAAAATCTTGTTAAAAACTTGAAAATTAAAATGTTGTCTACATATGAAATTTCATCCAAATTAATCGAGATATTTCTAAGATCTTACCGCCTCATAAATTGCTTTTAAAGAAAAATTCTATTATAATGTTAAAGGACACTTCATAGTGCGGAATTGTGTTTACCACAACCCGTGTTTTTTCATATGGACACCTGTACATGGCATGTTCACGACTTTGTAGATTCAGCAATATTTATGTTAGTGTTAAATAGAAATCTTAATGCTAATCAGGGATTAATTAATGGTGCAAGATAAGTAGTAATTCACTCAGATGAATACATCATCAGTGCAAAATTCATCCACTCTGATAAAACTATGCTCATGCCCTGCATTAACTCACACCTTCTGATCCAATCATGCCTTTCCAAATGATAAGAAAACATTTCCCAATAAAAGTAACCTTTGCTGTGACCATTAATAAAGCACAAGGCCGGACTCTTCAAAGCGTGGCATTGTATTTACCAGGACCATATTTTTTCATATGGACTCCTATACGTGGCATTTAAATGAGTTTGTAGATTCATTAATGTTTATGTTTGTGTTAAAAACACATATGGTAAGAAAATAAACTGCGATCATGTTATAAGTGCTAATGTTGTTTTCAAAGAAGTTTTGTAAAGTAAAGAAGTTTGAAAAAATAACATCTGACAAAGCCAATATCTATTTTTGAAATATCTACTTTTTAAATGTTTTACAGCTAAACATGTATTAACTGATAACCAATTTTTACAAGAAAAGTTATATTTGTTACTACTCTTAAAAATAAAATACTCTTCATTAATAAATATATAGTAAAAGCTCCTTATTGGTGGGGGATACGTTCCTTAAATATGCTGCGAATAAGGAAACCGCGAATATGGAATGGTAATTTGTATGGGATTGTGATTCCAAGATTTTAAAAAAAATATTAAGAGATTTCAAGCAACATTTTTAAATTTATATTGTCAGGTTTAGACAATGTTTTAAAGAATTTAGTGATTTTTCCTTGGGTTGCCACTTTTAAAAGGTCTTTCAATTTGTACTGTTACTCAGCTGTGGCATTAACAATTTGTCTTTTAAGAACTCCTCTCTATTGACGGATCACTTTTATTGAAGAAATCACAAAGCTTATTTGCCATCCGCAGATCTACACTCAGTTAAATAAAAAAAATTAAAATTCACCATTTCAGTGCTCGTTGAAGCCTCTTCTTCAATGTGTTGAGGATTTAACATTTCCTCCAAGATGATTTCTGTCAAATCTTCTTCTTGCTATTCAAGCAACTCTTCAATGTCACTTGATTCTCTCTGTTCATTCGCAACATGTGCAATAAATGGTTACAGTTAAAGTTTGAATTTGCACGGATTCTCCATCATTTCCGACATTGAGATAAGGTCACAGTAAACGGTCAAATATTTATTTTTTTTTACTCTAAGTGGCAACAAAAGTTTTTTTTACACTTGGGAACTAATTTTTATTTTGCTAGACATTATAAATTGTGACCAAAGCTGAGGAGACACATGTTATTCTCTCAGAATTATTGCCGATTCAGAGCCGATCGTGGCAGATCGTCTTTTATCAAAGATCTAGCGGAACATCTAACACAGTGGCAGCGACGGCTTTTGACAATGAACTTTAGATTTAGTGGTAATAAGGTTTGTTGTTTTAATCATCCCAGAAGAAAGGAACTGGCCGTCCTACCTCTGACACAATGGTTTAGTATGCCTCCTTCGGGAGGATCCAACCAACCTTCGGGTTGTGGACTAAGTTAAGTTAAGTAGGTTTGGGTTGGAAACAAGCCTAGTACTAAAAATAGCTGTTTGGTAGTAGCTGGAGGACTGGTGAAGGGAATGAAACTATTAAATAATTCTGAAAGCTTTGCCGTATTATCTTGGTTCTCCAGGTGGAGCCACATCGATTAGTTAAAACCTAATGTTTCAGCCATCGTGCTGTGACCTTCAATTCTCCAGAGAACCAAGATAATACGAATGAAACTATTGTTTGTTTTGTAATTTGATACTTTCATTATGATTAGGTTGTAGGTTTCAAGTAAGGGCAATGTTTTATATGTGCTTGCTGCAGAACTCGGAAGAGCTGGTACTTTTGAGTAGAAATGTAATTTGTGAAATTCCATACCTCTGAAACCCTAGGAATTGTGTAGGCCTTTAGTAACACACAATTATCTGAAGTACACATTGTTCACTTTCCTGACCCACGAAAGCCTTTCAATAAGTATTTGTGTTTTACAATCTGAATTAACCACACATCTTTAGCATTATCAAAGGGTCTGCTTACCTATAAGTAGCTATACTTCACATAGCTTATCCATCTCCTTCAACATCACCTCATTCAGTTCAGCAGTTGAGAATATTAGATTAACTACAGGACACATGGGTAAAGAGCCATTTCCTTGAATTGCCAGCATAGTCCTAACAATTGTTATCATCTCCATATGCGTATGATCCCTAATTCAATCTATTGCTTGATATTTGACAATATTCATCAATGTTGAAGGGAAGGGGCAGCAGTGACAGTAAAAACTCCACAAACACAAAAGTAAAAGAAAAAAGATAAAAGGAAATGAAAGTAGAAACATGTGGCTGAGCTCATACAAGTATGAACTACTACTCACCAGAGCTGACTTTTAAGTAACATGCAATATCTTTTGAGTTTTTATTAAAGTTCATTTATAAATTACACGGGAATATATCCCACTTGTCCGTGACTTGTTCCTGAGACACATTTCCACTTTTACAATTCTCGGGCTTACACCATTCAGCTCCCACCCACAATTCCCTTCAAGTTGATTTTCCCCTCCATGAGCTACTAACCAAGGTCTGCACCTGCAGTCAGCTGTCAGCCTCCATCATGCAGCTACCTTAGTCTATTGTTGAAGAAGCCTGAAAATTTCAATCCTTTATGTGTATCTATCTGTGTTTCAGTGCCATACCAACCTTCAACTTGAGTAAGCAGGAGTTATTCTCCTATCCAAATGTTTATATTTGTTGTAGACTATTGCCTCAAATAGTGGCCGTTGAGTGAGCCACATTGTGGAAGTAAGTTTAAATGGAGGACAGGAAATAGGATGTAGTGAGTTGAAGAAAATACCCGAGAGCTGTAAAATTAATAAGTGTATAATCAAATCTAATTATGGGTAGGCAAAAGGAGCAGACAGAAACAATAAAAAAAATTATTACATAAATATAAATAAACAAAAATAAACATGAACAGTAAATCAGAAAAATATGAAGTTAAACATCACCTCTGGTTAACAGTGTTTGAAGTTAGTATGGGGAAGAAGATATGAGAGGAGAAAAAGAATGTAAAATTGAATCAGTGACTGGATATCATCTAAAGTTGAGATCTGGTGGTAGCCTGGCTCCCAGTTTATACTGATAGACTAGTTCCCACATTGTGAGTGCAGGGAGGCTGTTGTTGTTTGGAACTCTGTAATAGCAAAGGAAGAATTAAAATTATTGGTATCATGGAAGTTGGCGTTGTCCATGCCCCCTACTGGCTAGTCTGGATTCTGGTTGAATACCATGTGTGTCTGTGGCATTTGATTGGCGGTCAAACCTTTTTAAGTAGTTGGGCAATATTTGCAGGTTAGCTTGTGCACTTTTTTTTTTTTTAATAAATCATAACAAGGAAATGTTTTTCATGTTTTTCCCATTGGTTAACAACAATATGGTACTCACTGTTCCCATACTTTTTGAACTTTGTCTTTTCTTTGATTCACTGGTAATTACTCTGGATGAAGTGTGTGTTTTAAGTTAAAAGTCTATTTATTTGAATATGTTACTTTTGAGGGATTTTTGTGGTGAGATTATTGGTGAATTGGTGTGATTGTAGCATTAAGTCTGAATACTTTTCTACAAAAAGAGTAAGCTATTAAGCTGGTTATCCATGTAGACACTATAGGATTGTTCAGTGGCACAAACAGACTGCTTCGATTTCATTGAAGAAAAAGGGAATCTGTGGCAGAAGAAAGAAAACGATGACAACTAATGACTGCTTTCTCCACTGAAAAAGGAAGTTGAATCCTAGACTCACTGCTGTGGACTTGGCTTGTGAACTGGTGGAAGGGGAACAAATTTAGACTTCCAGCAGCCGGAAGGAAAGCAAAACCTGTGAAGAAACATCTTTTAATAGGCAAAATGTACAGGAAATGTCTCTTGTGAGAAAAGAATCACTAAGACTGGATAATGAGAGTCAGATTGAAGTGGAAGGGAGAAGGGATCATTATGTAAAGGATGATCCAACAACTTCTGGACTTCTGTTATAGACTGTAAAACTCTATGTGAAGATGTTTTGGTGATGTTTCACTGCAGTGAGATACCAGTACCAGAATACGGATGACCTAGTAGCTTCCCATGAAACCAATAATTTTAATTATTGCTGTATTGCCTATATTATCAGAGTATTCCAGAACAACAGCGGTCCCTGTGAACTCAGAAGGTGGAAAATGGATTATACTTACAAAATAGTCACTAGGCAGTCACAAGATCTCAACGTAAGTTAATATCCAATCATCGCTTCAACTTTTCCTTCCTATTCTCCTCGTGTATCTGCTACCCCGTCCTCCCCCCTCCCCCTACCTAACTAGAACCACCAATAACTAGAATGATGTTTAACTTCATATATTTCTGATGTACTGTTCATTTTTCTTTATTTATATTTATGTATTAATATTTATTATTTCATTTTGCTGTCTGCTCCTTTCACCCAGCTGTGACTAGTGTTGCTTATTTATTTACTAAATTTATAATGCTTGGATATTCTTTTTTGCTCACTATCCCCATTCCTTGTCATCTGTTTGAACTTATCCTCTCCTTTTGACTTGCCCAACAGTCACTATTAGAGGCAGTAGCCTACAGTGTCCGACCTCTGCCATGTTTTACTTTTAATGGAGTACCAAGACCTCATGATTGCAGTGTTTTTTGTGTCCACACTGTTTACTACCATAATCTAAGGAAAGTGGTGGTTCATTTCCCTATCATAATCTGTAATTCTCAGTATTCAGTGCCTAATGTTTCCATGCAAATATGTAGGTGTGAGCTCAGCGTTATGTTTCTACTTACATCTGTAAGGGTATAACAACAAATATATTGGTTCTTCTATTTTGTTTAGTGTTTTTTGTCACTTCAGCCATTCAATTTTGGGTGAGTGGTGGTTTTATTTTATCTTTCCTTTCCATGTTATCGAATAAACAAGGGCTGGTCCAAACTGTTATACTTTCAGGTTGGGTTTTTAAATTTTTTCTTTTGTTGACAGTCCCTGATCCTCCAACTTAAGTACTATATCAGTTTAGTCTCTCTTTCTTTTCCATGTTAATATCATGTCCCGGCATTGCTTTCTCCTCGTCTGTTGTTTAAAGGCTATATAAATGTTTCCATGAAACATGAGGTAAGTAAGTGTACACTGAATACTCCTTGCAACATAATCACATGTCTTATTTACTTTCATGCTGTTTCACTACAGTACAGTTGAATCCGCCAACCTGTGTACCTTTACACTCTTGCCATATATGAGGTTTGTCCAAAAAGTAAGCTGACTTTTTGAATTTCGCCGGATATGTTCAGTCAGTTTTTTTTTATTGTTTTTCTAATTTTGGTACACTCGTCCCACACATATCTTCACAGTTTGAACTACATTAAAATCTTCAGAAATAGCTAATGACTTAAATGTACTGTTGAATGGAGCAATAAATTCATTTTGAATTTAAAGAAGTATGCCCAGAAATAATTCCGTGTTTGAGATGAGCACTCCACTGAAGAAACATTGACAAAAGATTTAACTATGACCGTGCATAGATTCTGTTTTATTTTTTGGCTTAGATTAATTAATTCTTCAGTTTTGTGCACTAAAATAAACAGAAAATATGAATCAAATGTAATAAGACTCTAAAAATGAGTTTGGGAATTGTCATTACCAATTAACATTTTACCAACGCCAAAGAACGTCTTACTTTGTAGCTGGTATTGTCATCTTTAATCATTGTTTTTCACACGTATCAAATACAGTGCAAAACAGATCATTATGCTATATTTAATGGTTTGTTCTGTTTAAAAGTGCAAAATTAATGCTATTGATCAACAAATAGTTCTGGATTATGAAATATAAATCTTTTTTTTTTTTTTAATTTGTAGCTATGGAAAAAAGTAAAATGGTGATTATATATCAACTATCTTCAAAGCCCATCAGAAATGAAAATTTGAATACAGTTATCTGTGAAATTTATTTTTCACGGTTGCTTAAGTGCATAGAATTATTAAATACACTCATTACCCTGATTTTGTAATTACGTGTTCAGCTGTAGATTATATCATAATAAGGTTGGAACTTCTTATGTATTATTGATGACAGCAATATTGAACCAATGAAATTAAAAATTGACTAGGAAGCTTAAAATCTTATGCTACATCACGTAAATAATAAAACTAAATCCATCATGCTACATCACGTAAATAATAAAACTAAATCCATCATGCCTTTTGCTTTAACAAATTGTGTCAGTTGTTGTTCTGGTCGTGATCAAAACTTGATTCATTGGAACTATGTACATGTAACTGATGTAATGACATCAGTAATATGGAGTCAGTGAAAGAAAAGGAAACTAAACATAATTCTTAAAGAATTTATGTGATACCATGTAAGATTAGTTTTAATCCACACAAAATTTCTATTTTAAAGCAGAAAAAAATGAACAGGTCAACATATCGTCAAAATAAAACCATTTTCTAAAGAGCAAATAATTTTTGTGTAATAATTATCTCTACACATTAATATGGACAATTTGGTAAAGGTCCAATAAGGTTACACTGAGAATTATTTGTCCGTTTGGTATTAAATTTGATATAAACCTTCCCTGAAGCAGTAATATTTTATGGAATGTGCATAAAAAAAAGCAACTAAACATAGACTAATGAAGTAAAATAGCTTGAAAAGAAGGTATTTGCATATAAGTTGCTTAGCAAGAAATAAATGTTATTACCTACAGCATAGTAATGTATTTGTACTGCATTATGAAAACTTCCCAGTG
The DNA here is from genome assembly GCA_031002005.1 of Vandiemenella viatica. Taxonomy (NCBI): domain Eukaryota; kingdom Metazoa; phylum Arthropoda; class Insecta; order Orthoptera; family Morabidae; genus Vandiemenella; species Vandiemenella viatica. The sequence continues at coordinate 259,362,987 of JARYHS010008074.1, forward strand.
ATTTTACATTCGTTTCTGCAGATGTTATCTTTGGCGGCAAAGATGTGTTTACAAACAGACGCCAATTCTACTGCCTGCCCTATCGCCCTGTCTAAGATAAAATTATTTTTGCTTTAATATACACTTTTTATCAAAATTTATGTCCTCAGGAAAGTGTGTTGCAAATTTCCGACCAAAGGGATAATTGCTTCTCAGTACGCTATTACTTGATCATTGTCGATAATGTTTCACGTAGCTTTAATTTCATACATTTGATATATTATACTATGTTAAAATGCAAGTATAACAAAAAAAAATCTTTTCGCTATCGGTATCAAAACCGGATCCAAGGTAGTAACCAAAATATGGGGAAAGTTTCAAAATGAAATTTACATTTTTTACTTCTCCATGATAATATTTGGTACTAGATTAAAAAGGGCAAAACATTTATATTCACACCCAGTTCCACATGCATAAAGCAGCAGGCAAATGCTAATTCTTAAATTTAAATTCCAGTAACACTATGGATTTAAAGCAAGAAAAAACAAATTATTAGAATAATTTTGTTAATATTGGGAAGACTAATGCCTTAGGGCAGTGAAATATGCAAAGAGTAGGGAAACTCCTGCATTGTGAAAATTTATTCAGCTATTGGAGCTCGAAAAAGCTAAACCATTGGCAGGTGCTGGATCTGATCCAACAGTGTACGCATATGTCTAAAGAAAGGGATAGTTAAAAAAAAAACTCTAGTTAAGCATTAAAGACATTATACATTTACACATCTGAACAATTTTTCTATATTCAATTTTCCAAATAATTCATATTACCAAGGCTGGAAAATGAATTTATAAGGGTGGATTAAATATAAAAGTCTTTTGCAATATATATATATATATTGTTAGGAAACAAAGGCGCTAAAAGCGGTTATATTGAACATTAGGATAGGATAAAAAACCACCGCTTACCAAAGAAGGGGATTCCTGCGGCATTGCTACACGGAAAAAAAAAAAACCACGAACACACAAACACAAAGAATAGAATTTTCAAGCATGGCTCTTCCTCAGTAGAAGTGAGATGGCTGCACGCAAGCGGCCGGCAGCCAACTGCATGAGCCACAATGTCGGTGGCTCATGGTGGGGGAAAAACAACATGGCAGGAAGTGAGGGTGGGGTTAGAATAGCACAGGCTGGAAAACGATGATGAATAGTAAGTATAAAGCAAAACTGTACACATGGACCCGTCGCGAAAGGGCAGTATACATCAGTTAATGGTCCCAAATGCCCACCAAGTAATGGACACATATGCAAACAACTGAAAAAAAATTCAGAAATTTTAAGTTAAAACTAAAACTAAAAATAAGCAAAATTCGAAGTCACAATCTATAAAGATAGGCTCTGGTGAGCGGTGGTTCTTTGAGAGAGGGTGGAAATGAGGGGGATGGGTGGGAGGAAAATTGGTGCTATCTTAGATTTAGACCTGGAGATTGTCTGGTCCCCAGTTGGTACTGATAGGCCAGTTCCCACCTTCTAAGTTCTGAAATACTGCTTTTATCTGAGAGGACTCTGAAGGCGCGGACCGAGAAGCAGGTGTTAAAATTGTTGAGCACGTGTACGACCATGGCCACAGAGTAGAGTTCAATAATGTTAGGATACTGGCTAGAACTTCACATTTTTGGGAATCTGTTATCAAGCAAGTGATCGAAATTCGACTGGTCAATACATTCAATAGAGACAGTGGTATTCGGCATAGTGAGGTGTGAAAACCAGGCTTGAAAAGAATTCGCAGAGAACGTTATACCTCTGTCCATCTGCCACCATAGAGGGCTCCATATTAAATATGGGTTGTAAAAAATACAGCGACCAGTCACAATAGCTCCATATTAGTTCGGATCACAATGAGAACTATAGCCACGCCCACTGGCAGCCAGCCAACCGCCAGACGCGGACATTTATATAAGGAAGTGCGGCACCCGAGCTATCTCAGTATCTATGGATCAGCTGACCATTGCAGATGTCTCCATACCTGATGAAGACGACGGAGCTAGCTGTCGAAATATTATGTTTTCACAACACAATCCGGTGGTACACCTGTAAAGACTTAATTGCAGTCATACGCCGGGAAAGGCTTCATTCTTACAAATGTTATTACTGCCTTCCATGTGACCCCTCTCCACTGTCCAAACTGTTTCAGATCCCTCACACCACCAATAGGCACACAATTTAAAATGGTTCATTTACATATAGTTTCACTTTCCAAACCTAAATGGTGAAACAAAATCTAAAAATAGTAATAGCGATATTTGTTGTAGCGTTAATCTGAATAAATGCTTCAATTTTTAAAAAATGTAGAAATTACCTTCAATATTTATTAGATCTGGTTTTATTTGTAATAATTGTTAGCAGATAGATTGTTACTAATAGAGATCATTTAGTACTGCCAGTGCCACATCCAACAATTTAGTGACCTCAGTAACTGCTTCACAGCTATAGCCTTAAACTGCAACATATCAGTACTTCACAAATGTTAACTGGCCTCAACATATACTCTAGTAATCAGATCTTTATAACAAGTCATATTATTTCCTACCTTTCTTTTGAGCTATAATGCTGAATTAAACACTGATTGAATGATTCTAATTGTATTTTTCTAGTTTCAGCCATATTACAATAATATTTATGGTCATATGGTCATGTTTTGAGGAAAAATCAGGTAATTTTTTAATAGTACTGGGAATTCACTAGAAGTTACAGATGAGAAGAAATTAAGATAATTATTCACAGAAATGTACTCCTATTATTCATTGCAGAAAAAAAAAACCCTCAGTGTCACTGAATTGGTCAAAATTCACCAGTCAAGAATTAGACTTGTACATTATTTTCACTCATAATTTCTGGGCTGAAAGGCCGTGGTCGATAAGTAAAACTTTCCCCTGAAGTTTCGTCTTCAACTGTGGAAGACATCCTCTGAGGCTAAGTGGCAACCTCTGCAGTTGAAGATGAAATGTCAGGGGAAAGTTTTACTTATCGACCACGGCCTTTCAGCCCGGAAATTATGAGTGAAGTTAATACCGGCTGTGAAAGCCTACATTGTATGATTATACATTATTGTCACTCTCTAAATGTAAATGTTTCACCCGCGTTTTAAGCTCGACAATACAGTAGTTGTTAAAAGTTTGGAAATGGAGATAGATCAAGCAGGGCACAGTGTGGCTAGTTTGATAAAGAATAAACTTGGTAAAGTGTGGAGTGGAAATAATGGATATAAAACAATTTGTAAATTTTATTTGGTGATCTGCTTTGACTGAAGATGACCCACAATTAACTTGACACTGTATAAGTAGGCTCCCATGACATCTTGCAATGTCGGATGAAGCTTCTTACAGCATAAGGCAGTTTTAAGTGACAACAGGAGAAAATTCCTCTTCGGGAACTTGAAGATGTATGTGGCGATATACTGCAATGCTGGCATCAAACAAAAAACAAGAAAACTCTAATCCACAACAAATTTATAATAAATTCCCATCTTTAAAAGTAAAAATATAATAATATATTAAAATAATTTTCAAAAAAATTAATTTCCCAATGGTGCAGTGAGTGCACGGTAGCAAATTATACTGGCTACATGAAAGTGACGCTACTAGATAAAATAAATTATGTATAATTGAACATGTTTTAATGCATAGTAAATTTAATTGTTTAGTCATATTTTGTAATTTGTATGTCATGTTTACCCATTTTTAAGGTCATATTTGCTTGCATATTTCTAATTTTCTTAGGTCATAAAGATCCGAACCCTACTTATAACTTACCATTCTCTCTCTTCAGTCTTATCCTCCTTCACCGGTTGCTAACAGTATTCGTTCCTTCATCTGATAGACTGTTTGTAAATGTAATAAGATTTACCAATTGTATCATTTACTTTTGAAACCTGATTGAGCAGTCACAGAGAATACTTGGTTTTAATGCTTGTTGTCACAGCCCTCTCACTCCCACCTTTGGTAAATATAGGTTTACGTTCTCTGTCTTTGTCATCTTGTAACTATTTCCTGTCCCATTATCTTGTAATAACTGATATACGCATAGTGATGGATGTGGATATCCCTTCCACCTACATTTAGCAATGTGGAGCAAATTTCGTTAACATTCCATAAAAACATTAATAGTTTTCAGTTGTTGTCCCTTTTGCTTTCCTTATTTCAGCCAAGAGTTTGCTAATCAATAGAAATTTCTTTGTAGACCATAATATTAATTTAATTTCATGTCTAACTAACACTGTACAAACTATGTATTCTTTTTCATTAATATGTCCCAATTTTAATTAATTGTATGTTCTACAGCCCGCTCCAGGCCCTTATGACCATTCCGTAGATGAGAGAGAACATACTGTGGAACAATGGAAGGAACTGATTTATCAGGAGGTTATGGAGTACGAGATCACACATGGCCACAATGCTTTGAGTTCCGCCCACTGCACAGCTCGTGGTCCAGGTTCTGAAGACCAGGAAGACATGGTTGATGGGCAGAGAGCTGCGCGTCGGTAGACCGTATTGTGCAGAGCTATTAATTGAATTATGTAGTTATCAACTCAAGATTGGGAATATTCTTAGAAAGAATGCTACATATTTGCTGAACTGTATTTTTTTTGTTGAGGATGACAATGCCTGCCTTCCTTCATGAGATGTTTCAAGATTGTAAGAATGAGAAGCACTTCAACAAGTGATCAGCGACCATAAGACTGATGGCGCCACATAGTGTGTACTGTGTTGTGCAAAAAGTTACCTTACATTTAGGCAAGGGATTGCAATTCTGCTTGTTTTAGGCAGGAATGAAAGGATTCAAGTATTTAATCAGCCGCTTCTTTACCTGCCCTTGACAAGTTTGAGTTTTTCATATGAGCAAATCTGTGTAAAACATTAGAATTGTGTATGTGCTGATTAATTAGAAGGAATGGAATTGCTTGCTCTTCCAATCTCCTTGAGAAGTTTCTGTTGAATTAGGATTATAGTAAGCATCTTCTTCTAGGAGTGTGAACCACTCCCTTCTCCAGTGCTTGCAGTTAGTATGCGAATGATATGGATAAGCACAGTTGAGGAGGTTACATATATTAGTACAAATAATTAGCTGTACTGAGCAAAAATCCTTTTGTAAAAACTGAATATCAGCTTTTACATTTCCATCATTTTAGAAAGTAGCTCAGTTCTTAAAATCTATTACTGGTTGGTATATATGTCCTCATTCGTAACAGTTTTTCTAAAAGTTGCGTTTCTTATAGAGCCTAGCATAGTTTTGCCCCATTTTTCTTAAGAGAGTGTTGTACCAGGTATAGAAGTGCTATATAACATTTTACCAACATGTGCTCATTTGTTTGATTTTTGGAGAGAAAGACAATTTTTATTGCTTGTTCAAATTTTGGACACCATTTCCACTGTATGCAACAAGAAGAAGAAGAACAAGCGGTGAATATATTTTTATTGTTGTTAAAAATGTTCAAGATGACATATGTTTTTATAAGAGTGGTTCTGAGTGGTGATAAGAATGTGCTGATCTAAACAGCTGGTGAAATTCGTGCATCACTTTTTGGTTCAGCTGTTCAATTTGCAAGTAACTGTTACTGCAAGAATACGCAAGTGATTTTTTCTATTAAGATAAAAAAATTTGACAGTCCGGTCCAATATGTACTTGTACACAACGTGAACAGAAATGTGAACAACTATATACGATGTTAAGTTTTATTCAGATTTTTTTTTAAATTTGTGATCTGTAAGTGACGTTATTTCTATTTTCTGTTTTTTATGTGAAGTTTAATTTCTTCTGTTAGAAAAGAGAAGACTAATTTGTGTTTTTAATTTCCCTGTACCATCTGTGATCTTTTATAGGGCAGATTGAATCGAATGCAAGATGGATTAGTGATGAAATAAAATTACCTGCCTCTCGTCCATTGACCACTTTGGTGGCCATAAGCAGGGTGCCCCCAAACAATTTAGAATAATCACTTTGTTGGTGTCCGTGTGAACTGCAGCAGCATCAATGTTTAGCAGGAAACATTGTCCCCATCATGAATGTAGAACTGCCATATAATTTTTAGTAAAGATATAATTTCAGACTAACAAGTCAACTTTAAAACAAAAATGAAACAAAAAAAGATAATAAAACATATACTCGTGCACTTGTGGATATTCCACAAATTGTAAATATGGTACTGTTCCGTTCCTTTTGCGAATAAAGTATGTAAATCTAATTATTATATAAATATGAGTATACTGTATCTCCAGTGTAGTATATTACAGGAAAACTGCATTAGAAACCTTTTAATCATCTATGTGATCTAAGAAGGCATATATGAAAACCATTTCTGTAATGTTTTGATGCCTCAGTACTGTACTTACTAGAAAATCTTATAAGTTTTGTAGCTCCTATAGGAATTAAAAATATGGCTTGTATAATTTTATCATCCCCATTTTGATTAATTTATTCAAAATAGGCAACACTATGCTCACAACAGGTGCAATATTTAAAATAAAAAATAAAAACATTTTCTTGTAGGCACATTCACTAGCTCTTTGACAAGAAATTCTTGTTCAGATAAAAACTAAATGTCAAATAGATGTGGACAGCAAGTATTGTTTGACACTTTTATATTATTTTAGCTCTTAAACTCACTTAGTTTTTTAGGCATATTGTTGGAGTTTTATTTCTTCATTGTATTTAACTACTTTAGCACCTGTCTTTTTTATCACTACTTTCTGGCATTAATGCTTCAAAACACCAGAAAGTTTGAAAACTGACAATGCTTGTAAGCTGATGATATAGTGAGTGAATGGCAGAACATTTTAAGAGATCTCATTTTCTGTCTGTTCAGAAAAGTATGCCACTTCATCTAATGCTTTGCATCATTTCTGACATTCTCTCTTTTGAGAAATGAATGCTATGTAAGTGCTGCTCTTTGGTTGACCTTTGATTTCTGAAAATTTATGAAACCATCTTTTGGATGTATTTTTGTGTCTGATAATCATTTTTACTTGGTAACTGATCACATATTGCTTTTTTAATAGCAACAGTTATATTACTAAGAAATTAGTGTATTATATATATATAAAAAAATTACGGCGATTTCTCTTCCAAAGTTGTAGGTCTCCTTATAAATCTTTTAACGGTAATCTAATTTGAATTGTGAAAAGTAATTGCTCTTTACAGATATTAATTTCGTGCACCTGAATTATAGCAAAAAATTGTATTTCTTTCTCTCAACATTCTATTACAGTATTTGAACATTTCAAGGAATTTAACAATTCTTTATAATTTTATAGCCCCTAGCAATTTTTTCTGGATTTATAGATATTATTTTCATACGGAATCTGGAAGAGAAAATCACAGAATTTGATAACTAAATCCAATTATTATTCTACAGTTCTTTAAATTTGAAGTTATAGGAGTTGAAATTCATTCTTTAGTTTCATTTCGTGCAAATTGCATAAATGTTTGCTCCTTCACCTTTGATATCCTGAACATACGTTTTGGTATGTTCCGAACTGATGTACCAATAAATTGTATGTTTTCATAAAAGTTGAGAATGTTATATCAGCTGTGCTTTGTATCAAAAAACCATATTTTATCCTGATCCTGCTTTACCAAAGAGATTTTACAACAAGAATCAAAATTAAGGCAATCATTACAAGAAAGCAACTGTCATTATGTTTAGTAATGTTTTGGCTTCCTAATTACTACATGCATCTAATATATTTTGATGTAACCCAATCTTCTGAAAGAATATATATAAAAAAAATTCATATGTTCCTTCATCATTTTTTATGGCAACAAATGCCCAGATTTATCATTATTGTGGTGTGGACCAATTTCATTACTTACTATATTAAAATAATTTTTAAATGTTGTATTTTACTAAACATCGGCAGCTGTTTCTAAATTAATGTTTTTGTACAGTCTTTGATACTTCAGCTTTTTTTTTCTGTTTTAAACCGAGTGGCATCGTTTTTTATAATTTCAACTATGCAAAACTTGGGGAAAGTTCTGTGTCTTTGTGCCAGGTAAAACGTTTATCGTTTTCACCTTTTTAGTTTGAAAATACAGGTCACTATGTTAAAAATAAAGTAATACCTTAAATTTTTTACATGTTGGATTTTGGCATATTATTGAACTTTTTTTTAATATCAGCAGAACATTTTGTCATGTGTAAGAGCTTGAAGTTTTCTAAACAGTCCAAAAGTCAAATGTTCACTAGAACTAAGCATTTTTACTAAGATTATGCAAGCCTATGAGCTGTCTAAAAACTTTTTTTTTTCAACATGGAAAAATTCTGGAAATTAAATGCTGCAGAACCTTGTAGATACATTTTTTGTACAAAATTTCAAGATGTGGAATAAATTGAAAATAGTAAAATCCCTTTATTATCATTATAAAAACGTTGATCATTACAGTCTTAGATAAATTAGTTCCCAGGACCATATCCATTCATAGTAATTTGCTGCTTGTGATTGCTCACTACATATACATACAGCTGATCCTGGAGCCTTTGCTCATTAAGAGAAAAGAGGGAATTTATAATTGTTAAAAACATTATATGTTTTGAACTTGTTTGCTCTGAGTGCATGTTGAATTGGTGAACAGTGTTAATGGTTAATCAGACTTAATGATTATTCAAAATCAAGATTGTAAATGCTAGTATATGCTTCAGAATTACAGAGCTTCGGTTTTTTTTTTTTTTTAAATTATTTAATCAGTTACTATTTATCATTGAGAGTTTGTATTCTCAACTGACATAATTTGGTCACAAGAAGAAACATTTTAAGATTCTTGTTGAGTAGATAAGTATTTTGATGATCTTATGACTTCTTTAAACCTAAAACAGGCGCCAGTTCATTAGCAACTGTAAATAATAAAACAGACAGAGTAACCATTGCTAGCAACGGGTAACATTGGGATGGCTCGAAAACATAAAATAATTGAACACACAATAATTTATAATTTTTTATGCCTAACCTCTTGATCAGCAGTAACATATGAAGTACACATGGATTAACTAAAGCTCATTGCTTAGTGTCACAGTGACCTAACTTAGGAGTTGTTATTGCTCTTCGACTTGTGTCTTGTGCACTGCGTGTCTTACAACTGACTGAGCATTAAAGCCCAAAAATTTCAATATTACTCTGCTCTTCTGTTTTATATATATATATATACCAATGAAACATCTCTTTCTTCATTTATATTACAGTAATTTTTAAATTATGAACAAAACATCAGTTCAAAGTTACTTGTAACAAAGAGCCTTGACTATGGTCAACTTCATATCCTCAAAAATATATTTAGGGGTCTTTTTTTTTTTGTAAGTCTGTTTAAAAATCGTTTGCTACTTCTGTAACCATTTAACCATGCTAAGTTGAGAGTTCAACATTTTTAAACTTTTTTGGAATGAGGCCTTTAGATATTCTTTGTAAATCCTTGGAATTTGTTTTCAAGGGATTTCATATTTGATCGAATTTTGTGCTGCTGGAAGAACTGCATAATGATTAGCATGTAGTTTTGCAGGATGCCTTGCAAAAATTTTCATATGCAAAACCATTCCATATATTATACTTAATCAACTATGTTTGGATGTTGTATTGTTCTCCGACTCAAATCAGTTGTATCGAGTAACTAGCACACTGCATCATTGTATATCTTCATTGTTCAAACATGAGCTAAATATGTCATGGAGTATAGTCACATCAGAACTATACTTAAAATTTGGTTAATATTAGAGATTGATCTTAAAAGTTCTCGGTCTTAACCACTGATCACAGTCAACAAAGAATAAATCTTCAAATACCACATAAATTTATTAACAACCAAGCTTTAAAGAGAGATATCCATTCTGAAATCATTCTATTAATGTATCTCTTTATCAAACATAGGATATCTAGATGACCTGTGCAAAAATTTTGTGAATAAAATGTGATGATTAGTGAGATTGGTGGTTTGTAATAGGGTGAAATAACTGCCTCATTTGTAGCAATTGTTTATTTGTTTTGTGTAGAAGGTACATAGCAAAGTACTTGCAACATATTACAAAACAATAGGGTATATGCATGTATTTTTTAATCAATTATTTACATTTGTACATAACCGTAAAAAATATAACATTGATGTAAATATTAACATTTAACATCACAATAAATACTTTAAAACTGAAATCCAGTTCCGCCGATTTAAACGCTGCCATTTTGGCGTGCTACACTGTGACGTGTAAGTACACGACCGCATTGGCGTACTGTATACGTGAAGTGTTTTATCTCAAAACATTCATGTTTTCTAACTAATGTCGATATGGAAGGAGGTCGAAAACCGTGTCATAAGTACTGTATTGTACTTGTGTGCAAAAATAATAAAAGAAATACACTTTATAAAGTGTATTTTCTTGTCCCGTGAGATGCGAATATAAGAAAAAAGGTGGTGTACCGCTATGAGAATATTTCTGCAACTAGTTGTTTATATGATTGTGAAGATCATTTGTACGTAAGTACTTAGAATTTTAGGAGATGTAACATAAAAATTCGTTACCTGTTCAAACTCTAATCATATCTTACTTAAAAACTATCGGACATTTTAAGAACAGATTGCGATCTCCTTTATATATATTGAAGGGTACACAGCTTATATGTGTGTGCTATAGTCGTTTTTCAAAATGCTCCCTCGATTTTGAGATATTTGCATACAAATAAACAAAAATTCTAGATGACGGGTATATACTAAATTATTGACCCTGCTTTATCAAATGGCGGCCTGGTCTATGGGATAGGGTGCTGGCTTCATAATTTTGTGACCCGAGTTCAAATCCCTGCAGAATCAAATACTTTTACTTATTTTTATCTTCAAAAATTGTCAAGCTTCACTTCTTTACATACTTTTATAGCGCGAATTAAAATTTAAAACAAGTCAAATTGCTTATAACAAATACACCAAACATAATATCAGCCCATTTATCAACAATGGCTTTCTAATATGACTTGCTCCATACCCAATGAAATTAAGTGATGAGGCGAATCTGCTAGTAAACTGGAATCTGATACAAGAATTTTGCAATGTTTATAAGCATTTGTCACTTGTTCTTCCATTTCCTTGTCGTGCTCCATTTTTCATCACGGATAGGCCTACTATTTTATTTTCAACCATTTACACGCAACCGTTCTTGGAACAAATCGAATATAGAAGATAGAAAGAAAAAACTATCTTCACAATGCTACGTATTTTGTTTAAAATACCTCTTGATGATATACAAGTAAAGAAACGACGAAGATGAAATAAATAACATGATAGGAACTATTTCAATTGTAAACCCACCGAAACAACTTATTAAAAAAAAGTGAAAAATGTAAGAATGGTTGCAATGAAGTTTTTAAGGGTGTGCGGCCGATTTGTGTTGTGAAAAGACAATCCGTCGGTAGACCCGTGAATTCATTATAAAAAAAAAAAAAAGAATTTAAGGAAAAAAATGATGCTGAATTATAGGTAATATGTTTTGTTTTAAATATTATTTCACTCAATAAAAGAACGTAAATGAAGTTTTAACAAAATAAAAAGGTCAAGCTTGACAATTTCTGAAGTGTAAAATATTTAATTCTGCGGGGATTTGAACGCAGGTCAGAAAATTATGAAGTTAACACCCTACCGCATAGACCACGCTGGCATTTGGTAAAAACTGCTAATAATTTACTATATACCAGACATCTAGAATTTTTTGTTTATTTGCATGCAAATATTGAAATTTCTATCACTTAATTACCTTACAGCTTTCACTGCTCTGAGCTGGGTGGACGTAAAATTCGGATTTGTTGCAAAATTTCTTGTCATCATGAAAGCATCAATTTTTGGAAAATTATCTGACCGTGCTTTCAGAAAACCGCTTTCAGTCATTATTTGGTGTGTGTATTATAGCAAGAATACAATATCTCACCAGTTATGCTGATATGTTAATATAAACGTCAACACAATCGCAAAGCTATTAGAACACCCAGCAACCAAGCCTTTGTTCACAATAATATTGTGTACTTGGTCGTCACGATTCGATTCGACCAATAGCGTTGCGTTTTGCAAAGTTCCATTTCCCTTCTATTTTTAGCACTTTTGATTAATTAAAATCAGTAAATAAAAATCGAATAAATAGGAAAAAAACATAATAGCGGTAATACTACACTAATCAAGTTTCAAAATAAAAATACTAGACGTAAATTTGAATTTCATGCATATTCCCTATTAGCAAAAGCTTTTGGATGAATAAAATGTCACTGACCTTAACTGAATACAACTAACGTGAACAAAATAGACACAGGATCTCTGTGATACGTGTTACTATGATCATATCCCAATAGAAAATTACACAAATAAAATTTTTACATAGGAATTATGCACCAAAACAAAACAGTTTTTGTGTTATTCATTCTAATGGCAAGCAGACAGCTGGTTGACAATATGGTAACACAGGAACTGGACAGTTGTGACAGACTAGTTGACAAGTAAAGCAGTCTGTGGTGAAAGTGGCCTCCAGTGTACCCGGAATTAGGATGGTTTGTATAGGTTGCGGACAGGTTCATATTGCCAGGTTTGCATATTAGTCTACTGGTACAAAGGACTGTAGTGTTGCTTAGCAGGTTTAAGTGACATGCGAGGTCTGTCCCAAAAGTATTTGACTTTCATTCATATATTCCCACTGGTGATATTCTGCATTATCGAGATGGTAGCATACTTCGAAGTAGTCCCCATTTGATTGAAGAATATGCTCCCAATGGCCTTTCCACTTTTGGAAGCAGATCTGGAACTATTTCTTCTTATATTGCCTTAAGAGTGTTTCTTTGCCATTGAATCAGTGTCCTTTGAGCAGCATTTTTAATCTTGAGAACAGCCAAAAGTTGCATGGAGCTGTACAGAGGCTGATGGGGCTTTGTCAAACATAGCTGCACGAGATTGACACATGGGCTGGTGCATTATCATAATGAAGACACCGGTCACCATTTGACCAAAGCTGATTCCACTTTCTTCTAATTGCATCACATAGTCATTTCATAACTTCAAGATAATATTCTTTGTTGATCATCTGACCTTTAGGAGCACCATTTTGTTTCGGGATCATAACCATAAACTCGTGATTCATCACCAGTTATAATATTTTCAAGCAGATTTTCATCATTATTGAACGTTTCCAAATTGTTTTGAACAATTTCAAGGTGAAGGTTTTTTTGCTCCACCATTAGCAATTCAAATATCGCACACATATGAACCATTCGCAAATTTTCAGTTAAAATCTTCCAAACACTAATTTTTGGTACTCCATGATCACGTTCTAGTTCTTGCACAGTGAATTGGCAATCTCTAATGATCGCAAGTCATAGACATTTGATATTATCCAGGGTTTATCTTACCGAAGGCTGCCCAGAGCCTGAGTTAATATCAGCAGAGGTGTGGCCATCTTTGAATCACTTATACCACTCTTTTGTGTTTTGCTTATACACTCATCCCCAAATGCCATCTTCATTGTTTCAATGGTCTCCTCACAACTCTTTTCATGTTTAAAGCAAAATTTAATGCAAATTCATTGCTCCAATCTTTCCATCATTTATTACGATAGCCAAATGTGATGAACGTACATAACACTTTGTAAACAAACACAAGCTGCATCTGAACTAAGTCATCCTGGTGACAAATCCTGCATCTAGGAAGTTGGTGAAGCTTTACTTATTGACACTCATACCCAGAATATGGCAGTAAAATTGTCAGGAGCGAAGATATGAAGGTAGGTAGGTCACTTTTGGGACTGACCTTGTACATGTTATTGAGGTTGGACAGTCTGCTAACATTTTTGGAAAGTCGTGATAAATATTTTAAAGATGGTGAGCCACATTTATAGGAACGAACATAGGAAATAATGCCTGCAACAAAAGATCTGTTTTATAAACTCAAAAGAATGGTGAAGAATATTAGGTTGGAGTTGATTTTTAAATGGAGTATGGTGAGAGTTGTATATTTGGTTATGGCACGGAGAACTTGTTTCTGAATGAGTTATTGGGAGAAGAATTGATGGCTAGTGTGAGATTATGAGTCGCAATGAATGAGGGGATTATGAGTGGAATAGATGGATCTGCTTTGGACATGCTTCGTTTGAAACACATTACAGCTGTTACAATTTAAAGTGGATAAAAGTTTGCAGGTCATCTTCCAGAAAGGATATGTATGTGCTTCGATGAAGAGGAGAGAAAAAGAGGTGAGGATTAAAGGTAATATAGTATTATGAGTTTAGGAGTTAGAACATGTACATTTTGTGAGGTGGCTATTGTGGTGTTAATCGCCTTTACAGGGATTTGATTAACTCTAATTATTATTTGCAATTACAATTATTTTTTACTTAATATCATATTTGATGAGCAGGGTGACTTTAATTTTGAAACTATTTTAAATCTATGGATGCCATATCTTGGCCATTTATTCATAAATTGACATTCAAGTGACCCCAGGCATGTTGTATTTACAGATCATCAAAATAAACAATCAAAATAGTTTTCAAACAAACACAAATGCCCCACAGTAATAGGTCGAATCCTTATAGGACATACAATTATCTATCAAAAGCATAATAAACATTGTCACCAAGTTAATAAATCAACAAAATTGTTAAACAATTACTTTGACAAAACAAACTACAAAAGTACATTTCATTTTACTCTTTTACTTGAATCCCAGTGCACCAGTTAATTCAGTCTTACTCATCAAAAGTTTTATTAAACAACTGCACAGGACTTTGAATTCAGGGTCCATGCTTCAGTAGAACACAAGTTTCATAGCCCAGGGCATTGTAGGGCACCAAGTGAGTATAGGCAAACATACGTAGAAAATGATCAGAGGTAGATTGTTTTTACTATGATCTGCAGTCCAACAGGTAGCACGGTTCACTGCAAGACCTGAGACACTAAGTTCACAAAAGACAGTGGCACTGTGGTCCTCAGCTAGCAGTCCCATGCCGGGTAGTGAGGTAGTCGTGAATGATCACCACATGTCCATGCCAGGTCGAAGGTCACCTCGATTACGTCTTTTAGGAAACGCTCTCCATATCCAGTAGTCAACCAGTGATCCTCATCTCCCGATTTCTCGAGAGGCCCCGACATGTGAAAGAACGTTTATAAATATTAGCAACATTTTTACTTAAATATTCTCCTATTGGAGGAAAGTCACAACACTCATTCACATGTCCTATGCCTCATGAAACTCTTGCCTTTTTTTGGAAGAGACCATGGTTAATATCACATGATACTACTGTTTCTTACTATATCTTTTTCTCTTTCATGCAAATACATTCAGCGAGTGACATTGACATATATACAGTATATAGCACTCACATCCTTAGGAGGATGAGCGCACTGCTCCTGTGCAGTTGTTTTAGGTGCACTTCCGGCATCTCTTGCCAACAAACAAAATATGTGCTGCTCTTGGCTGGGAAAGCAACCCCTGTTCTGTCTCCCGCCATGTCGGCTCGTTATTTATGGATGCCCGCACAAAAATCTCCTTACATTTATCCCTGTCGAACTACACATCTGCTTGGAGACCGAAAACTTAAGTCTCTTGATTGGCTTCTAACACATGCGGTATAATGCATATTACAATACGGTATACAGAATATGCAATGTGTCATACTTTATATATTTCTCATCGTCTATTTAAAAAAATCAAATCTGAATTAATATTTTTTATTACTTTTAATTTTTTGATTTTCCATTTCTTACCCAGCTGAAATACTTTCAGTTAGTAGTTGTGTGGGTCATACATAATACTTGCCTCAACCTGTACTTGTTGCACACTAGCATTCACTTTTTATGATACATTTGTTTTGAAATATTTGATAGT
Source organism: Vandiemenella viatica (assembly GCA_031002005.1). Classification (NCBI taxonomy): domain Eukaryota; kingdom Metazoa; phylum Arthropoda; class Insecta; order Orthoptera; family Morabidae; genus Vandiemenella; species Vandiemenella viatica. The sequence continues at coordinate 259,378,847 of JARYHS010008074.1, forward strand.
ACTTAAGGAAAATACTTTAATACTTAATCTGAATCATAATCATCCTGTTCATTATTAAATTATCAAGAAATAACTTTTTAAACTTACTTTGTGGAGGAATGCGACCATTTTTTTGATGTATTAGCATAATTATCAGACAACGTCTCATGCATCTCTAATTTGTGCAATGGTCAACCCTCCCTGGAGTCGCAAAATCACAAACATACTTGCACTCCTTGTTCATTCTGGGAACAACTTAAACTATTTATGCTTACGCACAGACAATTCTGTAGCAAAATTGCCCTCATATTCTCTTTAAAGATTTTTTTATCATTACAAGACTACTTAAATGAACAAGGATTCCTAAACAACAAAATTTTATGGGCTGTAAGTACAAAAATTTTAAGTGCTGAACCTACTTTCCTAGGAAATTCCAAATCTCACTGGCTTTTCATATTAATTTGCGTATATGGTGTTCCAGTCAGTAAGTAAGCAACATGAAAAGTAGTGCATGGAAGGGAAAAGATGACCATAACCACAAGCTGGCACTCGATTTCAGGCACAAGGGTGTGGGAAGATTCTCTTTTTTAGGTAAGGGTGTCAGGGATTGGAATGAGTTACCAAGAGAAATGATGAATAATTTACCGAAAACTTTGAAGGAATTTAAAGATAAAATTTGTAGAGGGCAAATGTAGGTGGGTGCAGGATAGGGGGAAGATGGGTGTGTAAAGATATTGCCACCAGAGCCTGTGCTCCATTGCAATTAAATAAAATTAAAAGAAAAAAAAATCACAGTATTTCTTGCCAAAAAAATATTACGTAGGAGTGGAATAACTTCCCTTGCCATTTTCGATTTTTTTGTGTTGCTTGTGTACTTCACCCTTGTTAATTTTAATATATATTGGTGTATGTTTCATGAAGAAAGTTTGATTGTGTTGTAAAGTGTTCCCTTAATGTCTTGCCTTTTCATTTTGAAAATGCGACATCGTCGAATTATGTACCCTTTGTGTCTATGAATAAATTAAAAGTAATTCTGTGGCTAAATAAAATATACCTGCAGCCGTCTTCTTATGATATATTTGCAGCTCTTAAAAAAAGTAAGGTATGGCTTGATGTATGAGGGCAGTTAAAAAAATAAGGTCTCCAACAACGCCACATCAAAACCAACAATGCTAGGCGAAATCGGACAGCAATTTCGTTTTCCTTGGTTCTCCCACCAACGAATGGTACAGGTTTGAGCTCAATCAGACGATCAGTCACTGCTTGACAGCCATCCGTTATGGAGCAGCCGCTTAGCTCACCCACCAGGTGCGAACTGCACTCAGTGATCCGATTTTTGAACGTGAAAAACGTTACACCATAAAAATCCATCGTCAGTTAGTGGAAGTGTACAGGAATAAGTGCACGGACACTAAAAATGTGCGGAAGTGGTGCCGGGAGTTTTCTGTTGGTCGCAGCAATGTCCACAATGAGGAGCGACCTGGAAGACCGAGTGTGTCCAAAGAAACGGTGACCAAAATTGATGAGATAGAGTGCAGTAACCTAAGGATAACTCTTGATGAGATGACCGAGAGACTAAATGGAGAGTGTGGCAAAATCTCCATTCGCACAATTGTTTCAGGAACTCTAGGATACAGTAAAGTGTCAGCCAGGTGGGTTCCCAGACAACTTACCGACGGACACAAAAAAAAGTGCTTGGAATGTGCCAAAGAAATTGTTCGCCACTTTGAAGAGGAAGAGGAAGGGGAAGACTTCCTGGATTTGATAGTGACGGGGGACAAAACCTGGCTGCATCATTACGTTCCTGAAATGAAGGATCAGTCCAAACAACGGGGTCACGCATCTTTGCCGAAGCCAAAAATTTCAAGTCAGAGAAGTCAGCTGGTAAGGGAATGGCGACTGCTTTTTGTGACCCTAAGGGGATATTGTTCATGGATATCATGCCAAAAAGAACAATAATTAACTCAGACCGCTACAGTGAAACTCTGAAGAAACTATGGTGGGCTATCCAGAACAAAAGAAGGGGAATGCTCACATCGGTTATTTTCAATTATTTTTATTTATTCTGAAACATTTTTGTTTCTTAAATACTACCGGATTACTTTCATGCATAAAAGGCCATATAAAGTGTCAATGAAAATATTGTTCAGCTTGATGGAAATATTTGATATTTGAGCATAGTTATTTTTACATTGTTTTATTTACAAACATAAAGTACAATAAATTTTAAAGAACATTTGCTTTAAATGAAATGAAGGTACTGTTCACAAGTAAAATTTTATTTATTTTGCCATTCATCAGCCTACTTTTTTTTTTTTCAGTGCAAATTTATCCTGCTTTTGAAAATATTCTTTCACAAGACATGCTTGTAGCCGGAATACACAAAGAGAAGCGTAGCGGGACGTCGGATTCGAACGAACTAGCTCCCCAGTGGCGCTGCTCCATGCTGTGCTGAGTGCTGGAATCGGAGAACATTGTGAACGAACTAGCTCTTCTCGATCTTCGGAATTTCTTATTCTTTCAGAGTTGAGTGGATAAACAATGGACGGCGTGGGAACAGAGAACAAATATGAATTGGGCCGCAGGTGAGAGTGGAAAAGCCGAAACCAACTTATTGTTGACGCACACTCGATTGAAGTTCAATAGAGACCAACACACCACCATCGTTACGGTATCCAAGAAGAACTATTGTTCACTTTTTGTGAACGACAGCTCACTCGCTCTTTCAAAAGAACTGTTCTAAAGAACTGGTTCACTCGGTAACGATCCATCTATACTCCACTGTGCACAGCCCCTTGATTGTTTGCTCCCCTCGGGCGGGCCTGGTCCGCCTTTTCTCCCGCGATTGGGACAAACATATAACAAGCATAAACAATTTATTACCAAGTGTGGTGGTGTAACGGTTAGCGTTCTCGCCTCGCATTCGAGAGGACACTGGTTCGAATCGCCATCCGGGCATCCAGTTTTGGGTTTTCCATGGTTTCCCAAATCACTTTAGGTAAATGCCAGGATGCTTCCTTCAAAAGGCCATGGCCGAATTCCTTCTCATTCCTTGCCCCCCATCTTTGCTGTCTCTAAAGACCGTCGCTGTTAAGAGACGTTAAGCAGTTAAAAAAACAATTTATTAGAAACGAGCGGGAATGAATTTTGTTGGATGGAATATGTCCCACCACCTCCAACACTTTCTTGGAAGGTTATCCCCTCCATGCAGTCCTGTTTCCTCCCTTCTCATTGGCCTCCACTTCCCACAAGCCTCTCCATCATCTCAGTAAATTAATGACGACGATGTTAGTGAACACAAGGGCAGTCTGTTCCTTCGAATAATAACCAGACCACACTACAGTACATTCTTTATTACTCACTTACCTTTCCACGGAAATGCAACCATTATCCTTTTTTATATTTAACAAGTAAAGCCATTAAATATTCCTCGTGATTACCTTGTCGGCTGAGAACCACATTCAAATCAAATTGAATTAACTTACTGAATTTAAGTACATTACAGCAATAAAATGATTGAATCTAACTACTACATTTCTTATACTGATAAACAATGAGATTTGCCGAATGGGACATCTAACACTGTTTAGTAGATAGTACTGCATGGCTTTCGGTACTGCAAGGCTTTCTTGTGACGACCTATTGGTCGGGTTTTCTACTACTTTTACATTGACATCCTGCTTTGCCCCTTGGTATTGGCTTTTACCATTGCGATGATTTCCACCATTAGCTCTTATTTTCTTTTTGGAATATTTGTGGGTTATGATTATTACTATTATAAGGACGATAATTGTATTTATTATAACCTCCCCTTTATTATTATTATTTGGACACCCATTATGTTGACTGTTTGCTTGGTCATCCTTTACTTCATGCCCATGTGTCGCCCTTTCCCCAATACTATCAAAGTTTCTTAGTGTGTCCAGAAATAGTGAAACATTTGTGATGATTGCAGGATTTATGTGGGCTTGCACCAATGGGGACAAACGTGTAGCAACCGCAGAAATAAATTCTGTCATCAGATGGTAAAGATGTCTTGACAGTACTATTAATTTTGTAATATACATCTGCATGGAGGAGTTTAGTGTAGGTTAATACTTCCCCTGGTACACTCTCATTCACGTTTTATTCTGATTTTTGAGTAACCAGAAAGTTTTCAAAAATAAGTCCTTGAAATCATTATAGGATATATCAAAATCGCAGGAAACATCAAACCAAGAATGATATTGATCTAGCATATACTCTTTGATTATTAATAATTTCAAATCCTCAGGAACATTTTTAATTTTAAAATGTGTCTCCAACTCCGTCAAAAATGCCTTTAGATTGGTATCAATTTTCGAACCATATTTTGGACGTTTTAGATCTGTGTGAACCTGATTAGGATAAACCTGTGTTACTGTGTTCATCCCCTGGATTGCCTGTACACTCTTTAATGCTTTTACTTCACCTTCTGCCTGTTGGTATTTTAAAGCAATTTCCTCATGACATTTTTTATGATCACTAATGAATTTATTGCCATCATCTTTCAAACATTCTCTACTGTAGTATAAATTTGAGTAATTTGCTCTTCTACCTGATCTTCCAGTCTTTTCTGAAAGCTGATCAACCTGTGTGCTTACACTGTTTTTAAAACCATTTACTTCCGCTCTTATTTCGGAATGAAGGTCTGCGAATTTTTGTTCTAAAGTCAATCTGGCATTTTCTAGGGCATCAATTTTACTGCTAGTGGAATCTAACTTAACACCTCAATTCTCAAGCCCTTAATTAAAATTTGCCCTCAGTTCTTCTTGAGATTTTTGGAAGTTGATAGTTAAATCTGCCATCATGTCAACCTGAGATTTTTCAATGTTCTTGCATAAGTCTGTCATGGATTGTGCTATATTTTGTAAAAAGAAAATTATATTTTCCTCATTCTGTAATGCTGAAGGTAGCTGATTCCTTTGTGAAAGTTGTGTTGATGTGGAATGATACGTAATCGATACTCTTTCCGTTACGGTGTCTTGTACATCAGAAACTTCGTATTCAATCTCATCTGTAGTTCTAGTTGAATTTGAACCTTCCTCTGATCTGTTAACAATGTTTGAATTTACAATGGTGTTGTATGAAAGATTAATTATATGTTTCGCAGTTTCAGTGATCATTAATCTCATCTCTGTACTCTCAATTTACTCCCCCTTATTTTCAATGTTTCTATTGTTATTTTCCATTTTGGAATTTTGATTTACACTTCTGCCTATTTTATTAATATGAAATCCAGATCTCAGAATCGTAGAACCTGTAATTCATAATTAAATGGTCGAATCCACAGAATACAAGTAAATTTTGCTCGCGCAGAATTCTAATTAACATTACACACAACATGAAATTTCACCATTGATCAACACACTATTAAATCAGAACCTCATTTCAAATCTTACACTTTAAGAAAATCGTTGGACACCATATATGCAATCAAGTTATTCAAAGTCAATGCCGTGTACACACATTTGAAATATGCCATTGAAAACAACACATGAACATCGTCACAAAATGCAACACATATGAACAGGAAAGTACAAAACCAGACACATAGTACACAAAAAGTTAATTGTACAATATCAGTGATCACTCATGCAATCGACATCCATCTGCTATGAAATTTACTAAAAATTTCATTTAGTAATCTTGTTTACAGCTGCAGCTGGCTCATTCATTCCTTCTTCTGAAAGTTTAAACAATAACACAAATTTCTGCATGAAACTATCACATACATTGCATTATGCTTTCACTCGTATCTAAATTATATCCAAAACATTAAAATTGAACTCCTGCCCCTAAATCGCACATCAATGTGCTGCTAACCATCTATACAAGGATTTGATTAGCTCTAATTACTATTTACAATTACAATTATTATTTACTTAATATCATATTTGATGAGTAGGGTGACTTTAATTTAGAAACTACTGTTTTAAATCTATGGATGCCATATCTTGTAAATTTATTCATATACTGGCATTTAAGCAACCCCAGACGTGTTGTATTTACAGCTCATCAAAATAAACAATCAAAATAGTTTTCAAACAAACAAAAATGCCCTACAGTAATGGGTTGAATCCTTATAGTACATACAATTATCTATCAAAAGAATAGTAAACATTGTCACCAAGTTAATGAATCAACAAAATTGTTAAACAATTACTTAGACAAAACAAACTACAAAAGTACATTTCATTTTACTCTTTTACTTGAATCCCAGTGCACCAGTTAACTCGGTCTTACTCATCAAAAGTTTTATTAAACAACTCCACAGGACTTTGAATTCAGGGTCCATGCTTCAGTAGAACACAAGTTTCATTGCCCAAGGCATTGTAGGGCAATGAGTGAGTATAGGCAAACATACATAGAACATGATCAGAGGTAGATTGTTTTTACTATGATCTGCAGTCCAACAGGCAGTACTATTCACTGAAAGACCTGAGACTGACCGCCACAAAAATGTACTAAGCTCACAAAAGACAGTGGCATTGTGGTCCTCAGCGAGCACCCCTGCCACGTCGAAGGTCACCTCGACTACATCTGTTCTGAAACGCTCTCCATATCCAGTAGTCAACCAGTAATGATCCTAATCTCCCGATTTCTCAAGATGCCCCGACATGTGAAAGAACATTTATAAATATTAGCAACATTTTTACTTAAATATTCTCCTATTGGAGGAAAGATGCAACACTCATTCACACCTCTTATGCCTCCTGAAACTCTTGCCTTTTATTGGCAGAGACCATGGGTGACATCACGTGATACTTCTGTCTCTTTTTATATTGTTTTCTCTTTCACGCTAATGCGAGGCTCGTCATTTATGGACGCCCACACAAACATCTCCTCACATTTATCCTGTCAAACTACACATCAACTTGGGACCCAAAACTTGAATATCATCATTTGCTTCCAGGAGTGAGTATTGTTAGGTAGTGGATGATGTTTAGTAGGTGATTTTGATCTGAACCTACAGTGAAAATCACCTACTAGACTTCATCTACTCCCTAAACAATAGCCACTCCATCAACTTTATGTGGACTTACTCCCACACCCATGTCACCTTTTTTTTATGTTGACATTTCCTTCATATTTCTGTTCATATCTAACCAGCAGATCTACAACAATATCTTAATTTCACTTCAACAGCTGCCATTCCTCTGACAATTTTGTTCCCTTCCTTATAGCCTTGCTATCCATGGCAGTCACATCAGTTCCCGTGAAGAATCTCCCTCTATATAATACCAAAACCTGTCCCAAGCTCTCACCTCCCATGGCTACCCCTCTAATCTGGCACAAAAACAAATATCTCCTCCTACAACCCGTCCTCCACACTACTACTCCAATGATGTACTTCTTAAAACTAACTGCAGCCCCACTTTCATCACTCATTTCTTTCGCCACCTTGAGTCCATTAACTTACCTCTTCATCGTGGGAATAAGTTTCTTCCCCAGGATGTACACGCTTCTCTACAAAATCCTGCCAATAGCACTACGTACAAGCTTCGGCAGGCCAAACACTTTCAAGAATATGTTGGTTCACAAACGTTCACCTTGTAATTCCCCTGAATTGTCATACAGATCATTCCCATGCAACAGGCCCCACTGAAAAACCTTCAGCATGCGTCAGTCTAAGACCACCTGCATAAATCCGACCACAGGGGTAAGCTTTCCTATCATTGGGCATGCCACGTACACTGCAACACACCTAATATATCAACTCACATGCTTCCACTTTAAAAGTTCATACAGTATTATATAGGCTTCACCACTAACTCACTCATCATCAGAACGAATGGCAACTGGCAAAATATGTTGGTACCTGTAAATTGAAAAATTTCAACAATTCATTTTCAGTAAGAGCTGTCATAGTTTTTTCTGCTACTATAATCTCCTCTGAACTCTGCAGATGGAAATTAGCTTATCAACATATCCTTGACATTGGACATCCTCCTGGCCTCAATCATCAATAAGACCCTTCGAGAATACCCCAGTACTTATTAATATTTGTTCATACTTTATAGATCTTATATTTAATATTCCTAAAAGGATTATTATTAATATTTATATCCTCTCACTGTAATTACTTTGGTGATGTTCACCCACTTCTAATGATAGTATGGGTTCTCCATGCATCAAGTGGGTGACGATGCTATCACATCTGACCTCTCAAGTGTCTCGTGTACTTGCAAGTATAAGATTCAACACCAAAACATTGGGATACATGTGTTCATCTTTTTTGTATTTGTCATTCCCAGCTCTATGGTAAATGTTGGATTTTATTTCACTATCCTTCATTAGCTTCCTTGCTATGAATGAATTTAGATATAGAATGATGAGGTACAGCTGTAAGAAATGTGGAATGAGATGGAAGATTCTATAGTTTGGTTGGAGAGATTAGTCTGACAAAAAAGTCATATACTTGATTGGTGACTCAGAAATGCTTTTATATTGTGAGAACATGACTGATAGAAAAAGATTCCATAGAATATGTTGATAAACGGAGATTAGTGAGGGGATTTTAAAGGGTCTTTGAGGTTAATTTTACTGGAGATAGAAATGGAGAAGACTTGAGGTGTGCATGATGGTTTCTCAGTTGCATGGTTGCAACTGTTTGAGGCCTGTTTTATCATCATACCACCTTTTGTCACCTCTGCCTACAATAGGAAAGTGTTATTACCAATGTAGAGCATAAAGAAGCATCCTGCCTTTGCAGTTTGAGCAGAACAACCTCTTTTGTTTGATTTCTACATACTCGTACATCCAGCATTTACAATATTCTTCAATCTATAAGTAATAATTTGGAAAGGCTTATTTAAATGGTGTTATAGTAGTTTTTTTGTTTTTTTTGCTTGGCGTCGAGGTCATTAGAGGTGGTAAAGAAATTAGAAATGGGGACAAGGAATGCGAAGGAATTTGGCCATGGCGTTTTAAAGGAAGCATCCCAGCATTCACCTGTGAAACCATGGAAAACCCAAACCTGGATGGCCGGACTAGGATTCGAAACAGGATGCATAGCCCAAGTTTTTTTCTCCTGAGGGTTTTTTGGGATGATATGTTGTGTATGGCAATACAAATCACAGGACATACAATACAACATAAAGTAGTTAGAAGAGAGGAAATGATTATTACAAACGGATATCTCATTTACAAATGTAATCAATTCCACTGTTAGTCATGTTCAAGAGATCAGTGAACTGACCAGAGTACACCGATACACTCCTACAGTGGACCGTGTGTAGCTTGTCATTGTGCTCCATATTCATAGTCCACGCATCT